>OY804582.1:20309190-20804060 GCA_963680875.1 Bathymodiolus brooksi | reverse complement strand
CAACAATTACAGTAGATCAGCAAAACCAGAGGAAACTCAAGTGCTCCTGAAATACACAACAATTACAGTAGATCAGCAAAACCAGAGGAAACTCAAGTGCTCCTGAAGTACACAACAATTACAGTAGATCAGCAAAACCAGAGGAAACTCAAGTGCTCCTGAAATACACAACAATTACAGTAGATCAGCAAAACCAGAGGAAACTCAAGTGCTCCTGAAATACACAACAATTACAGTAGATCAGCAAAACCAGAGGAAACTCAAGTGCTCCTGAAATACACAACAATTACAGTAGATCAGCAAAACCAGAGGAAACTCAAGTGCTCCTGAAATACACAACAATTACAGTAGATCAGCAAAACTAGAGGAAACTCAAGTGCTCCTGAAATACACAACAATTACAGTAGATCAGCAAAACCAGAGGAAACTCAAGTGCTCCTGAAATACACAACAATTACAGTAGATCAACAAAACTAGAGGAAACTCAAGTGCTCCTGAAATACACAACAATTACAGTAGATCAACAAAACCAGAGGAAACTCAAGTGCTCCTGAAATACACAACAATTACAGTAGATCAGCAAAACCAGAGGAAACTCAAGTGCTCCTGAAATACACAACAATTACAGTAGATCAGCAAAACTAGAGGAAACTCAAGTGCTCCTGAAATACACAACAATTACAGTAGATCAACAAAACCAGAGGAAACTCAAGTGCCCCTGAAATACACAACAATTACAGTAGATCAGCAAAACTAGAGGAAACTCAAGTGCTCCTGAAATACACAACAATTACAGTAGATCAACAAAACTAGAGGAAACTCAAGTGCTCCTGAAATACACAACAATTACAGTAGATCAGCAAAACTAGAGGAAACTCAAGTGCTCCTGAAATACACAACAATTACAGTAGATCAACAAAACCAGAGGAAACTCAAGTGCTCCTGAAATACACAACAATTACAGTAGATCAGCAAAACTAGAGGAAACTCAAGTGCTCCTGAAATACACCACAATTACAGTAGATCAGCAAAACCAGAGGAAACTCAAGTGCTCCTGAAATACACAACAATTACAGTAGATCAACAAAACCAGAGGAAACTCAAGTGCTCCTGAAATACACAACAATTACAGTAGATCAGCAAAACCAGAGGAAACTCAAGTGCTCCTGAAATACACAACAATTACAGTAGATCAGCAAAACCAGAGGAAACTCAAGTGCTCCTGAAATACACAACAATTACAGTAGATCAACAAAACCAGAGGAAACTCAAGTGCTCCTGAAATACACAACAATTACAGTAGATCAGCAAAACCAGAGGAAACTCAAGTGCTCCTGAAATACACAACAATTACAGTAGATCAACAAAACCAGAGGAAACTCAAGTGCTCCTGAAATACACAACAATTACAGTAGATCAGCAAAACCAGAGGAAACTCAAGTGCTCCTGAAATACACAACAATTACAGTAGATCAACAAAACCAGAGGAAACTCAAGTGCTCCTGAAATACACAACCATTACAGTAGATCAGCAAAACCAGAGGAAACTCAAGTGCTCCTGAAATACACAACAATTACAGTAGATCAACAAAACCAGAGGAAACTCAAGTGCTCCTGAAATACACAACAATTACAGTAGATCAGCAAAACCAGAGGAAACTCAAGTGCTCCTGAAATACACAACAATTACAGTAGATCAGCAAAACCAGAGGAAACTCAAGTGCTCCTGAAATACACAACAATTACGGTAGATCAACAAAACCAGAGGAAACTCAAGTGCTCCTGAAATACACAACAATTACAGTAGATCAGCAAAACCAGAGGAAACTCAAGTGCTCCTAAAATACACAACAATTACAGTAGATCAACAAAACCAGAGGAAACTCAAGTGCTCCTGAAATACACAACAATTACAGTAGATCAGCAAAACCAGAGGAAACTCAAGTGCTCCTGAAATACACAACAATTACAGTAGATCAACAAAACCAGAGGAAACTCAAGTGCTCCTGAAATACACAACAATTACAGTAGATCAACAAAACCAGAGGAAACTCAAGTGCTCCTGAAATACACAACAATTACAGTAGATCAGCAAAACCAGAGGAAACTAAAGTGCTCCTGAAATACACAACAATTACAGTAGATCAACAAAACCAGAGGAAACTCAAGTGCTCCTGAAATACACAACAATTACAGTAGATCAACAAAACCAGAGGAAACTCAAGTGCTCCTGAAATACACAACAATTACAGTAGATCAACAAAACCAGAGGAAACTCAAGTGCTCCTGAAATACACAACAATTACAGTAGATCAGCAAAACCAGAGGAAACTCAAGTGCTCCTGAAATACACAACAATTACAGTAGATCAACAAAACCAGAGGAAATTCAAGTGCTCCTGAAATACACAACAATTACAGTAGATCAACAAAACCAGAGGAAACTCAAGTGCTCCTGAAGTACACAACAATTACGGTAGATCAACAAAACCAGAGGAAACTCAAGTGCTCCTGAAGTACACAACAATTACAGTAGATCAACAAAACCAGAGGAAACTCAAGTGCTCCTGAAATACACAACAATTACAGTAGATCAGCAAAACCAGAGGAAACTCAAGTGCTCCTGAAATACACAACAATTACAGTAGATCAACAAAACCAGAGGAAACTCAAGTGCTCCTGAAATACACAACAATTACAGTAGATCAACAAAACCAGAGGAAACTCAAGTGCTCCTGAAGTACACAACAATTACAGTAGATCAACAAAACCAGGGGAAACTCAAGTGCTCCTGAAATACACAACAATTACGGTAGATCAACAAAACCAGAGGAAACTCAAGTGCTCCTGAAATACACAACAATTACAGTAGATCAACAAAACCAGAGGAAACTCAAGTGCTCCTGAAATACACAACAATTACAGTAGATCAACAAAACCAGAGGAAACTCAAGTGCTCCTGAAGTACACAACAATTACAGTAGATCAACAAAACCAGAGGAAACTCAAGTGCTCCTGAAATACACAACAATTACAGTAGATCAACAAAACCAGAGGAAACTCAAGTGCTCCTGAAATACACAACAATTACAATAGATCAACAAAACCAGAGGAAACTCAAGTGCTCCTGAAATACACAACAATTACAGTAGATCAACAAAACCAGAGGAAACTCAAGTGCTCCTGAAATACACAACAATTACAGTAGATCAACAAAACCAGAGGAAACTCAAGTGCTCCTGAAATACACAACAATTACAGTAGATCAACAAAACCAGAGGAAACTCAAGTGCTCCTGAAATACACAACAATTACAGTAGATCAGCAAAACCAGAGGAAACTCAAGTGCTCCTGAAATACACAACAATTACAGTAGATCAACAAAACCAGAGGAAACTCAAGTGCTCCTGAAATACACAACAATTACAGTAGATCAACAAAACCAGAGGAAACTCAAGTGCTCCTGAAATACACAACAATTACGGTAGATCAGCAAAACCAGAGGAAACTCAAGTGCTCCTGAAATACACAACAATTACAGTAGATCAACAAAACCAGAGGAAACTCAAGTGCTCCTGAAATACACAACAATTACAGTAGATCAACAAAACCAGAGGAAACTCAAGTGCTCCTGAAATACACAACAATTACAGTAGATCAACAAAACCAGAGGAAACTCAAGTGCTCCTGAAATACACAACAATTACAGTAGATCAACAAAACCAGAGGAAACTTAAGTGCTCCTGAAATACACAACAATTACAGTAGATCAGCAAAACCAGAGGAAACTCAAGTGCTCCTGAAATACACAACAATTACAGTAGATCAGCAAAACCAGAGGAAACTCAAGTGCTCCTGAAATACACAACAATTACAGTAGATCAACAAAACCAGAGGAAACTCAAGTGCTCCTGAAATACACAACAATTACAGTAGATCAGCAAAACCAGAGGAAACTCAAGTGCTCCTGAAATACACAACAATTACAGTAGATCAGCAAAACCAGAGGAAACTCAAGTGCTCCTGAAATACACAACAATTACAGTAGATCAGCAAAACCAGAGGAAACTCAAGTGCTCCTGAAATACACAACAATTACAGTAGATCAACAAAACCAGAGGAAACTCAAGTGCTCCTGAAATACACAACCATTACAGTAGATCAGCAAAACCAGAGGAAACTCAAGTGCTCCTGAAATACACAACAATTACAGTAGATCAACAAAACCAGAGGAAACTCAAGTGCTCCTGAAATACACAACAATTACAGTAGATCAGCAAAACCAGAGGAAACTCAAGTGCTCCTGAAATACACAACAATTACAGTAGATCAGCAAAACCAGAGGAAACTCAAGTGCTCCTGAAATACACAACAATTACAGTAGATCAGCAAAACCAGAGGAAACTCAAGTGCTCCTGAAATACACAACAATTACGGTAGATCAACAAAACTAGAGGAAACTCAAGTGCTCCTGAAATACACAACAATTACAGTAGATCAACAAAACCAGAGGAAACTCAAGTGCTCCTGAAATACACAACAATTACAGTAGATCAGCAAAACCAGAGGAAACTCAAGTGCTCCTGAAATACACAACAATTACAGTAGATCAGCAAAACTAGAGGAAACTCAAGTGCTCCTGAAATACACAACAATTACAGTAGATCAGCAAAACCAGAGGAAACTCAAGTGCCCCTGAAATACACAACAATTACAGTAGATCAGCAAAACTAGAGGAAACTCAAGTGCTCCTGAAATACACAACAATTACAGTAGATCAACAAAACTAGAGGAAACTCAAGTGCTCCTGAAATACACAACAATTACAGTAGATCAGCAAAACTAGAGGAAACTCAAGTGCTCCTGAAATACACAACAATTACAGTAGATCAACAAAACCAGAGGAAACTCAAGTGCTCCTGAAATACACAACAATTACAGTAGATCAGCAAAACTAGAGGAAACTCAAGTGCTCCTGAAATACACAACAATTACAGTAGATCAGCAAAACCAGAGGAAACTCAAGTGCTCCTGAAATACACAACAATTACAGTAGATCAACAAAACCAGAGGAAACTCAAGTGCTCCTGAAATACACAACAATTACAGTAGATCAGCAAAACCAGAGGAAACTCAAGTGCTCCTGAAATACACAACAATTACAGTAGATCAGCAAAACCAGAGGAAACTCAAGTGCTCTTGAAATACACAACAATTACAGTAGATCAACAAAACCAGAGGAAACTCAAGTGCTCCTGAAATACACAACAATTACAGTAGATCAGCAAAACTAGAGGAAACTCAAGTGCTCCTGAAATACACAACAATTACAGTAGATCAGCAAAACCAGAGGAAACTCAAGTGCTCCTGAAATACACAACAATTACGGTAGATCAACAAAACCAGAGGAAACTCAAGTGCTCCTGAAATACACAACAATTACAGTAGATCAACAAAACTAGAGGAAACTCAAGTGCTCCTGAAATACACAACCATTACAGTAGATCAGCAAAACCAGAGGAAACTCAAGTGCTCCTGAAATACACAACAATTACAGTAGATCAGCAAAACCAGAGGAAACTCAAGTGCTCCTGAAATACACAACAATTACAGTAGATCAGCAAAACCAGAGGAAACTCAAGTGCTCCTGAAATACACAACAATTACAGTAGATCAGCAAAACCAGAGGAAACTCAAGTGCTCCTGAAATACACAACAATTACAGTAGATCAACAAAACCAGAGGAAACTCAAGTGCTCCTGAAATACACAACAAATACAGTAGATCAGCAAAACCAGAGGAAACTCAAGTGCTCCTGAAATACACAACAATTACAGTAGATCAACAAAACCAGAGGAAACTCAAGTGCTCCTGAAATACACAACAATTACAGTAGATCAACAAAACCAGAGGAAACTCAAGTGCTCCTGAAATACACAACAATTACAGTAGATCAACAAAACCAGAGGAAACTCAAGTGCTCCTGAAATACACAACAATTACAGTAGATCAACAAAACCAAAGGAAACTCAAGTGCTCCTGAAATACACAACAATTACAGTAGATCAGCAAAACCAGAGGAAACTCAAGTGCTCCTGAAATACACAACAATTACAGTAGATCAACAAAACCAGAGGAAACTCAAGTGCTCCTGAAATACACAACAATTACAGTAGATCAACAAAACCAGAGGAAACTCAAGTGCTCCTGAAATACACAACAATTACAGTAGATCAACAAAACCAGAGGAAACTCAAGTGCTCCTGAAATACACAACAATTACAGTAGATCAGCAAAACCAGAGGAAACTCAAGTGCTCCTGAAATACACAACAATTACAGTAGATCAACAAAACCAGAGGAAACTCAAGTGCTCCTGAAATACACAACAATTACAGTAGATCAACAAAACCAGAGGAAACTCAAGTGCTCCTGAAGTACACAACAATTACAGTAGATCAACAAAACCAGAGGAAACTCAAGTGCTCCTGAAGTACACAACAATTACAGTAGATCAACAAAACCAGAGGAAACTCAAGTGCTCCTGAAATACACAACAATTACAGTAGATCAACAAAACCAGAGGAAACTCAAGTGCTCCTGAAATACACAACAATTACAGTAGATCAGCAAAACCAGAGGAAACTCAAGTGCTCCTGAAATACACAACAATTACAGTAGATCAACAAAACCAGAGGAAACTCAAGTGCTCCTGAAATACACAACAATTACAGTAGATCAACAAAACCAGAGGAAACTCAAGTGCTCCTGAAGTACACAACAATTACAGTAGATCAACAAAACCAGAGGAAACTCAAGTGCTCCTGAAGTACACAACAATTACAGTAGATCAATAAAACCAGGGGAAACTCAAGTGCTCCTGAAATACACAACAATTACAGTAGATCAACAAAACCAGAGGAAACTCAAGTGCTCCTGAAATACACAACAATTACAGTAGATCAACAAAACCAGAGGAAACTCAAGTGCTCCTGAAATACACAACAATTACAGTAGATCAACAAAACCAGAGGAAACTCAAGTGCTCCTGAAATACACAACAATTACAGTAGATCAACAAAACCAGAGGAAACTCAAGTGCTCCTGAAATACACAACAATTACAGTAGATCAACAAAACCAGAGGAAACTCAAGTGCTCCTGAAATACACAACAATTACAGTAGATCAACAAAACCAGAGGAAACTCAAGTGCTCCTGAAATACACAACAATTACAGTAGATCAACAAAACTAGAGGAAACTCAAGTGCTCCTGAAATACACAACAATTACAGTAGATCAACAAAACTAGAGGAAACTCAAGTGCTCCTGAAGTACACAACAATTACAGTAGATCAACAAAACCAGAGGAAACTCAAGTGCTCCTGGTACACAACAATTACAGTAGATCAACAAAACCAGAGGAAACTCAAGTGCTCCTGAAATACACAACAATTACAGTAGATCAGCAAAACCAGAGGAAACTCAAGTGCTCCTGAAATACACAACAATTACAGTAGATCAACAAAACCAGAGGAAACTCAAGTGCTCCTGAAATACACAACAATTACAGTAGATCAACAAAACCAGAGGAAACTCAAGTGCTCCTGAAGTACACAACAATTACAGTAGATCAACAAAACCAGGGGAAACTCAAGTGCTCCTGAAATACACAACAATTACGGTAGATCAACAAAACCAGAGGAAACTCAAGTGCTCCTGAAATACACAACAATTACAGTAGATCAACAAAACCAGAGGAAACTCAAGTGCTCCTGAAATACACAACAATTACAGTAGATCAACAAAACCAGAGGAAACTCAAGTGCTCCTGAAGTACACAACAATTACAGTAGATCAACAAAACCAGAGGAGGAACTCAAGTGCTCCTGAAATACACAACAATTACAGTAGATCAACAAAACCAGAGGAAACTCAAGTGCTCCTGAAATACACAACAATTACAGTAGATCAACAAAACCAGAGGAAACTCAAGTGCTCCTGAAATACACAACAATTACAGTAGATCAACAAAACCAGAGGAAACTCAAGTGCTCCTGAAATACACAACAATTACAGTAGATCAACAAAACCAGAGGAAACTCAAGTGCTCCTGAAATACACAACAATTACAGTAGATCAACAAAACCAGAGGAAACTCAAGTGCTCCTGAAATACACAACAATTACAGTAGATCAGCAAAACCAGAGGAAACTCAAGTGCTCCTGAAATACACAACAATTACGGTAGATCAACAAAACCAGAGGAAACTCAAGTGCTCCTGAAATACACAACAATTACAGTAGATCAACAAAACCAGAGGAAACTCAAGTGCTCCTGAAATACACAACAATTACGGTAGATCAGCAAAACCAGAGGAAACTCAAGTGCTCCTGAAATACACAACAATTACAGTAGATCAACAAAACCAGAGGAAACTCAAGTGCTCCTGAAATACACAACAATTACAGTAGATCAACAAAACCAGAGGAAACTCAAGTGCTCCTGAAATACACAACAATTACAGTAGATCAACAAAACCAGAGGAAACTCAAGTGCTCCTGAAATACACAACAATTACAGTAGATCAACAAAACCAGAGGAAACTTAAGTGCTCCTGAAATACACAACAATTACAGTAGATCAACAAAACCAGGGGAAACTCAAGTGCTCCTGAAATACACAACAATTACGGTAGATCAACAAAACCAGAGGAAACTCAAGTGCTCCTGAAATACACAACAATTACAGTAGATCAACAAAACCAGAGGAAACTCAAGTGCTCCTGAAATACACAACAATTACAGTAGATCAACAAAACCAGAGGAAACTCAAGTGCTCCTGAAGTACACAACAATTACAGTAGATCAACAAAACCAGGGGAAACTCAAGTGCTCCTGAAATACACAACAATTACGGTAGATCAACAAAACCAGAGGAAACTCAAGTGCTCCTGAAATACACAACAATTACAGTAGATCAACAAAACCAGAGGAAACTCAAGTGCTCCTGAAATACACAACAATTACAGTAGATCAACAAAACCAGAGGAAACTCAAGTGCTCCTGAAATACACAACAATTACAGTAGATCAACAAAACCAGAGGAAACTCAAGTGCTCCTGAAATACACAACAATTACAGTAGATCAACAAAACCAGAGGAAACTCAAGTGCTCCTGAAATACACAACAATTACAGTAGATCAGCAAAACCAGAGGAAACTCAAGTGCTCCTGAAATACACAACAATTACGGTAGATCAACAAAACCAGAGGAAACTCAAGTGCTCCTGAAATACACAACAATTACAGTAGATCAACAAAACCAGAGGAAACTCAAGTGCTCCTGAAATACACAACAATTACGGTAGATCAGCAAAACCAGAGGAAACTCAAGTGCTCCTGAAATACACAACAATTACAGTAGATCAACAAAACCAGAGGAAACTCAAGTGCTCCTGAAATACACAACAATTACAGTAGATCAACAAAACCAGAGGAAACTCAAGTGCTCCTGAAATACACAACAATTACAGTAGATCAACAAAACCAGAGGAAACTCAAGTGCTCCTGAAATACACAACAATTACAGTAGATCAACAAAACCAGAGGAAACTTAAGTGCTCCTGAAATACACAACAATTACAGTAGATCAGCAAAACCAGAGGAAACTCAAGTGCTCCTGAAATACACAACAATTACAGTAGATTAACAAAACCAGAGGAAACTCAAGTGCTCCTGAAATACACAACAATTACAGTAGATCAACAAAACCAGAGGAAACTCAAGTGCTCCTGAAATACACAACAATTACAGTAGATCAACAAAACCAGAGGAAACTCAAGTGCTCCTGAAATACACAACAATTACAGTAGATCAACAAAACCAGAGGAAACTCAAGTGCTCCTGAAATACACAACAATTACAGTAGATCAACAAAACCAGAGGAAACTCAAGTGCTCCTGAAATACACAACAATTACAGTAGATCAACAAAACCAGAGGAAACTCAAGTGCTCCTGAAATACACAACAATTACAGTAGATCAGCAAAACCAGAGGAAACTCAAGTGCTCCTGAAATACACAACAATTACAGTAGATCAACAAAACCAGAGGAAACTCAAGTGCTCCTGAAATACACAACAATTACAGTAGATCAGCAAAACCAGAGGAAACTCAAGTGCTCCTGAAATACACAACAATTACAGTAGATCAACAAAACCAGAGGAAACTCAAGTGCTCCTGAAATACACAACAATTACAGTAGATCAACAAAACCAGAGGAAACTCAAGTGCTCCTGAAATACACAACAATTACAGTAGATCAACAAAACCAGAGGAAACTCAAGTGTTCCTGAAATACACAACAATTACAGTAGATCAACAAAACCAGAGGAAACTCAAGTGCTCCTGAAATACACAACAATTACAGTAGATCAACAAAACCAGAGGAAACTCAAAGGCTCCTGAAATACACAACAATTACAGTAGATCAACAAAACCAGAGGAAACTCAAGTGCTCCTGAAATACACAACAATTACAGTAGATCAACAAAACCAGAGGAAACTCAAGTGCTCCTGAAATACACAACAATTACAGTAGATCAACAAAACCAGAGGAAACTCAAGTGCTCCTGAAATACACAACAATTACGGTAGATCAACAAAACCAGAGGAAACTCAAGTGCTCCTGAAATACACAACAATTACGGTAGATCAACAAAACCAGAGGAAACTCAAGTGCTCCTGAAATACACAACAATTACAGTAGATCAGCAAAACCAGAGGAAACTCAAGTGCTCCTGAAATACACAACAATTACGGTAGATCAGCAAAACCAGAGGAAACTCAAGTGCTCCTGAAATACACAACAATTACGGTAGATCAACAAAACCAGAGGAAACTCAAGTGCTCCTGAAATACACAACAATTACAGTAGATCAACAAAACCAGAGGAAACTCAAGTGCTCCTGAAATACACAACAATTACAGTAGATCAACAAAACCAGAGGAAACTCAAGTGCTCCTGAAATACACAACAATTACAGTAGATCAACAAAACCAGAGGAAACTCAAGTGCTCCTGAAATACACAACAATTACGGTAGATCAACAAAACCAGAGGAAACTCAAGTGCTCCTGAAATACACAACAATTACAGTAGATCAACAAAACCAGAGGAAACTCAAGTGCTCCTGAAATACACAACAATTACGGTAGATCAACAAAACCAGAGGAAACTCAAGTGCTCCTGAAATACACAACAATTACAGTAGATCAGCAAAACCAGAGGAAACTCAAGTGCTCCTGAAATACACAACAATTACAGTAGATCAACAAAACCAGAGGAAACTCAAGTGCTCCTGAAATACACAACAATTACAGTAGATCAACAAAACCAGAGGAAACTCAAGTGCTCCTGAAATACACAACAATTACAGTAGATCAACAAAACCAGAGGAAACTCAAGTGCTCCTGAAATACACAACAATTACAGTAGATCAACAAAACCAGAGGAAACTCAAGTGCTCCTGAAATACACAACAATTACAGTAGATCAGCAAAACCAGAGGAAACTCAAGTGCTCCTGAAATACACAACAATTACAGTAGATCAGCAAAACCAGAGGAAACTCAAGTGCTCCTGAAATACACAACAATTACAGTAGATCAACAAAACCAGAGGAAACTCAAGTGCTCCTGATATACTCAACAATTACAGTAGATCAACAAAACCAGAGGAAACTCAAGTGCTCCTGAAATACACAACAATTACAGTAGATCAGCAAAACCAGAGGAAACTCAAGTGCTCCTGAAATACACAACAATTACGGTAGATCAACAAAACCAGAGGAAACTCAAGTGCTCCTGATATACACAACAATTACAGTAGATCAACAAAACCAGAGGAAACTCAAGTGCTCCTGAAATACACAACAATTACGGTAGATCAACAAAACCAGAGGAAACTCAAGTGCTCCTGAAATACACAACAATTACAGTAGATCAGCAAAACCAGAGGAAACTCAAGTGCTCCTGAAATACACAACAATTACAGTAGATCAGCAAAACTAGAGGAAACTCAAGTGCTCCTGAAATACACAACAATTACAGTAGATCAGCAAAACCAGAGGAAACTCAAGTGCTCCTGAAATACACAACAATTACGGTAGATCAACAAAACCAGAGGAAACTCAAGTGCTCCTGAAATACACAACAATTACGGTAGATCAACAAAACCAGAGGAAACTCAAGTGCTCCTGAAATACACAACAATTACGGTAGATCAGCAAAACCAGAGGAAACTCAAGTGCTCCTGAAATACACAACAATTACGGTAGATCAACAAAACCAGAGGAAACTCAAGTGCTCCTGAAATACACAACAATTACAGTAGATCAACAAAACCAGAGGAAACTCAAGTGCTCCTGAAATACACAACAATTACAGTAGATCAACAAAACCAGAGGAAACTCAAGTGCTCCTGAAGTACACAACAATTACGGTAGATCAACAAAACCAGAGGAAACTCAAGTGCTCCTGAAATACACAACAATTACAGTAGATCAACAAAACCAGAGGAAACTCAAGTGCTCCTGAAATACACAACAATTACGGTAGATCAGCAAAACCAGAGGAAACTCAAGTGCTCCTGAAATACACAACAATTACGGTAGATCAGCAAAACCAGAGGAAACTCAAGTGCTCCTGAAATACACAACAATTACAGTAGATCAACAAAACCAGAGGAAACTCAAGTGCTCCTGAAATACACAACAATTACAGTAGATCAGCAAAACCAGAGGAAACTCAAGTGCTCCTGAAGTACACAACAATTACAGTAGATCAACAAAACCAGAGGAAACTCAAGTGCTCCTGAAATACACAACAATTACAGTAGATCAGCAAAACCAGAGGAAACTCAAGTGCTCCTGAAATACACAACAATTACAGTAGATCAACAAAACCAGAGGAAACTCAAGTGCTCCTGAAATACACAACAATTACGGTAGATCAGCAAAACCAGAGGAAACTCAAGCGCTCCTGAAATACACAACAATTACAGTAGATCAACAAAACCAGAGGAAACTCAAGTGCTCCTGAAATACACAACAATTACGGTAGATCAACAATACCAGAGGAAACTCAAGTGCTCCTGAAGTACACAACAATTACAGTAGATCAACAAAACCAGAGGAAACTCAAGTGCTCCTGAAATACACAACAATTACAGTAGATCAGCAAAACCAGAGGAAACTCAAGTGCTCCTGAAATACACAACAATTACAGTAGATCAGCAAAACCAGAGGAAACTCAAGTGCTCCTGAAATACACAACAATTACGGTAGATCAGCAAAACCAGAGGAAACTCAAGTGCTCCTGAAATACACAACAATTACGGTAGATCAACAAAACCAGAGGAAACTCAAGTGCTCCTGAAATACACAACAATTACAGTAGATCAGCAAAACCAGAGGAAACTCAAGTGCTCCTGAAGTACACAACAATTACAGTAGATCAACAAAACCAGAGGAAACTCAAGTGCTCCTGAAATACACAACAATTACAGTAGATCAACAAAACCAGAGGAAACTCAAGTGCTCCTGAAGTACACAACAATTACGGTAGATCAACAAAACCAGAGGAAACTCAAGTGCTCCTGAAATACACAACAATTACAGTAGATCAACAAAACCAGAGGAAACTCAAGTGCTCCTGAAATACACAACAATTACAGTAGATCAACAAAACCAGAGGAAACTCAAGTGCTCCTGAAATACACAACAATTACGGTAGATCAGCAAAACCAGAGGAAACTCAAGTGCTCCTGAAATACACAACAATTACAGTAGATCAACAAAACCAGAGGAAACTCAAGTGCTCCTGAAATACACAACAATTACAGTAGATCAGCAAAACCAGAGGAAACTCAAGTGCTCCTGAAGTACACAACAATTACGGTAGATCAACAAAACCAGAGGAAACTCAAGTGCTCCTGAAATACACAACAATTACAGTAGATCAGCAAAACCAGAGGAAACTCAAGTGCTCCTGAAATACACAACAATTACAGTAGATCAACAAAACCAGAGGAAACTCAAGTGCTCCTGAAATACACAACAATTACGGTAGATCAGCAAAACCAGAGGAAACTCAAGCGCTCCTGAAATACACAACAATTACAGTAGATCAACAAAACCAGAGGAAACTCAAGTGCTCCTGAAATACACAACAATTACGGTAGATCAACAATACCAGAGGAAACTCAAGTGCTCCTGAAGTACACAACAATTACAGTAGATCAACAAAACCAGAGGAAACTCAAGTGCTCCTGAAATACACAACAATTACAGTAGATCAGCAAAACCAGAGGAAACTCAAGTGCTCCTGAAATACACAACAATTACAGTAGATCAGCAAAACCAGAGGAAACTCAAGTGCTCCTGAAATACACAACAATAACGGTAGATCAGCAAAACCAGAGGAAACTCAAGTGCTCCTGAAATACACAACAATTACAGTAGATCAACAAAACCAGAGGAAACTCAAGTGCTCCTGAAATACACAACAATTACAGTAGATCAGCAAAACCAGAGGAAACTCAAGTGCTCCTGAAGTACACAACAATTACAGTAGATCAACAAAACCAGAGGAAACTCAAGTGCTCCTGAAATACACAACAATTACAGTAGATCAACAAAACCAGAGGAAACTCAAGTGCTCCTGAAATACACAACAATTACAGTAGATCAACAAAACCAGAGGAAACTCAAGTGCTCCTGAAATACACAACAATTACGGTAGATCAACAAAACCAGAGGAAACTCAAGTGCTCCTGAAATACACAACAATTACGGTAGATCAACAATACCAGAGGAAACTCAAGTGCTCCTGAAGTACACAACAATTACAGTAGATCAACAAAACCAGAGGAAACTCAAGTGCTCCTGAAGTACACAACAATTACAGTAGATCAACAAAACCAGAGGAAACTCAAGTGCTCCTGAAATACACAACAATTACGGTAGATCAGCAAAACCAGAGGAAACTCAAGTGCTCCTGAAATACACAACAATTACAGTAGATCAGCAAAACCAGAGGAAACTAAAGTGCTCCTGAAGTACACAACAATTACGGTAGATCAACAAAACCAGAGGAAACTCAAGTGCTCCTGAAATACACAACAATTACGGTAGATCAACAATACCAGAGGAAACTCAAGTGCTCCTGAAGTACACAACAATTACAGTAGATCAACAAAACCAGAGGAAACTCAAGTGCTCCTGAAATACACAACAATTACGGTAGATCAGCAAAACCAGAGGAAACTCAAGTGCTCCTGAAATACACAACAATTACGGTAGATCAACAAAACCAGAGGAAACTCAAGTGCTCCTGAAATACACAACAATTACGGTAGATCAGCAAAACCAGAGGAAACTCAAGTGCTCCTGAAATACACAACAATTACAGTAGATCAGCAAAACCAGAGGAAACTCAAGTGCTCCTGAAATACACAACAATTACGGTAGATCAACAAAACCAGAAGAAACTCAAGTGCTCCTGAAATACACAACAATTACAGTAGATCAACAATACATGCACAAAAAATAAGAAGTTTTTTTTGGGGCAAAGAAGTGACTACAAAAGAATGAAAGATATATTTAAGAATTGAATGCATTTTTTTGTAGTTTTATTGGTGTGTAAAAGCATGGACCGAAGCACATTTTGTATGAAGCGCACTAGCACTTCATACAAAAAATGTGCCTCTGTCCACGCTTTTACATGCCTATAAAACTACAAAAATATGCATTCAATTCTTATAATTACATTTAAATCACACCAAATTTAATATAGTTGAATTTTTCGTTGTGAATTTTATTTGTGTTAGATTATTTGCTGTTGGAAATTACTACGCCATTGATTATTTACATCTGACGTCATCATGGAGGCAGGTGCAAGTTCGGGTTTGAGTTTTATTGGAATGTAAAACATCTCTTTTATAATCATGTGACCAATTCATAACCAATCATATTGTAACATTTCAATGAAAAACGGAAGTAATGTAATTATTAGAACTTCAAGTACAATTTAAAATTTTACATATAGGTAAAAGTTGGCCCTGGGGTGAGGTTGCGACCGAGTTGTATGTTACAGTCACACCCATGTGAGGATGAAGATGGATTCGGTGATGACCTTCCTGAGGCTGATCAAGGTCAAACTATAGGTAGTTAATTGTTATTGAAAGAACATTTGTGTAACATTTATGAAAATAAATATAATTCTAACATGGCGTCCTTCTTTCGCTTTGTAGACAAACGAGCGATTTATCGATGGTATGATCTCATTCGCACATGCGCCAGTGAATGTGACTGACTTTTCCATTGGCAGCATAAATTGTGTGCGACATTTTCCGCAAACGTAAATATAAATTACCGTCTTCCAATCAAAGTATACTACCATATTTGTATTCTTAGACATATCAGAATCGAAATAAATCATGGAAGCCAGAATGTGTTTTGAGTTTTAACATGGGTTGGCGGATATTAGTAAATACTAATATCTGCCAACCCATGTTAAAACTCCCAACACATTCTGGCTTCCATGATTTATTTCTTAAATATAGAGTTTAAAGAATGTAATGAGACACAGTACAACAGAGTTATAGAACAAACACTGGCATTATCACATCAATAAGGTCAATAAGATGTTAAAATTGTAAAATAATACGACCACAGCAGGTCAACAAAGGCTTCCATCTGTACCAGTTTGACTGAATATAATTATTGTCCATCAAAAGTCAATCGCTAGGTAGAATCCATTTGAATAGTGCAGGAATTAATTTAGAGGAAAAAATAAGAATTTAATTTTTTGGAATTTGAAATTTTATGGCCCCTTTTGGTTGCATTTACCTCTGATTCCATAAGAGATGGAGAGGTCTCACCAAAATCAATTCAAAGAACAAAATGCTTCAAAATTAGATACAAAATAAAAAAATATGTATGCCATCAAAATAAGAGAAATTTCAGAATTTGGGTTCCTTTTAAATCCTTTTTTTTTTAAATTCAATAGAAAATTTTCTTAATGACTCATAAATAACTTAAAAAGATGAGCATTTGTAAAAAAAAAATATGACATATAAAAATGTTCAAATTTTGGAATTTTTGCCATTCTCTGAAGAATTTATCTCAAAATTGTATCTGTCAACATTCTATTGGATGGTCTCAATACAATCAATTCACAGAAAAAAATTGGATGAAAAATAAAAATTCTACATACATTTCAACTATGTTTAGTTTGAAATAAGACCCCTTTGTGTCATGGTTTGGTGTGTTTTCAATAGGGTATGTCCATTCTATAAATCAGAAAGAAGCTTGGAGGGAGGAGCCAACCTGTACTATAACTTCCAGGTTAGTGACGTCATACCGTACTATAGCTTCTTATTTACCATGTGTTATGGTACAGCATGACATCACTAGCCGGAATCGACCATGAATATGATCCAATATTTTCCCCTGATTTCAGCTAGCTAGCCAAATACTTTTCCTTCAAAACAACAACTCGAAACCTTTTTAATCCATAAAAAAGAGTATTCCACAAAACACACGATGAACGCCAAGTGATGAGATATCGCCTTCTACTTTCTATTTCTATTTGCAGATGACTGTAAACTCCTATACCGAGAACTGTCAAATGAATCTTAATTAAGTAGCAATAAAAACCGTCTGCAGTCTGTTTGTTTATCTTAAACTTTTAACCTTGAATCTAATCAGCAATTACGCAGACGATAATCTGACAATTTTATGAATTTCACACAGTTAACGATTTCTCAAATAAAATGTCAAAAATCAAAATTAAAAATAATCAAGTGTAAAAAATTACCTTAACTCTTAACTTCAACTAATCAGCTAATTAACTAAAAATCTAATTAAAAGTTATTAAAAATCATTGTCTTTTTACCACATTTAATATTTTTGTTTATTTTTGAAAAGACGTGTGCGTTCAATGACACTTCAGTTTGATAAAAATAGAACAAAATCCTACCTTCAATGCAGTAATGTTTAATGTTTTTGTTGCTCAAGTACATATGGGAAATCCCTCCTTTGTATGTTTTAGACTGTCTTCCGATGAATATCTCCCTCGTCCATCATGTCCGACATATTTCTTGAGAGTGTGCCGATTGTTTTTGTGAATGAAAATTCTGCACGGACCGCGGGGTATGCATGACACAAAACATTTACAGTATTATTTAGAATCTGAAACTGATTGACAAGACAGGGGCATGGAAATATTCTCGTCGCTGTGCGACGAGAATATTTCCACGCCCCTGCCTTGTCAATCAGTTACAGATCCTAAATAATACTGTAAATATAACTTAAGAAATACAATTTCTACTATTTTTTTATGGCCAATAATCCATAAAGATGAAAAAACACATTAAAATTTGATGAAAAATAATCATGTTCAAATTTTGAAACCCCTCCCACCTATTTGGTCCCTTTTCTGTCAATAAATTATTTAGACTATATATATATATATATATAGAAATACCCTATTTGGGTCCTTTGGGCCTCTTTTTAGCTCATCTGGTGAAAGGCCAAATGGGTATTTTATCATCACTTGGCATTCATTGTCCATTGTTAGTTTTTCATATTTAAATCTTCTTCACTGAAACCACTGAACAAAACTTGACTGGAATAGTCTTTGCTTGGTTCACTTTCAAAATTGTCTCTGATGTCCCTGCCCTCTATTCACTGAAAAACAGTCCACAGGTAGACATGTCACTCCACTCTTGACATATTATCCTGAGTCACCTTGCTCATTAAGCTATAGGCTTAGTATATGAGCAGCAAATGCCAAGTGTTTTGCACGACTGAGCTGGAGCTCGAACCCACGTTCTACCACACCCAAGGCGAGTATGCTAACCATTACACCACTAATGTGTTTAGAATTTCCGTTTGTAATTTTGTCCATGTCTATATTTATTCTTCATGTTAAGATTAGTCTATTTTATTTTTAGAGTCTTCACTAGATTATGGTGCCAAAAGTAAAGCCTATGAGTATAAGGCCCCTTGTGATAGCGATGATGAAGACGATGAAATTGTGAAGGACATATGGGGCCTTACCATTCAGTCAGATGATGATCTTAGTAGTATAGCTTCACATAAAAGTGAAGAATTTTCAGACGAGGAGGAGGAAATACAAGATGAAACAATAAGTAGGTTATTAATGAAAAAACAGATGAAATATTGACCATTGCACATTGCTGATTTGATTTGACAATTATATGTATTTATGTGTCTTATAGGAGTTATTTCCATTTAGGCAGATAAAATGATGTCAGAACCATGCATGAGCAAATAGCAAGGACAAAAAACTGCCAGAGTATAATTTTCTCATAATTTGTAGATATTTGAATCTTGTAAAAAATCAGAGAATAATTCATAGAAAGTAAAAAAAATTCACAAGTTGATATAACATTAAACTTTCTGTGCAGATTATGAGAAAAGATATATACCCATTACATACACACAACAGGCAAGACCTGATACAAAGTCTTGTACAAACACACTATGTATGTAATAAGTTTATCTAACATTTCAATAAAAACAAATTTTAAGCAAATAACAAGGGTCGAAATAAGATTAACAAATTTGTACAATACTCTGTACAAAAACTACATTTTGTGCATGACGTCACGTTTATTTGTTGCCGTTCATTCTATTTCCTAGTTAACGTTGCTCACATTGACGTGTTTTACCCTGCATTCCAATAATATGACGTCATTACAAAATAGTTTGGCAGAGAAGATCTCGTGCAACGTTGTGCCATTCTTTTATCACCACAGTGTGGTGATACAAAATCTTGTATCAGACAGGCTACTTTCTTTAAATTCAAAGGAAAACGTACAAAATGATAGATAAATTTTCTTATTGAACTTTGCATGGAACCATATTACTCACATTAAAAGTAAATAGATCCTACAAGAACATGTAAGTGTATATAATTTTAGAATCGAGTTAGAAATGTGGAATAATTTACATGTTATTTGTGTTCAGTTACTATCATACATTGTAAGTAAATGATGTACAAGGTTGTACAAAGAAACATGTATCAATATTTGACAATAATTATTAACACACAAAGCTAATTTTTATAGCTTATTGGAATTTATCTCTTACATATTTATACTAAATGACTGGATTGTTTTTACTGAACCTACCCTACTTATTGACCTCACACCAAAAAGTATTTCACTCTCATGAGAACTTACCTATAATTTCACACATGGAAATTTATCATTGAATTGAGGGCATTGTAGTTTTCAAAATCATTGCCGGGGCCCAGGTGGCTCAATGAGTTAGGTAGTTGTAGGGCCCTTGTAGCTCAATGAGTTAGGTAGTTGGATTACCTAACAATACATACAAGCCTATCACCAATACGGCGTGGGTTCGTGCCCGGCTTTGTAAATTACAAAAAGGGTGCACTCGACTTGCAGCCGCAAGTGATAAAGTTTACCAGTTGCTTGCCCATGGACGGGGAAAAAAAGTACGGGGGGGGAGTAAGGGGAAAAGTCCCGTGACTTCCGGGGGATCTGACCATTGCACATGCTTGACCGGAAGTCACGTGACTTTTTCCCTCAATTTTTTTTCTCATACTTTTTTCTTAGTAGTAATACAAAAATGTTGGTTGGGGGTGTTCTCTACGACGTCCTATAACCATAAGAAACTACCCCCCACCCCCCCTTTTATTTTCATATATTAGGTGTTCTCAACGACGTCCGCGTTCTATGACCATAGGAAACTACCCCCCTTTTATTTTCATATATTAGGTGTTCTCTACGACGTCCGCATCCTATAACCTTCTACGACCTAGCCCTTTTACTGGTTTTCTGCCCCTTCCCCGCCATTTTCATATAATATAGTGTATATGTTGTGTAGTACTCCACATTCTCACTGTGTGGTATTTCTATGAGTACGTTTGATTAGTAGTACAAAATGCTGGTTGGGGTGTTCTCTACCTGTGCAGTCAGTGCCAATCACCACTAAAGTTGTGAATTGGATTCTGGCTGATGGCGAGTTGTACTCGATACAGCATTATGTGATAAAGTTTGTCAGTGACTTGCGACTATCGCCAATACGATGTGGGTTCGCGCCCAGCTTTGTAAATTGCAAAAAAGCATGCACTCGACTCGCAGCCGCAAGTGATAAAGTTTACCAGTTGCTTGCCCATGGTTGGTGGTTCTCTCCGGGTACTCTGGCTTCTTCCACCACTAAAACTGGTCTCCATGATATAGCTGATTGTGGCATTAAACACCAAAAATCAATGAATCAATTACTCATTTGTTTGTTAAAAGATAATGACTGACTGACTGACTCTGTATATGTTTTATAGTGTTTTATAATGAGATGATTGATCAGCTAAGAAGATCTGAAAATGAAAATATAAGTAATGAAAATATGATTCTGGAAATAAATGGCCTAAAGTAAGTACAGGTAGATTTTATTTTTACTGAGTTCAAATTAAAATCCATATTTTGTTAAATACAGAACAGCAATAAAAGCGATGTTACTTTACTTTAATTTATGTCTAAGTGTAATGTTGAATATTCTCTCATGTCCATTTACATCTATATCTTTTCTTACTATTTGACATGCTAGAAAGAACACTACCTCATTGGAATGTGAGATGATAGAAATAACATTACAAAAGTGTTTATTTAGAATTAGAGTTGTCTCCCTTAGATACAATCGCATCTCTCACTTGCTTCCCTTGACTGACATATGGCGGCATGAGAGATCTGACGAAACCTCATTACATGTGAGTGACCCTATTTCATGAATATTTAATTATATGCTAAAAAAAGATTTGTGGCCTTTTTCAACTAATCAAATTGCTCGTAGTAACCAAAACTGTTTAATTGAAAATTTTAAAGCTGTCATAATCACCTAATTGCCATTTTCATTGGATGATAACATATGGTGACCTAAAATTTGACCAGTAATGGGGTTTCCCCAGATCCCCCATGCCAGTAAGGGGAGCGTGTGGGAGATGTTATTTTAATCAGATTGCCATTGATCAGATAAAAAAAATCATTTCCATGGAAGATATGGTACACTATATTTTGTTCTCTATATATTCCATGTTCAGATTAATATGTTATAGTCTGTCAGTATATGTTTTCTCCATCATTGTCAATTGATCTATTGTCAGATTGTGGGGGCCGTCGTAATCGTATGGTAGTTGGATTTACAACTACCTATGCAATTAGTGCCTATCACCACTGATGTTGTGAGTTCGATTCTCGATCAGGGCGAGGTCACAGTACAACATAATGTGATAAAGTTTGTCAGTGACTTCCGACAGGTCGGTGGTTTTCTCTGAGTCCTCCGGTTTCCTCCACCAATAAAACTGACTGCCATGATATAACTGAAATATTGTTGAAAGTGGCATTAAGTGTCATAGAACCAACCATCTATTATACGGTAACCCTGTTGTACTCTAACTCTACATTTCCCTGAACGATTTTCTACAAACTTTATCCAGAATGTTGCCATAGAGACATATTTTCTTGTTTACTTTTCAGGCATGCATGTAATATAGCAATAAAAGATTTACATGGAATGGTTTTAAAATCGTTGATAGATATACCAGTAACAGAAAATCCTGATTTAGAAGGACAGCAGCTGTTAGTTCCTATTAAAAAGGTTTGTAAATGACTATAAATGTAAAATAATCTCAAATGCTTCGACCACAATACCTTCATCAGTGTTTTATTCTACTCGACCAGATGTATGATGCTACATATGAGAGGGTTGTGTTTAATGCCACTTTCAACAATATTTCAGTTATATTGTGGCGGTCAGTTTTATTGGTGGAGGAAACCACCGACCTTCCATAAGTCACTGGCAAACTTTATTACATAATGTTGAATCAAGTACACCTTGTCATGAGCAGGATTCGAACTCACATCTTTAGTGATAATAGTCACTGATAGCACAGGTAGTTGTAAATCTAACTACCACACAATCACAACTATGACAGCCCCGACCACAGTTTTAAGTAAAAAAGAGACCAAATAGGATACAGTATAAGTGTTTTTTTCGTGGGTATCTAATTTTCGCTTTATTTGTGATAGCCATCGATCAGCGAAAAAAGGAATCTGCTTAAATTTCCACCCTTTATTACATAAAAACCTTAAATTTCTTAAATAATTGTACACGATATACCCCCCCCCCCCCCCCTAGTATGACTGTAACGAATATTTAACAATTCTATGTTCACTGTCATTCTTAACGTTGTTGTTGAAACATCAAACAAAGGGGGAAAATCCCTCCCGAAAACAATGCATATGGTGACAAATAACAGGTAAATTATCTTACATGTAATTAACCGCCCTTTTATCTTTAAAACCCTAATCACCCTGAATAGTTATTGCTGTATAAACACACTTTATGTCATATTAGCATTGCCATTCAAATATATTATAATTACCTGTAAGTTGACAATTTTTGGTGTTAATTAATCGATCACAATTTATTCGGAATCTGTTAATGAGACTCGTCTGTATTTAATTTTTGTGAATGTGTTTTATTAATATATTAGAATTATATCAAATACCCTTACGTAAATTTCAATTAATGAACATGTATACAATTTTAAAATACCACTGATCGCATACAAAAAGCTCTTACTCAACACTTACGTAAATTTCAATTAATGAACATGTATACAATTTTAAAATACCACTGATCGCATACTAAAAGCTCTTACTCAATTTATTTAAAAACATTTCCTATTTTGAAAAGTTGGTCAAACAATTCAGATTATGTTATTTTAATATAACGGTCAATCCGCTAAAATTTGAATTTGGTTAAAATTCGGGATTGTGAAAATTCAATACTGCTTAAAAATTCCACCAATTTAGAAGATAATCCTGAAATTTGGCTCTTGTGAAAAAAGCACATATCCGTCGGTATATTGGTATGAATATTGTTTGTTCGTTCGTTATTAATGTGGTTTGTTATATGAATTCTTTTGGAAAATCACTTTCAGTAAAATGCATAGCATTATTTTGTAACTATTGCTGTTTTTGACATCCATTTTCATTTAATATTAATGTGCTTTTTTTTTTATTCATCCTTATAGGCTATTAATGGTACTTGTTACCTCAAACACTCAGCTCAAAACATGTCTGTTTGCATAAAATATGTTGTTTAAACTACTGTATATGTATATATATATTTTTTATATTTCAGCATTTAACCAAACATATTTCCTTACTAAAGAATTATATAAGGCCAGACTCTTCAGAACCTCAAATGGATGGATTATTGGCTTTAGAGGTAACAATCATTAATTGAGTTGAATAGATACAGACAAAAACACATTTTGCCATAAGGGCCCGGGTGACTGAATGAGTTAGGTAGTTGGATTACCTAACAACTCATACAAGCCTATCACCAATACGGCATGGGTTCACGTCCGGCTTTGTAAATTACAAAAAAGGGTGCACTCAACTCACAGCCGCAAGTGATAAGTTTACCAGTTGTTTGCCCATGGTCGGTGGTTCTCTCCAGGTACTTCGGCTTCTTTCACCACTGAAAGTGGTCGTCATGATATTGCTGAAATATTGCTGAAAGTAGCAATTAACACAATAAATCATTTTACCATTATTTTGTTACACCTTTTTATCGATCTGTCCAATATTAGGGTTGCTGAAGTGGTTAAGAACTAAAGGACAATTAATTTAATGCAATTTTTGATAATTTTTTTATTTCAGAAATATCAAACACAGCAGAGAAACAGTTTAGATAATTTTACAGTTTAGGTTTCGTTATATAATGCATAATAAATACAAAGTAAATGGGGAATTTTCAGATTTTGACAATGTATATACATGCAATAAGCCTCAATTTTGACATGAAATGATATCAATTCGTAAGACATTATTAATTATACTATTTGAGGTAATCGGGGAAAATTTTTTCACTGCAATTCTACATCATGAATGGCTTCATAAAGTAACATTTGCTTTCAATTTGAACACAAAATCTGAAAAATGTGGCAAATTTTTATTTTTTTATTGATTTTGTTTATTTTGGTAATATTGAGCACAGCAGAGAAACAATTAGATGATTTCATACTTCTTTATAAAATACAATACTTAATAGATATTTACTTTGTTTCTTATTTCTTCTACTGACCCTCTATTGTGATGAGCGCCCGGCTTTGTAAATTACAAAAAAGGGTGCACTCGACTCGCAGCCACAAGTGATAAAGTTTACCAGTTGCTTGCCCATTGTCGGTGGTTCTCTCCGGGTACTCCGGCTTCTTCCACCACTAAAAGTGGTCTCCATGATATAGCTGAAATATTGCTGAAAGTGGCGTTAAAACAACAAAAATATAATTTAAAAAATCTATTGTGATGAAAGACTATATAAGGAAAAGCTGCTCACCGGAGCGAAAACAATCACACCCTATATGAGCAGATAATGTGGAAGAAAATAATTTAGTCTTCATTCATAAATTCAAACAATTGACATTTTATTTCTTCTGTTCTCTACCAACCATTGTACACAATTTAACCCCCAAAAAAGTTTAATATGAGATTCATAACAGTATAAAAAATAAATTGGCAATGAGAGCAGAAAGTTCAGTTCCCATGGGTTTCCAACAATTTCACTTTATTGTCAAAATGAACACAAATGTTGTCTAGCACAAAAAGTGATAACATAAATACATTCCGAATAGATGATGATCCTGTTTGCTTGTAATAGACCTACAAGCTTAGTTGGGTTTTTTGTAGTACTAACTCACTAAAACAACAGTATACATTTGACACGCTCCACTCTAAAAAATTGTCTTGATGTAGGGCCAAGCATTCTGCATGCTTAGAATCAGCAAATACTTAATTTTACAGTCTTTGGTTTGACCTGACCAGGACTTAAACCCCACGAGCAATCACTCAGTCTGAGCATGCTAAACATTACACCAGAGATGCAGTTTAAATAGAATTAAACTCACAGTCAAGGGAACAAAGTTTATCAAGTACTTCAACAGAATTTTTTAATATTAGTCTTAAATAAGTATAAAATCTTAACATTTTTCTTGTGTTCAGTATGCCATTATATTGTTGCTACTGTAAAACTTTCAGAGTGATGACTTCAACTTAACCAACAGTTACATCGCTTGGCCTGCATAATGATATACCCAAAGCAACTTAATTTTATTCTAATATCTGAAGAATACTGTCCAGTTTTGTTTTTTTATAGTAAAAGAGGTATATTTACATTTTTAGCATCAACTACTATTTAATTGTTACACATGTTAGTACAAAATATACACAATTATCCATGATACAATAGTCCCCCCTTTTAAGAAGGGTGACCTTTGGTGAGGGGACTTATAAAATAGGGGAACTACTGTCCACAAGTTTAATGTGTGTTGTTTTGTTTCAGGAATATAGCTTACAAGAATAAAGAATAAGTACAGTACTAGTCAAGATATTACATCTGTTGTGTGTTGTATTGTTTCAGGAATTTAGCTTACAAGAATCAAGAATAAGTACAATACTAGTCAAGATATTACATCTGTTGTGTGTTGTTTTGTTTCAGGAATTTAGCTTACAAGAATCAAGATTAAGTACAATACTAGTCAAGATATTACATCTGTTGTGTGTTGTTTTGTTTCAGGAATTTAGCTTACAAGAATCAAGAATAAGTACAATACTAGTCAAGATATTACATCTGTTGTGTGTTGTTTTGTTTCAGGAATTTAGCTTACAAGAATCAAGATTAAGTACAATACTAGTCAAGATATTACATCTGTTGTGTGTTGTTTTGTTTCAGGAATTTAGCTTACAAGAATCAAGAATAAGTACAATACTAGTCAAGATATTACATCTGTTGTGTGTTGTTTTGTTTCAGGAATTTAGCTTACAAGAATCAAGATTAAGTACAATACTAGTCAAGATATTACATCTGTTGTGTGTTGTTTTGTTTCAGGAATTTAGCTTACAAGAATCAAGAATAAGTACAATACTAGTCAAGATATTACATCTGTTGTGTGTTGTTTTGTTTCAGGAATTTAGCTTACAAGAATCAAGAATAAGTACAATACTAGTCAAGATATTACATCTGTTGTGTGTTGTTTTGTTTCAGGAATTTAGCTTACAAGAATCAAGATTAAGTACAATACTAGTCAAGATATTACATCTGTTGTGTGTTGTTTTGTTTCAGGAATTTAGCTTACAAGAATCAAGAATAAGTACAATACTAGTCAAGATATTACATCTGTTGTGTGTTGTTTTGTTTCAGGAATTTAGCTTACAAGAATCAAGAATAAGTACAATACTAGTCAAGATATTACATCTGTTGTGTGTTGTTTTGTTTCAGGAATTTAGCTTACAAGAATCAAGAATAAGTACAATACTAGTCAAGATATTACATCTGTTGTGTGTTGTTTTGTTTCAGGAATTTAGCTTACAAGAATCAAGATTAAGTACAATACTAGTCAAGATATTACATCTGTTGTGTGTTGTTTTGTTTCAGGAATTTAGCTTACAAGAATCAAGAATAAGTACAATACTAGTCAAGATATTACATCTGTTGTGTGTTGTTTTGTTTCAGGAATTTAGCTTACAAGAATCAAGAATAAGTACAATACTAGTCAAGATATTACATCTGTTGTGTGTTGTTTTGTTTCAGGAATTTAGCTTACAAGAATCAAGATTAAGTACAATACTAGTCAAGATATTACATCTGTTGTGTGTTGTTTTGTTTCAGGAATTTAGCTTACAAGAATCAAGAATAAGTACAATACTAGTCAAGATATTACATCTGTTGTGTGTTGTTTTGTTTCAGGAATATAGCTTACAAGAATCAAGAATAAGTACAATACTAGTCAAGATATTACATGTGTTGTATGACATGGATGTTCTTCATGAACAAGTATTATTTAAATGGCATCGAACTATACCACAAACAGAGGATGTACCAGAGAGGGAGAAGTTAAGGAAACAGGTGAATATCGTCTTAAATGATTAAAAACAAATCTCCATGATCTTAGATTATTAATCTAAGGGCAACATTTTCAAATCATTCATTATTTTATTAAATTTGTAATTTGTCTTTAATAAATGATAAAAAAAAATTCTCCATGATCTTAGGGCTTTTCCAGGAAAAAATACCTGGTAGGGTCGGAACGCCATTGATTTTTCTTTATCTAGGTGGGGGGCGTAAAACGTATTTCTTTTCTGGGGGTTGTTGTCAAATTTCTATTTAATTAATTGCAGTTGTCTGTATTTTTACCATTTCGGTATATTAAAATAGACCTACTTGCCGGCAAGTCATGTCACTGTGTTGTTCGTTAAACGGTGTATAATATTCGGTTGTTTCTTCCGCGATTTCGCTTCTTTTGCGTGATTTTTAAGCCAAATTGTCTCCCTTTATCTTCCGAAATATTCCGAATGATATGTTATGTAAAAGATGGAGAAATACGAATGATGAACTGGTACCTGGTTCTTTTATTTTTCGTTCCTGGGTTCCGAGATAAAAAGTACCAGTCGAAAACGAAACGTGGTCAAATGGCACGATTTCTCAAAAAGTATTTATCCAAAAATAATAAACTATACATATTATTTATCCTTGAGATATAAGCTTTAAAATGGTGTAACATTTATTTGACAGACATTAGAGTTATACGTGATCAAAACAAATATTTTGATACAAATTATCGTCATTTCCGCCATTGAAAAATACTGTCCTGCCACGATTTAGGGTATCAAATGTCAATATTTTTTTTAAATCTGTATATCAAATTAAAGCCTTTAATCTCTTCTTTATTATGGTATTTACATCATGAAAATATCTCATTACGTTCAAAAGTTATACCATAAAGGTACTGAAAATACCTGTCCTGGTTTTCCACCATTGAAAAATACTGTTCTGCCACGATTTAGGGTATCAAATGTCAATATTTTTTTTTTAAACTTTATATCAAATTAAAGCCTTTAATATCTTCTTTATTATGGAATTTACATCATGAAAATATCTCATTCCGTTCAAAAGTTATACCCATAAACGTACTGGAAAATACCTGTCCTGGTTTTAAACCCTCCCCCTCAAAATTAGATAAACAACACACTTTATAGGTCACACTTACACTTGCATTACTGCCATTAAACAGTATTACAGATTTGATCAGTCTGTTTCAAATTTAATTTCTATTTTCTAGGTGGGGGTCATTTTAAATATTTATATTTATGTGGTGGTACCTCAAAAATAATTAAAATTCTGGTGGTAGTACCCCAAATTATTGACGGAGTTCCGAACTCTTCTTTTCTTTATAACTGTTAACTTGTATCTTTTGTCTTGTAGGTGGAGCCACTTATAAAATGGCTACAGGAAGCAGAAGAGGAATCATCTGATGAAGACTAGACAAAAATGGCATCTTAATTGGAAACTTTTTGTTGAAAACTTTACGAATGTAACGGTCAACATTTTTGCTCGGATTAGTCTTAAAACAAATATGACACGGTGTGATGTAAAGAAAAAGTGTTTGATATCCGTGTTTATTACAGGCATGGGTATAAATTTTAACGTGTGTCCGTTTTCATTTTTTTTTGCTTTCTCCATCAGCAACAGAATAGGAAATTAAATAATAAAATTAACTTATTTTCTTCTATTTTTAGTTCGACTGAAGGACACCTCATGGCAAAATATGAACACAATTTACAGAAAACACCAACATTTTTCTGTCATTTTTAGCTCACCTGTACGAAGTACAGAAGAGCTTATGTCGTCACATGTGCGTCGTCGTCGGCGTCCAATGTTAACGTTTGCGTTTAGATCCAATGTAGACAAACTACTTGGTCCAAGTTGATGAAACTTCACATGTGAGTTTGTCGTGGACAGTTAAAAACACTGCACACAAATATAGGTCACCGTGACCTACTATTTCTGCCTGAAAGACTTCGACATTTTTGCATTAACGTTTGCGTTTAGGTCCAATGTAGACAAACTACTTGATCCAGGTTGATGAAACTTCACATGTGAGTTTGGCGTGGACAATTAAAAACATCGCACCCAAATATAGGTCACCATGACCTACTATTTCTGCCTGAATGACTTCAACATTTTTGCATTAACGTTTGCATTTAGGTCCAATGTAGACAAACTACTTGGTCCAGGTTGATGAAACTTCACATGTGAGTTTGTCGTGGACAGTTAAAAACACCGCACACAAATATAGATCACCGTGACCTACTATTTCTGCCTGAATGACTTCGCCATTTTTGCGTTAACGTTTGCGTTTAGGTCCAATGTAGACAAAGTACTTGGTCCAGGTTGATGAAACTTCACATGTGAGTTTGCCTGAATGACTTAGATCTGTTTTACTATTACATTTATATGTCCATTTTGAATACCATTAAATGGTTTTCTTTTGACTAAACTGAAGTATTGTTCTTAAACAAATTAAACACTAACCACATGGTTATGACATTCACATGTAACTATAGATTGCACAGGCGAGCTGGATGGTCTGCCTTGCGCCCAGCTATTTTTATTTGGCAATTACACCTGGCAAAATGTAATGGTCACCGTTTAAATAGTGAGTGAGTGATTGTTGGTTAACGCCAACTCAGCAATTTTTCAGCTATATCATGGCGAGAACAAGTTAATTTTCAATGAGATGATGATGATGATGATTACTTAACCAACACGCTTAGTTGGATTTTTATCTTGCTAGTTCACTGGAACAACAGTCCACGGATTGACATGTCGTCCCACTCGGACACATTATCCTGATTCCGAACCAACCAGTCTTTATTCTTTCTCCTTAATGGTGCATGCTTAGCGGAGAAGCAGCAATTACCAATTTTATGATCTCTGGTTTGACCTCATTGTGGCTCAAACCCACGATCTACCACACTCGAGGCACTCGCTCAAATAAATTTTGCCTCGTTTCTATTATTTGGTTCAATGCCAGTATGTATTTGTGCATGATGCATTTCTTATTGAGGGTAAGAAGCAAATTGATTTGAACTTGACCTGCTTTAGGATTGTGGTAGATCTTTATTCATGAATATCAGAAAAGGGGAAACAAATAATCAACTATTTTTATTTCAACTATAATAAATTTTTTGACCATAGAAAGGCATATGGTACAAAATATACATTATATAAAACTAAATATACAGTTCATAAAAAGTTATACACAAGAAGCAAAACATTGCAATAAATTATTCATAAAAATATTTAGTAAATATTTAATGGTACATTATGGTGCATCATTTAAAATGAAAGTTTTCACTTTTGTTCTTAATGCATTATGCAAGGAAGCTTGTTATTCATAAAACAGAAGTTCATTCCATTGTTTTGGTCCAGAATAAAGTCCAAACTTTTCATAACCTTCTTTCTTTATTTGTCTTTCCAATGTTTCGGCTTTGAGTGTACGTGTACTGGTGAAGTTTATTCCAGAGACGTGTAGTTAGATATCTATGTTTTTATTTTATTTTTGATAAGAGTAGCCTGTTGTTTAAAAGATTCTGATCAGAAGAATAGTCTCTAGATTATTGGAGATGCAAACTCCAAACATGCAGAAATGTCAGTTAAATAATTGCTACTCGTGAAAGTAAAATGTACTATTGAAAAATCAGTATGGGAAATGCATTTATCCATCATTGTCAATTTCCAATCATTGAACTAAAAATAATATATATCAGTAATGTGATATAGGATGCCTTTTTAGCTCACCTGATTCAGAGGGTCATGTTGACTTTTACTGTCACTTGGCATCCATCGTTTGTTTGTCGTAAGCTTTTCAAATTTCCCTTTTCTCCTCTGAAATTATTTGGCAAACTGAAAACAAACTTTCCGGGAATGATGGTTAGAATGGCCTCTACGAAAATTCCTGTTTGTTTTGATCGAATGAAAACTAAAAAGCATGACCGCAATAGACATTATTGTTTTTGATTGGTCAATATACAAAAAATATCTTCTCTAAAATTATGGTGCCAATCAGAACTAAACTTGACACCAATGATGTTTGGAAAATCCTCTACAAAAAGTCCTCATTTCATTTTGATTGGACAAGAAACACACACAAAAAAAAATCATTTTGGTAAAAGTCTTCTTTCAAGATTTTGTGTTAATCGATTGGAAATCAGGTTTAAAATATACAGTTTGATTGAATTTAATAAAAAAAAAAACACTTTCGTTTTAAAATGGTTCCAAATTGCAGTTATAACACTGAAACTGTTTATTAGGTAAAAGAGCATTTCTATATCATTTGCAATTGAATATATATGGTATGTTTTGAAGGTAGAATGGTGACATTTGTTTTTAAATATCAAATTTGTCTCGTATGATTGTAAACTCGCCTTGCCAAAGGTCATATGTAGCTTTTTCCATCACTAGGTGTCTATTCACATTTTATGCTCCACCTCAGAAAACACTGGACCATTTGGTGTCTATTCACATTTTATACTCCACCTCAGAAAACACTGGACCATTTGGTGTCTACTCACATTTTATGCTCCACCTCAGAAAACACAGGACCATTTGGTGTCTATTCACATTTTATGCTTCACCTCAGAAAACACTAGACCATTTGGTGTCTATTCACATTTTATGCTCCACCTCAGAAAACACTGGACCATTTGGTGTCTATTCACATTTTATGCTCCACCTCAGAAAACACAGGACCATTTGGTGTCTATTCACATTTTATGCTCCACCTCAGAAAACACTGGACCATTTGGTGTCTATTCACATTTTATGCTCCACCTCAGAAAACACTAGACCATTTGGTGTCTATTCATATGTTATGCTCCACCTCAGAAAACACTGGACCATTTGGTGTCTATTCACATTTTATGCTCCACCACAGAAAATACTAGACCATTTGGTGTCTATTCACATTATATGCTTCACCTCAGAAACCACTGGACCATTTGGAACGAAACTTTGCAGCAATGTTCTATAGGTAGTCTCAGGAATATTAATCAGATTTGATATCCAAAGAGTTTGTCAGGTCGGTGGTTTTCTCAGAGTCCGCCGGTGTCTTCCACCAATAAAACTGACCGCCACGATATAACTGAAATATTGTTGAATGTGGCGTTAAATACCATCAAACAAACAAACAATTGATACCCAGAGAAGAAAGAAATTTCTGATTGGCTGAAATATGAAAAAAAAAAAATCTTCACAAACCACTGAAGGAGTCGGGTTACCGGAAACAACACATTTTGTGGTTTACAATGGCCTAAATGAAAACCGTGTCTTGATTTTGTTTTTCTAGCCTCTCCATTCTTGAAAAAGTGGGCAAAAATATTAGATTCCAGACTTTTCATCATCATTACTAGGTTAGAAGGACAGTTTATCAGTATAAGAAGTGAAAATGGTATAAAAATATGAATGGAGATGTCAAATAAAAAGGAAAACGATTTACAGATTTCATTAGACAACCTCGGAAAGTTTTATGCTACATTTTGATTTCTTTTGGATTTATTTGATTTTTGGTGTTTTAATGCCACTTTCAGCAATATTTCAGCTATATCATGGCGACCAGTTTTAGTGGTGGAAGAAGCCGGAGAACCACCAACCATGGGAAAGCAACTGGTAAACTTTATCACTTGGGTCTACGAGTCGGGTGCACCCTTTTTGTAATTTACAAAGCCGGGCGCAAACCCACGCCGTATTGGTGACAGGCTTGTATTAGATGTTAGGTAATCCAACTACCTAACTCATTGAGCCACCCGGGCCCTTCTATGCTACACACAGAACAAGAGAAGTACCACCATCAATCACAACATAAAAAGATAATAACATACTAACAACAATGAAACGGAAAGCAGCAGTAGTATCAATGTGTTGTCACTAAATGACCTCAAGACCATACACCATCCAAAGGACGAAGTAACATCATATATAAGCCAAACATAACTTTTACTGCAGAAGGAATTAAGAAACTACTGAAAATCCTTAACTCATCAAAGGCGAGTGGCTCTGACAATACTTCTACTTGAACACATAAACAGACTCCTTACTCATAATGAAACTCCTCCACTGTCTGATCATTCAGAGATCACACCCACATATAGATCAAACAATGGCTGTAGAGCACAAGTAGTACTCGGCTGTGATGGTCCGTCAGAAGTCCACGTTGAATTAAGGATACTTGAAGGCATTGTTTCAGACCGCTTATTTTCCAACTCTATGTGAAAGACATCGGCGAAGGAATTAGATCAAAGGTGAAGCATATTGTAGATGACTTTTAGGGTAGTGATGGTAAGAACTAGACACAATGGTGGTGGCAGTGAGAAACAGGTTTATGTGATTCAATGCCATGAAACTTAGAAGATGAAGACAGAATGGGTTGCTAGGTACAAAGTACAGCATTAGTAGGACCATCCTAGTTGAGGTAGAACAACGCCCATATCTAGGAATAGAACTTGGAAATTGCCTTAAATTGGAAGCGTCATATCAAATTGCCACCATTGTAAACGATACTATTGCGTTTCAAAGACGCAGCATAGATAAATGTAGCAAGGAAGTAATAGAGAAGGCATATATAAGACGCTCAAACGACCACATTTAATATATGGATCATCTGTATGGAATCCAGATACTTAGACGCTATCTTAACTGAAAATAACCTAATTTTTTACGCTTGTAAAAGAAACTTGTATCGAGGAACTTGTGTTGAATTAACCTAACATGCATACGAATCATGTCATTGTTGGATTTAGAGGTAAATTTATGAAGCTTTTATGACAAAAGAGACGATTGCTTTTTTCCTATAGTCAATTTTCTCTCTTTTTTATGGATGGCGACGTTCGTTTGGCCCTATCATATTTCGCTTACATTTCTCATTAAGTTCGTTTTTTTTGTATTTGTAATAATGTGGACGTCTCCTGTGATAACGGAAACACTTTTACACCAATGATGCTACTTTTTTTATATTAATTCCACCTTACATCAGAATGTTGTCTTCTGATTGGTTGATGAAAGGGGTATTTTTTACCAATTCTTCGTTTTTTCAGCTTTTCCACCATTGCCGGGATATTTGCCTAAAAATATCCCGGTACTATAGGAAAATATCCCGCTCGAGACAAAATCCCTTCTTTAAATAGTTTATGAAGTCATGGATGTTATTCGAATTACTCGGGTTTCTTCTTTCAACCAACGCTAAAATAAAGAAAATTACGACAGTGTCAGCCGTTATGTTTGAAATCGTTGAAATGTATAGATTTCAAATTCATTTGCATTATTTTGTTTTTAGCGTGTTGTATGTTAAAGCAAAACCGTGATTTATTTTATTTTTGAATTTGTTCCAGAATTTATACACTAGTGACTTCTTTGAAAAGATTTTTCCTGTTTTCGTAGATTGATTTTAAGTCTCAGTTGAAAATCAAATGATCAAGGTGGTCTGAAGTTCTGAACCTGCTTGCATGCCACTCTTTTACTTGCTGTTAAATATTCGAGGACAGTCAAATGTCCCTCGCCGCTAAAGCGGCTCGGGATATTTGCCTCTCCTCTCAACCGTTATTTTTAGCAAATAACCCTCACTAACAAGATATATTTGTATAATATTGACGCTATGTTTCTATTTTTACGTATATTGACGCTATGTCACCGGTGCATGTGCTAATGATATTATACCGAATTATTATAACTAGCTCGTTTGTTAACAAAGCGAAAGAAGGAGGGCGTGTTAGAATATACAATTCCAAATGTGTCCATGGACACGGATGCCCTTCTAACTGAAAAACCCTTCATCCAATGTATCCCAAAATCTAGCTGATCTGTCATTTGTTGTTATAAACAACATTCCATATATCAAATCAATGTGGTTGAGGTTTCGAACGTTATGGTACGGAAACATCGTTTGGACGGACGTGCGTCGCGTAAGTTCGTCCGAACGAGGTAACACGTAAACATCAAACAGAAAAGAAAAAAATGACAAATTAACGTAGACCTTGAGATGTCAAATCTTCTTAATTTTATTTTACCCGCATACCTTAAAAAAACTAGAATACTATAATAATAAAATAAATCATGAAAACCTATGAAATCACTGTATGGCTAGAGGTTCAGATATATTTTTTTTTTAAATCTATAATACGCGAGATACAACATCTTATAGTGGGGGAAAACAGACAACACAATGGCCAAAAGAAATGTACTATCGGGGAATCATATAATGCCCGCATATGATTGCTAAGCTATATCTAGTAGCTGATGTCTAGTCTTAAAGGCACAACATTTTATTCGAACTCTCAGTTAACAGTGACCTAACCATTAGTAAATACTGTTTACCCTTTCTAAAGTTGTTTTTTTCCTGAACTTTATAGTTTCTCCTTTTTCTGCTTTTGAGTTTTAATGTACATGTATAATATGCTATTAAGATTTGAAAAAAAAATATTCTGCCATATACGAACACGATATGTTTACCGTAAATATATATTTCTTTATAAGAATAAGTCGTGTTCTTTGTTTTTTTAAACACTTTTTATGGTTTAAATTGTATAAAAGTGATCAATTTCAGTTCATTATATCAGATTTTTTCAGTCGGCACTAAACAAGGCAACGATAGCAATGTTAACCTTTATTATACGATCCGTTTTCCTTACTTTATTTCTCTAACGTTATTTCTTTTTTATTTTTGTAATTAAAAGTTGTATACAATTGGTATGTGTTGCATCTCTGCTAAGCACACGACAGTAAAGCATTAGAACAAAACTGGTTGGCTCGGAATCATAATAATGTGTGAATTCCCATGTCTATCCGCGGAGCAGTGAGATGGCACTAAAAATTCCAACTAAGTGTGTTAGTCTAGAACAAACCAGACAGCACCATTTTGAAATGAACTTAACTTCCTCTCGCCATGGTATAGCTGAAGAATAGTTCACTTGGCGGTAAGCAATGATCACTTTTACTAATGATTAAGAATTTGTAAGTTAGAAAATTATCAGCTATTTTTCTATCTTATTTTGTACGATGTTGTATTTATTTGACGACCTATGATTGGATAAAATCATTCCTAAAAATAACGATAGAAAAGAGAGCCATATATGGAAATCTAGAGAATAAGATTAATACGCTTTACCTGGCCAGGAGAAAATTCCATTCATAAAAATAACGATGCAGACGGAAAATTACAGAAGGTCAGTGGGCGGTGCTGAAATTTGTCTAGTGACCATTACGTATTTAGCCTTAGAACTTCCACGAAAGTCCGTCCAACATAGTTCGTGGAAAAAACTTAGTTACTGTTTCAAGTTATAGATCAGCAACATCGTACAAAAATGTTCTAAGCTTCCGTGACCGACTATGATTATTTGGACGGTCAGTAAATAGTTGAAGGGTTCGCGCTAAGGCGCTCACCCTTCAACAATTTACTGACCGTCCAAATAACGATAGACGGTCACTAGGGAGCTTAGAACTTATAATGTTACCCAACATTTCACAATTTAAAGAACTGGGGAATGTATAGGCGTCAATAGATTCATACATGCTATTTAATAATCAATATTGTTCCAATGTTTTTAAAATGATGTTTTGTGTTGTTTTTATTGTAGGGGAAAACCATGTTTTTTATTCTCATTATGGTCCATGTTCATAATTTACTTGCAATAATCTATCAAGATTAAACGTGCATGCTAACACTCCAATGAATGGATACTGAAGTTCCGATATTAAATAAGTATCTGTGTGTAAATTGTAATATGGAAAATGTGGAAAAAATTTTAATATAATGACAATCTATCAAAATAATCATTAATCAGTTATCAAAATCTGAACATGTGAATTTCATTTTGTGTCTGTATAATAAATATCAAGTTATTTTATTTGTCATGCTTTAAAAAAGTTTGCTCTGAGTAGTTAACCCAAAATGAAGTGCTATAATCTATGGACATTTGATATTTTGTCTTAACGGTTATTTTAACATTAAATAATGTTAGCACATCAAAAACTTTTTCTTATGATGCGTAATAATTTTGTCAAAAAAACCCACAAAAAAAACCAGAAAAAACCCCATCGATGATTCGATCTCACGATGTTGTTATCAGCGGTCATGGGTGCTAACCATTACGCCACCGCAACGTAAATATTAAGGCGGTAGAATTAAGCTATATATAAATCAAATTTACGTTATTACAATTATTCATCGGGAATTCACTTTGCGAAAGAGCTAAATAAAATATATTTCACCCAAAAAAAAAAAGTAATAATAATAAAAAGTAAAGGGACTACTAAAAATAGAAAGTTCCGATGTGTCGTTTACATGTCCAATGAATTAATTTCTAAGATAATCTAACTTTTTCTTTTTGGTTGCTTGTTTTGTTTTCTGTACTTTTTGTGAATTGTGGGGATATTATTAAAGTATACTTTAGTTTAGTAACACATGAAATATTCCACTGAGGGTAATACAAAAACACGTCGGACCACAGGGGCTTGTTACGATCCCCCCCCTAGTACTCTAAAAACCACAAGGGGGGAATCTAAAATGTCAAATTTTCATGCAACACTTTTTCAAAATAGTTTTGTATTGGTGTCTTGACCTCATTCGCCATAATATTGGTACTAAATTGAAGCTTAATAAATATATTTTTGATATTTCGATTCCTTTTTGTCATCATCTTTACCTATCTGCAACTTTAAAGCAATGCTTCACAGAATTTGCAATAACCTAATCCATTCTCAATCATGTCAATACGGGCTGAATTCATACGTGCGATTTGATTGGTCAGTTATTTTTAGGTAATTTGTTAACCCCAGTTTACTATCAAGAGTTAAAGGTAAGAGTCGCACATGGGTTGAAAGTCTGAAATTCTCATTTTTTCCTCTCATATAGTTAATACATGTATAAATGATTGTTTATTTTAGATAGATTTTTATTTGATGAAAGTAATAAATACAATATATATCGTTTTAAATCCCGTTTTAAATCACTGACCAATCAACACATTCTTTGCAATCCTTTCCTAAAAATAAGCGACCAATAAAAATCGCACGTATGAATTCAGCCCGTATTGACATGTAAACATGATTGAGAATGGATTAGGTTATTGCAAATTCTGTGAAGCATTGCTTAAAAGTTGCAGATATCTATTTAAATAACGTCAAAACTGTTTCATAAAAATTGTTCAAGTTTTACTCCCGTAGCAAAACTACGATAACCAACTTTATTTTGGATGAGATTAAATGGTCGATTTCTATTTCTGTCTATTACGGATGAAAACGGTCAATAAAAAATGGCCGCTGACGTGAAATCGACCTTCATATTATTTTTTGATTGCAGATTTCATACTCACAACACTCGGGTACCAACACAAAAATTAAATGAGATATGTGTTTATGTATATTAAACATCATACTAAAATATGCCGTTGGTACCTGCTTGTGGTTATACTGAAATTTGACATTAAATACACATCTCTTGTTAGATTTCATATATTTTCAGGAAACGATAGACTTTTCATTGGCTAGTGTGCAAATATGGAATATTGTTACCAAAATAGTAGTTGAGGTAAAGGTCTTATAAAATCAAGAAACAACGAAAGCTATGCGTTTCATTTATAATTTGTCTATTTTTAGGCCAATTTCTGCCCTTATCATACCTACTCCTTTAGAAGCGTCAGTTCCTCAGCAGACGAAAAGAAAATTTGTTAATTTATCAGTATTAATTTTTTTTATAAAATTTCAAAATTTTCAAAATTATAAAATTAAAAAGTTAATATTTTTTTTTAGTTCCAAATTTCAAAATTTTTAAAAAATTCAAAAATTTCAAAAATTTCAAAATGTTCAAAATTTCTAAATTTTCAAAAAATTTCAAAATTTCCATGAGATTTCAAAATGTTCATAAGATTGCAAAAAAAAAAAATTTCTCAAAAATTTCAGTTTTTATAAAATTTCAAAATTTTAATATTTAAATGATAATATTGAAAAAACATGTAATATTAAAATTAAGGACTTTTTACTCTGTCAATATGTTATATATGCACCTGTTAGGATTATATTGACCTCGGACTTCGTCTAGGTTCATATATAACATATTAACCTCGTAAAAAGTCCATAATTGATAAATATTACACTTTACGTTTTTATTTTCCCTATTTGTCTTTGTTAGCGCACCCGGTCACTATTTTCGTATGTAGACCGGTAGCATATGGACCGGCCAGGTACCTGCATTATTTTAGATAAAAAGTATAATATAGCAAATAGTTCATGTCACTTCGGGTCATATGGCAGTATATGGACCGGTCCATATACTGCCATATGACCCTCAGTGCCATGAACTAATTGCTATGTATTTTACTGTTGGTCTCGATCGTCTTTATAAGATCCGAAAAAAATACCGGTGCGTTCCGAATGTAATTTCTCATATTTTACTCTCCCAAGTCGCCTGGAAAGCTAAAATAGCGGAGGATGACATCGCCTTTCTTTTAAATAGAGGGGAGCTTGTTGAACTTATCTCTCTCTTTCACCACAAAATGTTATGACGAGAAAATCATGAGATCGACTTCCCCTGGTGAATAAGAGCGACATATATTCCTGGTTACCGTGCAAAGGTAAGGAATTTCATAGCATATATTTCAGTATAATGACAATTCAGCAATGTGATTCTGTGGCCAAGGGTAAGGCATTGTCCTTGATGCCCGTTAGCTTTTATATCGAACCATACTTACTAATTTTCCTAAAAACGATTTGTGCCAGTTCCTGACAAAGGAAATCGGCAAAAATTTAACTAGTACTCGTTGTTCTCGGCATTTTTAAGCAAACCAACAGTGTGAAATAATTTGATTTTATTACTTGCATTAGTCGGATATGGAATAAATCGTCAAAATGCAAATATCTTACTGCACGGGTTCCTCCAAATAAATGTGATGCATTAGATAGATAAGTTATGGTGATGCATGAGAATTGCAACGTTGTTGATAACAGTACTAGGTTGGACTATAGATCAATGAAGAATTTGAATTTTGAATTTGGGTGTAGGCATGGGTAACCCCGAAAATTTCCCATCGATTAATCTTTTTTTGAATTTGCAGCATGGGATAGTCTAAATACATTTTCTGGCAAAGCTTCAAGAAATTTCATCGTGCCGTTTTCTCCATAGCACATCCTAAATATAGTAATTTTGGGGGTATTCCCGACGCCAGATGGTAATACTAGTTTCGGAAGCTTCTAATAGATATACGCATTTATTTCTGGTTGAAAGGGAATATTTTGGCTTTAATACACTTGACAGTGTTATTGTTCAATAAATATGAAATATCTAGCATATATGAATATCCTGTTTAGAGAAAATCACGTACAAACAGTGGAAATTGGAAAAAAAGGGGGGATGCCCTGAGGTACCACCCTGGTATTAAAAATTTGATTAAAAAAAATCCTCTTGATTAATTTCCACCAAAAAATGCTACAGTAAAGAATATACATATAGACATAATTGCACCAAATTTTACAAACTTTTACCGTCGGATTTTTAAAATATTTAAAATTATGTTTTTCATGGATGGCACCCAGAAAAAAAGTTATTACATACTCATCCTTTGCTGTTTCTATATTTCTGAGAGAGAAAAAAAAACTAGTTACCAATAACAAAAAGCGTTTGAATTCTTATATTTGACATAGTGGATGTCCAAATTACCAAATTACTGCCTTTCTTCTACTTTTTTTTAATTTTCAGGACTGTTGGGTAGTAAGGGGTCGTTTGGGGTGACCTTACTTGATTAATTCATTACAAATAAAGCAATGGTACAATAGTTTCATAATATGGAAGATTCTGGTTTATATATTTAATATTTTTTATTTGACAAACACTTGAAATTAAATGGAAAAAAGTTTGTTAGACAAAATGTGTTACACTCATGTCATTTTTTACAACATATTTCGCTGGGAATTTTTTCTGGAAAGTGATACTTCAATGATATTTTGTGGATACAAGAATATGATAATGATACTCTGTTATTGGCTATTGGCAGCAATAAGATATAAAAAGACAAGGAGCACAACTATGGAAAGTTAAAAGGGAAAGGGGTAATTTTTTAATTAAAACTGTCCATATCCAATGTAAACAATCTGTGTTGCCAAGAAGCTTGGAATTGAGGGTGGATTTTCAAACGCACAGATGACCATATATTTGAGAAGACACTGAAAATAGAGTTATCTCCCATACCCTAGGCCTACACCCTTAAAGCAATTTCAATTCAATGTTCCAAACGCGAAATGAAATAGGATTACAACAGATACTTCTAGTTGAATTTTTATTTATTGAAGAAAAAAGAGCAAACAAAGCGTAAGATACGAAACTGTGGCTCTAATCCCATGGTCCTGTTTTGTTTTCTGATATATACGTCTATGGGACGAAAATATCAGAGAACAGTACAGGAACGTAAGAGCTACAGGGGAAAACTTCTTGACACAACTCTAATACGAGAATACATATGGTATACCGTTTCTTTAAACCGAGGATAAGGTCAGAAATATAAATGTAAAAACAGCAGACAGTTATTTCCAAAGGTCCAGTAATAGTATGTTCATCCCTTTCCGCTAAACATTAAACAATTTCATAGATAAAAAATACTCAAATGACATTACAATTGGAGTAGAGTGTATCGTCTTTACTTGATTCAGTGGCCGGTTTCACAAAAAGTCGTAAGTCAAAGATTGGTCGTAATTGAGAAAATTTCAAAGAAAAATATTGTGACATTTGAACATACGATCGAAATCGTAATTAAGACTGTTCGTGAAATCGAATATCGATCTTCACCGGGGTTGAGGGTTCAGATACCCTGTTTTAGGTGGGAATTTGCAAGTACATGAATATTAGCTTGTCTTACATATGAAGAAAAATGACAACTATATATTGATGTTATGCTCAAAAGTGTTTTGAAATAAGTCGATAAATTACTTTATCCCAGGCTCCCTGATCAAGCAAGATATAAAAATACAGGTACGGAAATTGCTGTAAATTTGGGTTCTGCATATGGCCATTTCGACAACTTATGTCTCATCACTGCAGATAAAATCAAAACAATTGGAAGACCAAAAACCAAAGATGTTAAAGGACTGCTAGAGAACAATAACCTAAAGGTCCTAAAAAGTAACGCCAAAATCAGCTAAGGACAGAGTTTGCACTAGGGATATTCTCCTTAGTTTTATGAATTTCTAAACTTTTGATATTGTAAGTTTTCAAAATAATATCGTTTTATCCTAACCAGAAAAACTGCAGCGTCTCATCTGAATATCGCATGCACCTATATTGTAGTATCTTTCAAATTAAACCACTGGACAACATCTGCCCATAATCGAAATGCGATATTCTTTAATGGAAACTTCTTTTTATACAATAACTGATAAAGTCTTTTACCAATGTCCCTTGGCCATCTTCCGCTAGAACTTTCAAAACATCAGGAATAAGCTTTTCTATTTCATGAATTTGAATTTCGTATTCCAGAGCATCAAGTGGTTTCGAAATCCCATCTACGCTATCATGGTTATTATTGTATATTTATATTTCATCTTCTTCACTTTTATCCAAAAGACTGAAATGTTCCTCTATATCTTTATAGGAGTCATTAACTTCTTTTGAATTGTCATACCAATCGAGTTTTCGTTTAGTATTTGAACTAGTAAGTGGTGATATTGTTGACAAAGGGAAGCTGTTATGTCTCTCAAGATCGTTCACATTCTTTGGCGTGGAGAGAAGCACATTATGGAAACTTTCAAAATGCATGGGCGAAGGTGATAACCAGCGACCTTTTTGCGATCTGGGGAATAACTAGGACTTGAGAATGCATGTAAGGCTGTTGTCATGGGTTTTTCATTTTTGGATACATAAGTTGATGGCTTTCGGTAAATTGATAGTCTCAAACCTTTTTTCCTTTTCCCACGAAATATACCCATTGCTCAAACTGCAATATATAATGGAAACCGTTTCAGTAATGATTTGATTCTATCAAATTAATGGATTTGTCCAAAAGTTTAAAAAGTATAAAGAAACAAGATACGAAGTTTTCCTCTTTTCATGAGCCACCATTTATAAAGACTATGGAATGAAAAGACAAATGCCGTAAATATTATAGGATTATTGCACTAATATTTGGGAATATCTTCCCAGAGTAGAACTTGATATTGCACGAACTTGCTAGTGTAATATATTATTCTACGAGGGAAAATATTACCCGATATTCGTGCAATAACCCTTTTATTGCATAGCGATTTTACGTGGAAAAATTAAATTGACGTCAAATTTGTAGCGCATGCTGGTGTGCAATATGGACGAATATATTATCACGTTTACTTTTGGTAACGTTCTTCGGGAAATATTTTCTCGCTATACAATAAAATGTAATGTGATGTAAATTTTGATTTACTAGGAATATTTTACATCACTTTTTGAGGTCTAAATACTTGCTCCAACTTCCTTCTTTTGACCTATCTTTATCATTTTCATGCAAAATATCATATCTCCACAGTCATTCTATTGTAATGAACGTTTAATGAGCTTTACTTTAAATTACTTCAAATCATCACTGGTTTCTCATGCATCACCCGATTTCTCATGCATAACTTATCTATCTAATGCATCACATTTATTTGGAGGAACCCGTGTAGGAAGATAAATGCATTTTGACGATTTATTCCATATCCGACTAATGCAAGTAATAAAATCAAATTATTTCACACTGTTGGTTTGCTTAAAAATGCAGAGAACAACGAGCAGTGGTTAAATTTTTGCCGATTTCCTTTGTCAGGAACTGGCACAAATCGTTTTTAGGAAAATTAGTAAGTATGGTTCGATATAAAAGCTAACGGGCATCAAGGAAAATGCCTTGGCCACAGAATCACATTGCCGCATTGTCATTATACTGAAATATATGCTATGAAATTCCTTACCTTTGCACGGTGACCAGGAATATATGTCCTCTTATTCACCACGGGAAGTCGATCTCATGATTTTCTCGTCATAACATTTTGTGGTGAAAGAGAGCGATAAGCAGCCGTGTTATTAGCTTCATTAAGAAAGAGATGTATTTCGGAAAAACGATCAATATAACGCGGCCTTCGAAGAAGACACCCATACGATATAGGCTTGAGACAATCATTGATAATGCATATACAAAACACCTGGGGTCGTTGTTGAACTTGTGATTAAGCTAATCATATATTAAGCTAATCATATGATTAGCCCTAATTACATGATTCATTCCTAATCACATAATTAGATAATCCAATGTATGGTTAAATATGATTAGTTAATACATTGATTGAAAAAGAGTTCAGCAACACAATTAAATCATTGCATTAGCTAAGTATGGGATTAGGAATTAATTATGTAATTAGGGCTAATCATCTGGTTAGTTTAATCACAAGTTCAACAACGGACCCCTGTATTTTAATCTAAATATATGATATAATATATGAAAAAATCTATCACATATTTTGCCAGGGCAGATAACATGTTATTGCCCTCGTAAAATGTTATTGCCCCGGAGGCAAACAACACGCCGCAAATTATGCTTTTATTACACATGCAAATTCGGCGTTATTTCAATAAAATATGTGATGGTAATAACACTTCTGAAGAAGAAATATTTATTACTATATAATAAAAGGGTTATTGCATGAATATTGGTGAATATTGTTCCTCGCATTGTATCATATTGCACTCGCACGCTCGTGCAATATGATATACATGCAATAACCCTATATTATTTTTAGAAACATCCGTGCTATTTCAAAAAATTTCAAAATTATAAATAATTTTTTTTAAAGCTCAAAATTCTCAAAAAATTTCAAAATTTCAAATTTTTTTCAAAATTTCAAATTAAAAGAAAAAAATCAAAATATTCATAAAATTTCAAAACTTTCAAAAATTTCATAAGATATCAAAGTTTTCATAAAATTTCAAAATTTTGATATTTAATATACAATTTTAATTACTCCCTAAGAAGTCAATACCAGGATATGAGGACTTCGAGACTTGGCACTCAAGGTGACCTGACCTGACCTGAGTACGGAAATAATTCTTGGTCGTCACCGGATATATAATCGTGTTTTAATTATGTCAAAACTTCCGGTGTAGTAATGAATGTCACCTGTGCATGCACAATTTCCTAAAATGATGGTATGTATGCTTCAGATTATAAACTTGGATAATCACTGTCGTCAAAGAGCTCCGATCGAAAATGCTTGGTCAACATCCGGGATATTTTAAAGCGGTATTTTTAAAGAAGACACAGATAATTATCGTAAGTATTTATGAATATACTGTGTATATAATGTTTTTAATTATGATGCTTTATGATTGTTATTATTATTAATTTCATTTTTTGTCCAAATATCATTTATTTTTGCAGTGTAAAATTAGATTTTTCTATAATTTATAAGGAATCTGGCTTCAAAATCATTACAATCAACTGAAATATCGCTATATCTTGCATTTACGAATGAATTAAATGTTGCCCAAAAAGAAAAAAATATTGATGAATGATTGATTTTACTTAAAAATACTATTTTGTTGATGAAAAGTCAATTAGTAACTAGTTATACCCTAAAACATGATGTCAACAGATGTTTTTGAAATCCGGATTGGTCAAAATGTAAACATGTATACAAACCGGTTGGGTCATTTAAAAATAGCCGGGTTTGTCAGTATGTAAATACCACTGATCTTATTGTTATTGAGCATTATATTGCAATTTAACGATAGTTATGATTAGGAAATATCTCAAAGGCGATAAATACTGATCAATAGTATGAATATTTGCCATGGCTGCTAATTTCAGCTACTTTGTACAATAAAACAAATCGTTATTTCTATGTTAAATTGCTACTGTCGCGAACACTTGATTTTTTTTATGCTTTTTGTGGCACTGACATCACGGTTGGTGCTCAATACGCTACACTCACTTTAAGTAGCTGTCCAGGCGCATCGATTGAGTAGTGGGAGATTTTTTTCATAAGGCAATATTTTGATTTTATACTCGTTGATAACGAAGTAAGTCACTCTGTGGAAATAACTTCATGGATACGATATTTAAGTTTCTTCACAGTATAATGTTTACATTAACATTACAGATAAGCAAATTAACAAAGGCTGTAGTATTGAATTCCTTTCCGCACGGACGATTTTGGCAGTTTGTATACAAAGAAAATGTTAGGTGTACTCGATTAATGCAACGTTCGTTACAAGTTGTAATACAACGAAAGTTCGTTCTTTGGATGTTATAGACACCCGCCCATCCACCAATATTAATGCCAAAAGAATTTCAATCACTCGTATATATTTTGCATTTTATTTCGGGGGGGAAATAGAAATGACAGACTCAATGAATTTGTTATGTTGATATATATTTATAATAAATGCTATGCGATCTTGTAACGAACGCACTATCCTACACTGTCTCGAGTCTTATTTATATTACGTTATTTTAGTTAATAAGAAAATATTTTCTGAGGAGTGAAACGAGGGAGAGAAAAAAATAGACAATATATATATACATTGTCGAAAATATAAAATTTATATATACGAGTTTTGACGAGTTTTTCTTACCTGTTTCGCAGCGAGTGGAAATGAATTATATATTTTCCGACAATGTACGTATATTGTATCTATCGCCCCAAAGAAACTGTCAAATTGTCTAAAAAGAGCAGAAACAAGCGTTCTTCTTATCGTTTTTGATTGTGTCCTCTGTGAAGTCCGCGCTTATAAGTTTATAAGCATAAATCCTGTTACTGTTTCTTACCGTCGCTCAACATGAATCAAGTACCAGAAAAAGATATCTTGGTCAGAAACCAAATACAAATGTATAGCAAATAAATATCTGGTCAATGCAATGTGACTACTCGAATAGAACAAGTGCAGGATAAAAAAATAACATTAACTGGGCAGCGAAGAAATACTATTAAAACATCTTATGTTTCAATCTTGCGATTATCCTCATTTTATTTGTATAAGCTTCAGACAATTTGATTGCTACATTAATATTATATTGTGAGCGCAATACAGATGTTTGTGTATCTTTACATTCAACATTCACTTACTAGTATCTGCTATACATTAAATTTTCTTTACAGATGAATCCTATCAGTATAATAGCCGTTAAGGAGTCTGTGGCGACCATGTTTGTCAACGGATCGGGATGAAATGAGCAATCTTTATAGAAGACCTTCCATAGTTGCTTCCTACCAAGTTTCTGTTTTTATTGTATCTAGCTTTAGTGAAATAATGTGTACAGATTTTGTCTGTTTATATACTTATGAGTTTTGACTTTCCCTTTGGAAGATTGTTTGGAGTTCGGTAATTTTGTTATTACCCATATTCATTTGGCTAAGCAGTTTGAGAGGAGAAGATTTGATAAAATCGACCAATTAGAAACAAGAACCGCTTAATGCTTCCCACTAAGCTCCACTTCATTTGATTGAGGCGTTTCAGAGGAGAAGATTAAAATGTGAATAGTTAATGGACGAAAGACGACGGACGACGGGCACTAAGTGATGGTAAAAGCTCACATTGTCTTTGGCTAGATGAGCTAATAACAGTCATTGGGTAGATATGTCGCTCCACTCGGACACATTATTCTGATTCCGAGCTAACCAGTCTCTGCTATTTCTCCTTAATGCTGCGTTCTTAGAGGAGAAGCAACAAATACCAATTTTATAGTCTTTTGTTTGACAAGACCACGGCTCGTACCCACAATCTATCGCACTCGAGGCGAGCACGCTAACCATTACGCTACCGATGCGGTTCCCTATTTTTATTTAATTTTTATTAATTTTTTTAATCAAATATTTTTATTGTCCTTCAATATATTATTTGAAAACAAAAATTAATCCAAAACAATAAGAGTTACTTGATATCTATATAAACAGTGAGAGTTCCTACTTTTGATCAAACACTCTTTGAATATTGCAATAATTCAACTACATAGCAAATAAAGAAAAATAATTAAAAGTTCTATACAAAATCATGACCATTCTGTCGAAGGTGACTTGGCGAATGCCAATTCTGCACAAACCGTTTTGTATTTCTTCCTTTTAATGTTATACAAAACATCCACATGTAAAATATTTTTAATATGTGCTTCATTGAAGACATTTTTTTGTTTTTTTTGTTCTTTTTATCAATTTGCAAGTCGAACATACCCTTGACAAGTGTTATAATGAACCTTAAATAAATTACAGAAAGAAACATAATTGTGATATTGAGCTGTTTTTGCTATTCTTTCAATTTTTTACATAGACAAAACCGGTTCTACTTAAACACAATTTTTGCGACCCAACCGGAAAGTAGTGGCTGACAGAGCCGGAACGAATATACGTAAATAATCATTGTGTTTTTCACTGTAGCAAGTCTAAAACTATTCATGGTAGCACGCCAGTGCAAAGTATCCTGTATATAAGCATTACAAAGGGTTTGTGTACTTTAATTACACATATAAACTACTTTTTATAGCTTTATTTGATGATTTCAATCTCATTATTAGCATTTTTCATTGTTTATGTCCATCATTTTATCTATATCTGAGTAATCGATAAAGATAACTACAGTAATATATAGGTAAAAACAAGCAAAAATAATCGACCGATAACGACATCTTCTGGATTCAAGATATAATAATACTATATGATCATAATACTTACTTTTTGTCGTCGCCTGTATGTCAAACATGCCTATTTGACTTGTACCGGAAGATGACAGAGCATTTCCGACCGGAGCTCTTTGACGACAGTGATAATGTTCAAGTGTTTTATACACATCCATGGGAGAGGGCGTCGTGGTCGTGATGGTATGGTAGTGGGATCTACAACAATATGTGATAAAGTTTGTTAGTTACTTCCGACAGGTCGGTGGTTTTCTCCGGGTCCTCCAGCTTCCTCCACCAATATAACTGACCGCCACGACATAACTGAAATATTGTTGAATGAAATGCAATAACTGTATACTATTCCATATTTCAATCGAAACGGGATTAATCAGTCACCATTTTAATTTTTTCAATCGGTCAATATCTGCAGGTCAGTGTAAGATCATGTGATAAATAATGACTTCTTTGGAAGATTTAGTGGTCATACCGTGGAAAATAAAATAAAATCACATGACAAAGCGTAACCAATAGAAAGCGAGTATATCCTTATTAATATTCATGAGGTATAATAAATAATAATATTGAAAAATGATAAAACAAAATAGCCTTCCATTTCGATCAATACATCAATACTTCGTCCTCGGTCAATATATATTTATAGATCTATGAATCCATGTATTGACCCCAATGGAAGGCTATATTTGTATAATATATATATTAAGTATGTTGTGTTAATATTATTTGTGTATTTAAGGATTGATCGCAATATTTGTTCGGTTCATGAAGAAATAAACTCAAATCAGGTTGTACACACTGGGTAGCGGGTTACGCAAGGGTGTGTACAACCTGATTGGGGTTATTTCGAATGAACCGAATAAATAATTTCGATCAATCGTTATAAATTAATTCAAACTTTTTTTGTTATGATATTGAAAAATATATTTACTTTTTCAAAATAAGGCAAATAATCGGAAATGAATTTAAATATCCCCAAAGGTGCCTCATTTAAAGAAAATCACCTGATGACAACGGCACGCGACGCCTTGAGAACGACGTCTATTTTCAGATTCAGTACATTGGAAAATAACCAACTTTTTAAACCAACCAAAACACGTATAAAATGACATGTGACTCTAAAATTAATTTATTTTTATTTGTTAGTACCTCTCATTTCGATTCCATGTTTTTCTTAAATGTTTGTATTTATCGCTCCTGTTACGCAGTTAGCTGCGGCTGAGTCTATTTTTGAATAAACAGTTGACAGTAGTAGAGATACCAACAACCATGCTTTCCCAATCTGACAGGCGTACTCGTGGGGCACATAAATTCAGTCAAATAAATATTTTTATAAGTTTTCTTTCTTCCTTAATACAATATCAGTCTGGACCAGTTTACTTAAGTCAATAGCTCTTTCACCTAACCTTGAATCCTTCAAAAGTGGTATATCCACATTAACATTTGAGGGATTCCTAACCCACCTTTATATACATATTGCAAGCCACTGTACATACATATATATAATTAGTTATTTTTGTTTGGTTATTTTTTGTTTTGTTTATTATACCTTTAAACTAAATTGTCCATGTACATAGTGCACACAGTTCCGTGACGTTACCTACTCGATCCTTAGAGTCTAGTCCTGTATTTGGAAGAATAATTTGAATTTTCAAATACCTTTATTTCAAAAACATAATATCACAGACAATTGATCACAATAGGTATTCAAAAACTTATTTAACATAAAATACAATATATCGAAATGGTTACATTAGTTATAGACAAGCTTTCTTTACAAATTTGGAAAATACATTTTTTTTTCTACTTTAACAGCCAGAATAAAACAATATAATATGATAATAATAACAAAAATTATAATGAAATGGCTTTGTCCAAATGATCAAAGTCCTTTTGAAACTTTATAACTTACCTAACTTTAAACTTAAAGAAATTATGAAATTGACTTTGTCCAAATGATCAAAGTCAGCCGTAGGTTTATATTAACTGATCGCGATTTACAATATACAATGTAACATAAAATAACAATATATATAAAAAAAATCAGTTAAACTTTTACAATAAACTTGTCACCTACAATTGAACAAAGAATATCATTAAAACTCCAAAAAATCAATAAAAAATTCAATATTATTTACAAACCTATAATACGCGTATTCACTTTCAATGCGAGCGCGTACTCTGTTCAGAAATTCCACCAGTGGATCTGTCTATCCTCCGCCAGATCTCAGGTGCTGAGAGGTGACGTAGATTGCCATCCTGGTCTGAGTACATACCCACAGGAAGAGTCGTCTTGGCATTCTGTGGGCCTTTATCTATCGTTGCGTGTTGGTATATTCTCCCAACACGACTGTTCCGTCTTCCATCAGTAAGGGCTGCATGGTCACTGGACAGTTGACTCTGTGTGGCGTTTAGTCAACTGGATTTGTCGTTCCTGTCGTCTGTACTGGACAGCTGGCCTGTGATGATGATTGGCCAGCTGGAGTCTTCTGTTGGTTCATCTGGACTGGACAGCTAATCCGGAGTGACGTTTGACTAGCTGGTGTCAATCCTCTTGCTGGACAGCTGGCTTTGGATGACGATTGGCCAACTGGAGAGGATTGATCACTGACCTGTGTTTGCGTTAGGTCAGTATGGTCAACAGCAGTTGGACCAAAGACTAAAGTCAGTAGGGATGCTGTGTCTGGAATAATGCATTCTAGGATATTCTGAACATGATGAACAAGAGGTTCAAGTCTCTTGCAAGATAAAAACAAATGTGTTAGATCCTCCTGTTTACCACAATAAGGACAAAGATCAGATCGTTCATATCCAGATCTGAAGCAAAATTTAGCTGTGGAGATTGCTCCATGAAGTATTCTCCAATTAAGATCGCCTTCATGCATACTTTGTGGTTTCTCATATACATGACCGTATATTTCGTTTTGTGGAATATTAGTATATAAGATTGAATTCCACGGGGATAAGGACTTATTAGTTCGTGAATTATTAAAATTTAGAATAACAGATAACAAATGAATTATTTTGTTAGGTGATCTATCAAGTATAACACCACGACTCAAATCAGAGGAGTTTTCTAGATCTAATCTGAGTATATATTAATACTTTGTACCAATATTGATACCGCCGTTGGAAAAATGGTTAAGAATACAAGTTCACTCTAGAGGAAGGGATGACCACAGCAAATCTAGATGCTGCTGTAGACAACGTTCAGATCTGATATTTATTTTACTAATAAATTCAGAGGAGCTGTATTTACATTTATTTGTTAGATCCATAAGATCTTTAACTTTTGTTACTCCTGCTGAAACAAAATGTTCAAAATAATAAAGTTCTTCTGTTTTAGGGTTGATAAGAATAGGATTGAAGAATAAAGGTTCTAATATATCTGCAACAGAAGTTTCAACGTTATCCATTCAGGATGATTCGAAACATTTCCAAGTCTTTATCAATTCTTGGTGAAAAGTAGAAATGTTACGATATTGGAAGTCCCCATCGAGGAGAAACAATTGAACATCATAGTTCAAGTTTGACACTTTGGACAAAAAAAATTTTGAAAAATAAAAACAAGGATGACATTCCTCGTCATTCATTATATTTAAAAATCTATTTACAAATTGGATTCGAAAGTCACGAATTCTGGAAATGATATGAATAGGAAGATATAACATTTCTTTTGAAATCCAGTGTTTTCCTTGCCATTCGAATTGTATTAATAATTTCGTCTGGAATAGACACAGAGTTTAATTTATGTCATAATTTGGAAGCAGAGAGTAAATTGATAAGAAGAAGAAGAAGAAGAAGATATCAATTAAATCAGTACATGTATATTTCCATTCCATATTATATTACTAATTTATGCTCAATATTTGATTCTAACAAATTGGTGACCTAATTGACTCTGATCTCCCATGATGATGTTTAATTTGCTTAGATGTACATGACTATTTCATATTAAAGCAGTTATGATTTTTTCTCCTGCATGTAATGGTCTTTAACCACCAGATTCTACCTTCCTAACTAGTAGTCAGTTACTAGCATTCATTGACCCTGCTATTGTAAAGTTCATGTTTATATTATCATTCATTTTTGTGGGAGTATGTGGTCTTTTGTGGTGAAAACAAATCTGTGCAGGTGTTTTATTGTTTTTATCTCTGTATTGTCATAGGAGATCCAATGATCAAAGGGATCCAATTAACCGGTTTAACCCTGGTACATTTTTGTTCCTGTTTCAATTTAGGAACTGTATTTCAAACGCCATATTGCGTTGTTGTTTAGGTCTTTAATGAATTGTGGTGAAAAGTGGTTCTTCAACATGGGGTAGATTACCAACACTTACACACCCACACATGAGGTGGATTACCAACACATAAACTCCCACAGATGAGGTGGATTACCAACACATAAACACCCACACATGAGGTGGATTACCAACGCTTAAACGTCCACACATGAAGTGGATTACCAACGCTTAAACGCGCACATATGAGGTGGATTACCAAAAATTAAACGCCCACACATGAGATGGATTACCAACACTAAAACGTCCACACATGAGATGGATTACCAACACTAAAACGTCCACACATGAAGTGGATTACCAACAATTAAACGCCCACACATGAAGTGGATTACCAACACCTAAGCGCCCATACATGAAGTGGATTACCAACACCTAAATGCCCACACATGAGGTGTATTACCAACACCTAAAAGCCCACACATGAGGTGGATTACCAACAATGAAACGCCCGCACATGAAGTGGATTACCAACGCTTAAGCACCAACACATGAGGTGGATTGCCAACACTTACGTACCCACACATGAGGTGGATTACCAACACTTAAACGCCCACACATGAGGTGGATTACCAACAATTAAACGCGCACACATGAAGTAGATTACCAACACTTAAACGCCCACACATGAAGTAGATTACCAACACTTAAACGCCCACACATGAGGTGGATTGCCAACACTTACGTACCCACACATGAGGTGGATTATCAACACTTAAACGCGCACACATGAGGTGGATTATCAACACTTAAGCGCCCACAAATGATGTGGATTACCCACACTTAGTTGCCCACACATGAGGTGGATTACCAACACTTAAACGCCCACACATGAGGTGGATTGTCAACGTTTTAACGCCCACACATGAGGTGGATTACCAACACTTAAACGCTTAGACATGAAGTGGATTACCAACGCTTAAACACCCACACATGAAGTGGATTACCAACACTTAAACGCCCAGACATGAAGTGGATTGTCAACACGTAAGCGCTCACACATGAGGTGGATTACCAACACCTAAACGCCCACGTCATAATTGGTAGCCATTTTGTGCAATGGTGTGTCCATTGTTCAAAAAACTTGTTGTCAAACTCTCAAACGCTTCGAAAACGTTTTCGCAACAGTTTGACAAGTTTTTGAAGGATAAACACCGTTGTTTAAGGGCATTTGACGCACTATCACATTTAATGTTATCCTTACAATAACTAATGCTATAAGTAAAAAGTTACCTTCAAGCGGCACAAAATGGCATCCAATTTTGAGGTATATTCACCTCCTGGTATATTGTTATGAGTTGTATAAAAACCCTCCTGACAAAGTTCACAACCAATTTTGTAAATATATTTTAGGATTAAAGAAGTGAGCTAGTAACATTGCATCTAGATTTGAACTTGGAAGGCTCCTAATTGATTGTTTTATTAAAACACAGTCATTGTTATATGAAGACTGCATATTAGCCAATGATACGCCTCTTATACTGAAAGAGAGTTATTCACTTTCCAAATTCCTTCATGAGAAAGGGACCTACTCTTGGTTTCCGTATGTCAATCATGTAAGAAATGAAAATAAAATTAATCACTCAAATGAAGAATTTAATAAAAAGAATAAAAATAAACTTAAAAGAAAATATAAAAATGCGGTTGAACAGGAATATCTAGATATCTATAATAAGAAACTTGAATCAATAGATGATAAAGGTAGACTTCTTTCATTTAAAACTTTAAAAACTGAATACAAACTAGAATTTTACTTAAAATATCCAGATAATGCGATCAGAAAATTGATATGTCAATTTAGAGTAAGTGACCATTCCTTAGGCCTTGAAAGGGGACGATACTATAAAATTCCTAGACATTTAAGACTTTGTGAAAAATGTGGAGTGGTCGATGACGAGGCACATTTCTTTTTATATTGTACAATTAATGACAGTATAAGAACAACTTTTCTCGATGACCTTCTATATCCGTCTAGAATTAATACATTAAATGATATTGACAAAATTGACAATATTCTTAATCCTACTTCTTCATAACAAGTGAAATCCTTAGGCTCCTTTATTAAACGGTCTTTGGAACTGAGGACAGGGGGCACTTGATTACATTTGTTATATTGTGAAACAGCCGTTTTGTTTGTTTGTGTATGATAATTGTTGTTTGTGTATGTGTTTGATCCATTTCTTGTTTGTTTGTAGCCTTTGACCCTATATTGGGTGTTAGTTGTGCTAATAAAGAATTGTTGTATATTACAAGTATCAGTTATCTAAATCAGTAATACTTAATTCTAAAAAAACGTTTTATACTGTGTTAATAGAAAACAAGCTTTTATAAAATACTGGCATCTGTCCTAGTTATATTGTGTGTGTGTGGTTTTTTTTTATTAATTGGATTAGTATTACTTACTCCAACCAACACATAATCCCCCACACATGCTTGAAACATTTACTTCCTGAATTAAAAAAAAAAGGTCAAAAAAACAATAGAGAAAAATATACAATTGCGTATCAAATAAATGAACTACTTTTTACTAAGTGCATGTCTTATATAAATCGGAAGTAGTTATTGTGTAGACTTTAAATAGTAGGTTAATATTGATCAGGACACCGTAGTAAAAAATAAAACAACTTTTACAACACATTCAGAAGAAATATAATACAGTAGAAAAAAACAAAGCAATTTTACAAGGCATTCAAATATCATGTAATGTTCTTTTACATATAAAAACCGATAGGTCTTTGTTTTAATCTTATCAATAAATCAAACTTGTTTATTTATTCTTGTTTTAAAAGTTGAAGTGAAAAAAGTCCTGCTAATTCTCGGAAGTGACATACCATGTATTGACACAAGCTTTCCTGTGTAAGAATGTTCTCATTGTCATGGATATGGTTTTGACTTCAACGTGCCGGGGAATATTTCTAACGAGATTGTGAATTTTATGATTTATCAGACTGGGCTAATTAATAAAGCACAGTTTCACCTCAAAAAGGTTGAAGGAATATAATTACAATGCATATATTATATAATGAACACAATTGTGTTTAATGAGAAAGGATAACAAGAAAATAAAAAAAATAATAATAAAAAAAGAAAGAAAATCTCCATGCCTACGAACTATAGTTAGATAGGGTTCACTTTCCTCAGTAACTAAAACGTTTCATACTCCCGTCGAGGATAATACGTATTGTAGTAAACCATTGTGTTTGTCCGTCCCTCCGTCTATCCATACGTTCTACGATAACACAAATGAAAGTGAATGCACTGGTCCTCACGGAAGCACAACAACACTCGTGATATTTCATACAGTTTGAAGCTTTCATTTTTTTTGTATAATTTCATAATGGCTGTCGTTGCAATGGTAACCAAAAAAACCATATGACATTTCATTAGCATTGTTGCTTTTCCATGAGGAGGGGTGCATTCAATTTTTTGAATTTCGAAATGGCTTCAGTTGCAATGTTAACCCAAAAATATAGTAAATTTTGCTATAAATTGTTATTTACTGAACAGATTCACCTTCAAAAATAGTAAACATAATGTAGAGACTAGAAGAACCGACACCAGCATATAAAAATGAAATCGGTTGGATAAACATGACCGCCGTTTCCATGTAAACAATTTTTAGCTGTTTCTTTCATAATGTCTGAAACTGTCCATGTTACCTGGGAGACATGCTAGTGTCACACGTCTACAAGAAATATACAGGTTTATCTATACATATTTTGTGTTGCTTGAAGGGAAGTTTTTACTGTTGCGAAAACGTTGTCGAAGTGTGACAACAAGTTTTTGGACGATGGACATACCTTTGTTTAGCGACAATTAAAGGGCATTTGACGCACTATCACATTTAATGTTATCGCTACAATAACTAATGCTATAAGTGTTGTTTACGGAAGTTATTATCATTAATAAACTTGTGGATAGGTAAATAGTTAATGCCACTTTCACCAACATATACTAGTATATCATGGCGGTCACCTTTATTGGTGGAGGAAAGCTAAACAATCTGGAGAAAACACATGAACTGTATGTAAGATACCGACAAAACTGTTGTATCGAGTACACCTCATTACTGACTCGAACTAATCACCATTAGTGGTGATAGGTAATAACTGAATGTAACTACCATTCTATCGTAGGAAGGACTGTCCCTTGTAATTATGATTTTGCTAGTATTTATGAGAAAGTTCTTTTATCGAACACACAGGTACTCGGGGACAGGATAGCTAACCCTTTTCCCAAAAATACGAAAAAATTGTATCGTATCCTTCAACTATTATGTTCATTTTAGTCATACGATAATCTGATATATATCATCACAAAATGACCCTTTCTATATCAAACAGTCATTTTAAACTGAAAATAATAGCTGAAAGATACGATACAATTTTTTCGTAGTTTTGGAAAAAAGGAGGATTGGAGGAGCGAGCGCATGTTATGTCACCGACTACCTGTATATATCGTCCACTAAGGATGACCATTTTTTTTAATTGGCAATCATCAATAACGTAAATATCAATAGTTGTTGTTGCATGAAAAATAGCTTCAGCTAATTAAAATTCTTAGAGCTAATTGTTCAAGTATTGTATTTGATAGCAACGTAACTACTTTCTGTCGCATTCTGAGCTCAGTAGTCATGGATATCGGTGTCTTAATTTTATTATGTCACGCACTGATGACGTCGGGTAAGAATATTATTTATATAAATATACAGTAAATTATAACAAATATTATTGTAAATTAATTAAATTCGTAATTTTAATCATAAAAAAACTTGCCAGACTATATTTAATAATCAACCAATTAAAAACCTTTCAATTCTCAATCCAGACACTCAATAATGGCAAAATAATTTATATTATATCATATATTGTGCTAATTAAACATATATCGTTAATACAATAAAATCTATATACATGTACATGCTACCATATATTTTAGTGTCTTTGTTAAGAAAAACTGATTGCACTAAACAAGTTGCCAAAAGTAAAAAAAAAAAAAAAAAAATTATTTAAAAAAAAATTGTATATAAATGACGTTATTGAAGGAATAGATGGCATTTAACTAAAAGGATGATTCTGGTTGAAGAAAAGATAAGTCTGGGAATACGCTTTGCCCAATATTCGCAATTTATAGTAGACATTATTTGATTCGTCCTTGAAAAAACTATGACCCCGGCCCGTCTTGGGTTTTCATCTATAGAAAGGGTATCTGAAATAACTTGAACGAATGTATTCATTTTATTGTGTAGTTGTTTGTTTTATGTAGTCATTTTATTGTGTAGTCGTCGGGTTTATGTAGTTATTTTATTGTGTAGTCGTCTGGTTTATGTAGTCATTTTATTGTGTAGTCACCTGGTTTATGTAGTCATTTTATTGTGTAGTCACCTTGTTTATGTAGTCATTTTATTGTGTAGTCGACTGGTTTATGTGGTCATTTTATTGTGTAGTCGACTGGTTTATGTAGTCATTTTATTGTGTAGTCACCTGGTTTATGTAGTCATTTTATTGTGCAGTCGTCTGGTTTATGTAGTCATTTTCTTGTGTAGTCTGGTTTATGTAGTCATTTTAATGTGTAGTCACCTGGTTTATGTAGTCATTTTATTGTGTAGTCGACTGGTTTCTGTAGTCATTTTATTGTGTAGTCGCCTGGTTTATGTAGTCATTTTATTGTGTAGTCTCCTGGTTTCTGTAGTCATTTTATTGTGTAGTCGTCTGGTTTATGTAGTCATTTTATTGTGTAGTGGTCTGGTTTATGTAGTCATTTTTATTGTGTAGTGGTCTGGTTTATGTAGTCATTTTAGTGTGTAGTGGTCTGGTTTCTGTAGTCATTTTATTGTGTAGTGGTCTGGTTTATGTAGTCATTTTAGTGTGTAGTCGACTGGTTTCTGTAGTCATTTTTATTGTGTAGTGGTCTGGTTTATGTAGTCATTTTAGTGTGTAGTCGACTGGTTTCTGTAGTCATTTTATTGTGTAGTCGCCTGGTTTATGTAGTCATTTTATTGTGTAGTTGTCTGGTTTCTGTAGTCATTTTATTGTGTAGTCGTCGGGTTTATGTAGTTATTTTATTGTGTAGTCGTCTGGTTTATGTAGTCATTTTATTGTGTAGTCACCTGGTTTATGTAGTCATTTTATTGTGTAGTCACCTTGTTTATGTAGTCATTTTATTGTGTAGTCGACTGGTTTATGTGGTCATTTTATTGTGTAGTCGACTGGTTTATGTAGTCATTTTATTGTGTAGTCACCTGGTTTATGTAGTCATTTTATTGTGCAGTCGTCTGGTTTATGTAGTCATTTTCTTGTGTAGTCTGGTTTATGTAGTCATTTTAATGTGTAGTCACCTGGTTTATGTAGTCATTTTATTGTGTAGTCGACTGGTTTCTGTAGTCATTTTATTGTGTAGTCGCCTGGTTTATGTAGTCATTTTATTGTGTAGTCTCCTGGTTTCTGTAGTCATTTTATTGTGTAGTCGTCTGGTTTATGTAGTCATTTTATTGTGTAGTGGTCTGGTTTATGTAGTCATTTTTATTGTGTAGTGGTCTGGTTTATGTAGTCATTTTAGTGTGTAGTGGTCTGGTTTATGTAGTCATTTTATTGTGTAGTGGTCTGGTTTATGTAGTCATTTTAGTGTGTAGTCGACTGGTTTCTGTAGTCATTTTATTGTGTAGTGGTCTGGTTTATGTAGTCATTTTAGTGTGTAGTCGACTGGTTTCTGTAGTCATTTTATTGTGTAGTCGCCTGGTTTATGTAGTCATTTTATTGTGTAGTCGTCTGGTTTCTGTAGTCATTTTATTGTGTAGTCGTCTGGTTTATGTAGTCATGTCATTGTGTTGTCGCCTGGTTTATGTAGTCATGTCATTGTTTTGTCGTCTGGTTTATGTAGTCATGTCATTGTGTTGTCGCCTGGTTTATGTAGTCACTTTATTGTGTAGTTGTCTGGTTTATGTAGTCATGTCATTGTGTTGTCGCCTGGTTTATGTAGTCATTTTATTGTGTAGTCGTCTGGTTTATGTAGTCATGTTATTGTGTTGTCGTCTGGTTTATGTAGTCATTTTATTGTGTAGTGGTCTGGTTTATGTAGTCATTTTAGTGTGTAGTCGACTGGTTTCTGTAGTCATTTTATTGTGTAGTCGCCTGGTTTATGTAGTCATTTTATTGTGTAGTCTCCTGGTTTCTGTAGTCATTTTATTGTGTAGTCGTCTGGTTTATGTAGTCATTTTATTGTGTAGTGGTCTGGTTTATGTAGTCATTTTTATTGTGTAGTGGTCTGGTTTATGTAGTCATTTTAGTGTGTAGTGGTCTGGTTTATGTAGTCATTTTATTGTGTAGTGGTCTGGTTTATGTAGTCATTTTAGTGTGTAGTCGACTGGTTTCTGTAGTCATTTTATTGTGTAGTGGTCTGGTTTATGTAGTCATTTTAGTGTGTAGTCGACTGGTTTCTGTAGTCATTTTATTGTGTAGTCGCCTGGTTTATGTAGTCATTTTATTGTGTAGTCTCCTGGTTTCTGTAGTCATTTTATTGTGTAGTCGACTGGTTTCTGTAGTCATTTTATTGTGTAGTTGTCTGGTTTCTGTAGTCATTTTATTGTGTAGTCGTCTGGTTTCTGTAGTCATTTTATTGTGTAGTCGTCTGGTTTATGTAGTCATGTCATTGTGTTGTCGCCTGGTTTATGTAGTCATGTCATTGTGTTGTCGTCTGGTTTATGTAGTCATGTCATTGTGTTGTCGCCTGGTTTATGTAGTCACTTTATTGTGTAGTTGTCTGGTTTATGTAGTCATGTCATTGTGTTGTCGCCTGGTTTATGTAGTCATTTTATTGTGTAGTCGTCTGGTTTATGTAGTCATTTTATTGTGTAGTCATCTGGTTTATGTAGTCATTTTTTTGAGTAATCTAAAGCTAGTAACTATATGATGTCCGTAATCTAAAACTAGCAGCTCTATGATGTGATTAGCTAGCTACTAGTATATGATGATTGTCGGACGTTAACGTCACTCTATGATGTCTGTATACGTACCTCGCTACATGATGCCTGTAGGACGTTATCGTATTGTTATTTTACGCCCGTCTTTAAGACGGGACGTATTATGGTATGCCAATGTCCGACCGTCCGTCCGTCCGTTTCATATGTCGCGTTATAACTTAAGAATCCTTTGGCCAATTCACTTCAAATTTCACAGAGTTATTGGAATTGATGGTCTTACGGTCTGTATTCTTCATGGTGAAATTTTGAATTTTCATTCCAGAGTTATGGGACTTTATTCATCAAATTGTAAGCGATTTTTCGTATGTCGCGCTGTAAATTGAGAACCCCTTGGCCAATTCACTTCAAACGTCGCATAGTTATTGGAATTGATAATCTTATGGTCTGTATATATTTTGGTGAAATTTCAATTTTTCATTCCAGAGTTATGGGACTTTCTTCATCAAATTGTATGCGATTTTTCGTATGTCGCGCTGTAAATTGAGAACCCCTTGGCCAATTCACTTCAAACATAGCACAGTTATTGGAACTGATAATCTTACTGTCTGTATTCTTTTTGGTGAAATTTCTATTTTTCATTCCAGAGTTAAGGGAAAGAAAGTCTTTACAAATATTGTATGAATGTTTACGACGGGCGTATCATGCGCTCTTGGCGCAGCTGTTTATTGTATTTAAGGTTCACTACTATTGATTCTAGAAAATACAGATGAGTTATTTGACATGTAATGATTATATATAGATTTAAGTGCTTTATTCTGTAGGTGCAGATATTGTATTAAGCATCCATACACCAGACAGTGGTGGATATGGTCCATTCAACTGTCCCTTCTTACTGGACCTCTCAGCTCATATGGGTGTCTTTGGACTACCAGTAGTGGGGATCAAAGAATTTATATTCCAGACTAAGACTTGTAATGACGCTGGTATTTACTTGTCAAATTCTATTGGAATGGATTCATCAAAGCCGTTCTATGAACTTGTTCTTGGAGGATTTGCAGGAGCCAAATCATGCATTGGGCGTCGGAATGACGATTTATTACTTCCGACGTCGTGGTTTGCAGCTTTTCCCACTTGTTTGCAGTGGGTCAACCTCATGGATGTTCCTGTCTGTTACGAATATAGGCCATATTGGATCAGCTGGGCGGATGGGTATATACAGCTTGGAAGGGGGTCGGTAATTAATGTTAATAGGATTGCAGGCTGGACAGATCCTAATCATTTTGAAGTGAAGAGTATTGGAATAATTACAACATGGGGATCAAGTGGTGACTGGATAGTTCGTATTGACGGTTAGTATAATGTAAAGCTTTGTAACACGACAGTAACAGAATCAAGTGGTGACTGGATAGTACGTATTGACGGTTAGTATAATGTAAAGCTTTATAACACGACAGTAACAGGATCAAGTGGTCATTAGATAGTACGTAGTGATGGTTAGTATAATGTAAAGCTTTATAACACGACAGTAAGAGAATCAAGTGGTGACTAGATAGTACGTATTGACGGTTAGTATAATGTAAAGCTTTGTAACACGACAGTAACAGAATCAAGTGGTGACTAGATAGTACGTATTGACGGTTAGTATAATGTAAAGCTTTGCAACACGACAGTAACAGGATCAAGTGGTGACTAGAGAGTACGTACTGACGGTTAGTATAATGTAAAGCTTTATAACACGACAGTAACAGGATCAAGTGGTGACTGGATAGTACGTATTGATGGTTAGTATAATATAAAGCTTTATAACACGACAGTAACAGAATCAAGTGGTGACTAGATAGTACGTATTGACGGTTAGTATAATGTAAAGCTTTATAATACGACAGTAACAGAATCAAGTGGTGACTAGAGAGTACGTACTGACGGTTAGTATAATGTAAAGCTTTGTAACACGACAGTAACAGAATCAAGTGGTGACTGGATAGTACGTATTGATGGTTAGTATAATATAAAGCTTTATAACACGACAGTAACAGAATCAAGTGGTGACTAGATAGTACGTATTGACGGTTAGTATAATGTAAAGCTTTATAATACGACAGTAACAGAATCAAGTGGTGACTAGATAGTACGTATTGACGGCTAGTATCATGTAAAGCTTTGTAACACGACAGTAACAGAATCAAGTGGTGACTAGATAGTACGTATGGATGGTTAGTATAATGTAAAGCTTTGTAACACGACAGTAACAGAATCAAGTGGTGACTAGATAGTACGTACTGACGGTTAGTATAATGTAAAGCTTTATAACACGACAGTAACAGGATCAAGTGGTCATTAGATAGTACGTAGTGATGGTTAGTATAATGTAAAGCTTTATAACACGACAGTAAGAGAATCAAGTGGTGACTAGATAGTACGTATTGACGGTTAGTATAATGTAAAGCTTTGTAACACGACAGTAACAGAATCAAGTGGTGACTAGATAGTACGTATTGACGGTTAGTATAATGTAAAGCTTTGTAACACGACAGTAACAGAATCAAGTGGTGACTAGAGAGTACGTACTGACGGTTAGTATAATGTAAAGCTTTGTAACACGACAGTAACAGGATCAAGTGGTGACTAGAGAGTACGTACTGACGGTTAGTATAATGTAAAGCTTTATAACACGACAGTAACAGAATCAAGTGGTGACTAGATAGTACGTATTGACGGTTAGTATAATGTAAAGCTTTGCAACACGACAGTAACAGGATCAAGTGGTGACTAGAGAGTACGTACTGACGGTTAGTATAATGTAAAGCTTTATAAGACGACAGTAACAGAATCAAGTGGTGACTAGATAGTACGTACTGACGGTTAGTATAATGTAAAGCTTTGTAACACGACAGTAACAGAATCAAGTGGTGACTAGATAGTACGTATTGACGGTTAGTATAATGTAAAGCTTTGTAACACGACATTAACAGGATCAAGTGGTGACTAGAGAGTACGTACTGACGGTTAGTATAATGTAAAGCTTTATAACACGACAGTAACAGAATCAAGTGGTGACTAGAGAGTACGTACTGACGGTTAGTATAATGTAAAGCTTTATAATACGACAGTAACAGAATCAAGTGGTGACTAGAGAGTACGTACTGACGGTTAGTATAATGTAAAGCTTTGTAACACGACAGTAACAGAATCAAGTGGTGACTAGATAGTACGTATTGACGGCTAGTATAATGTAAAGCTTTATAATACGACAGTAACAGGATCAAGTGGTGACTGGATAGTACGTAGTGACGGTTAGTATAATGTAAAGCTTTATAACACGACAGTAACTGAATCAAGTGGTGACTAGATAGTACGTACTGACGGTTAGTATAATGTAAAGCTTTATAACACGACAGTAACAGAATCAAGTGGTGACTAGATAGTACGTAGTGACGGTTAGTATAATGTAAAGCTTTATAATACGACAGTAACAGAATCAAGTGGTGACTGGATAGTACGTATTGACGGTTAGTATAATGTAAAGCTTTATAACACGACAGTAACAGAATCAAGTGGTCACTAGATAGTACGTATTGACGGTTAGTATAATGTAAAGCTTTGTAACACGACAGTAACAGGATCAAGTGGTGACTAGATAGTACGTATTGACGGTTAGTATAATGTAAAGCTTTGTAACACGACAGTAACAGGATCAAGTGGTCATTAGATAGTACGTAGTGATGGTTAGTATAATGTAAAGCTTTATAACACGACAGTAAGAGAATCAAGTGGTGACTAGATAGTACGTATTGACGGTTAGTATAATGTAAAGCTTTGTAACACGACAGTAACAGAATCAAGTGGTGACTAGATAGTACGTATTGACGGTTAGTATAATGTAAAGCTTTGTAACACGACAGTAACAGAATCAAGTGGTGACTAGAGAGTACGTACTGACGGTTAGTATAATGTAAAGCTTTGTAACACGACAGTAACAGGATCAAGTGGTGACTAGAGAGTACGTACTGACGGTTAGTATAATGTAAAGCTTTATAACACGACAGTAACAGAATCAAGTGGTGACTAGATAGTACGTATTGACGGTTAGTATAATGTAAAGCTTTGCAACACGACAGTAACAGGATCAAGTGGTGACTAGAGAGTACGTACTGACGGTTAGTATAATGTAAAGCTTTATAAGACGACAGTAACAGAATCAAGTGGTGACTAGATAGTACGTACTGACGGTTAGTATAATGTAAAGCTTTGTAACACGACAGTAACAGAATCAAGTGGTGACTAGATAGTACGTATTGACGGTTAGTATAATGTAAAGCTTTATAATACGACAGTAACAGAATCAAGTGGTGACTAGAGAGTACGTACTGACGGTTAGTATAATGTAAAGCTTTATAATACGACAGTAACAGAATCAAGTGGTGACTAGAGAGTACGTACTGACGGTTAGTATAATGTAAAGCTTTGTAACACGACAGTAACAGAATCAAGTGGTGACTAGATAGTACGTATTGACGGCTAGTATAATGTAAAGCTTTATAATACGACAGTAACAGGATCAAGTGGTGACTAGATAGTACGTAGTGACGGTTAGTATAATGTAAAGCTTTATAACACGACAGTAACTGAATCAAGTGGTGACTAGATAGTACGTACTGACGGTTAGTATAATGTAAAGCTTTATAACACGACAGTAACAGAATCAAGTGGTGACTAGATAGTACGTAGTGACGGTTAGTATAATGTAAAGCTTTATAATACGACAGTAACAGAATCAAGTGGTGACTGGATAGTACGTATTGATGGTTAGTATAATGTAAAGCTTTATAACACGACAGTAACAGAATCAAGTGGTCACTAGATAGTACGTATTGACGGTTAGTATAATGTAAAGCTTTGTAACACGACAGTAACAGGATCAAGTGGTGACTAGATAGTACGTATTGACGGTTAGTATAATGTAAAGCTTTGTAACACGACAGTAACAGAATCAAGTGGTGACTAGAGAGTACGTAGTGACGGTTAGTATAATGTAAAGCTTTGTAACACGACAGTAACAGAATCAAGTGGTGACTGGATAGTACGTATTGACGTTAGTATAATGTAAAGCTTTGTAACACGACAGTAACAGGATCAAGTGGTGACTAGATAGTACGTAGTGACGGTTAGTATAATGTAAAGCTTTATAACACGACAGTAACAGAATCAAGTGGTCACTAGATAGTACGTAGTGACGGTTAGTATAATGTAAAGCTTTATAACACGACAGTAACAGAATCAAGTGGTGACTAGATAGTATGTATTGACGGTTAGTATAATGTAAAGCTTTGTAACACGACAGTAACAGAATCAAGTGGTGACTAGATAGTACGTATTGACGGCTAGTATAATGTAAAGCTTTATAACACGACAGTAGCAGGATCAAGTGGTGACTAGATAGTACGTAGTGACGGTTAGTATAATGTAAAGCTTTATAATACGACAGTAACAGAATCAAGTGGTGACTGGATAGTACGTACTGACGGTTAGTATAATGTAAAGCTTTATAACACGACAGTAACAGAATCAAGTGGTGACTAGATAGTACGTATGGATGGTTAGTATCATGTAAAGCTTTGTAACACGACAGTAACAGAATCAAGTGGTGACTAGATAGTACGTATGGATGGTTAGTATCATGTAAAGCTTTGTAACACGACAGTAACAGGATCAAGTGGTGACTAGAGAGTACGTAGTGACGGTTAGTATAATGTAAAGCTTTGTAACACGACAGTAACTGAATCAAGTGGTGACTGGAGAGTACGTAGTGACGGTTAGTATAATGTAAAGCTTTATAATACGACAGTAACAGAATCAAGTGGTGACTGGATAGTACGTACTGACGGTTAGTATAATGTAAAGCTTTATAACACGACAGTAACAGAATCAAGTGGTGACTAGATAGTACGTATGGATGGTTAGTATCATGTAAAGCTTTGTAACACGACAGTAACAGAATCAAGTGGTGACTAGATAGTACGTATGGATGGTTAGTATCATGTAAAGCTTTGTAACACGACAGTAACAGAATCAAGTGGTGACTAGATAGTACGTATGGATGGTTAGTATCATGTAAAGCTTTGTAACACGACAGTAACTGAATCAAGTGGTGACTAGATAGTACGTACTGACGGTTAGTATAATGTAAAGCTTTATAACACGACAGTAACAGGATCAAGTGGTGACTAGAGAGTACGTATTGACGGTTAGTATAATGTAAAGCTTTGTAACACGACAGTAACAGGATCAAGTGGTCATTAGATAGTACGTAGTGATGGTTAGTATAATGTAAAGCTTTATAACACGACAGTAAGAGAATCAAGTGGTGACTAGATAGTACGTATTGACGGTTAGTATAATGTAAAGCTTTGTAACACGACAGTAACAGGATCAAGTGGTGACTAGAGAGTACGTACTGACGGTTAGTATAATGTAAAGCTTTATAACACGACAGTAACAGAATCAAGTGGTGACTAGATAGTACGTACTGACGGTTAGTGTAATGTAAAGCTTTGTAACACGACAGTAACTGAATCAAGTGGGGTGAATCAAAAAACAAAGATAGCCGTCACCACAGAACCTAGTTTAACATAGGTTCGTATGGGATATATACTCCAACAGCTTCTTCTCAGATATAATTTATTATATTTATATCAAATCTAGCACAAATCATACTTAAGTAGACAGCTAAGTGTAATGCTTGTGTCAATCTGAAATCCAAGATGGCCACCGCATCTGATGAACATTTTATATTTCTTTGATTGATGCCTATATAATTCAGGTGAACACTACAGGTTCTTGTTTGTTCTTGTCATTTACGGCTTTCTTTGTTAGAGTATCCATTAATGCATTATAATCGCTTTTCCCCCGAGAACCTCTGAATATTTTGGTGGTTTTGGTTTTCAACTACGGCTTTTTTAACAGCCAATAATCCTTATTGCTTTTTTTTTAATAAACAAAATTAAGTGTATCCCATTAAAGCAATCAATTATAAGACGTTTACTCTGTGCTTTAGTTAAGATGACACTTTATACAATCTTTTAGTTTATCAATTTACATTTGCTGCCAGTTCAATACTTAAAAAACTATCAACATTGATGATGCAATGAAATAAAGAATGGTGTTTTAATATATATATTTAAATATCATGCAACACGCAATCAAGTTCAATATCTAAATTCCATCTCAAGAATTATGGGTTGTAAAGATTCAAAGATATAGCAGATTTCAATGTAATTATGATTTATTTAAAGGTACAATGTATTTTATGACCAGGTTGTGCTATCAGCGGTCTGATTACAAAATCTTAAGGAGTGTATCGTACATTTAATAGAGGACGGAAGTCTTCATTCACGTGAGGGGCATAACACTAATGATCAATTACATCTCGTGCCTTCACGCGAGACGAAGGCGAGATTTAATCGATCAGAAGTATTGTGTACTTATGGTAATGAGACTTCAGTCCTCTATTAAATCAAGAACACTGCATTGTACTGTCCGAATCAAGAAACTTTTAAGAATCATTCTCACGGAACGGAGACAACTGCAGGGGACCAGTCCCAAAAAAGATGTCAAGAAAAACAAATTTATAGGTTGCCATCAGGAAAGTGACTATATACTTGCCATTAAAAAAACAAACTATTTTAAACGTTTAACGATGTTTTCATGATAATATATACCGATAATGAACAACCTGTACAATGATTTCTCAGCAAATTTGTAAATAGACCTACACTTATTTATTTGTTCTGGCTGAACATTAAATTTAGCATATTTGTTTGAGTGTCGGTAAAATTGTAACTAGAAGTGATCCACAATACAATATACCAAGATTACATCACTGAAGTGCTGATTTTGTGAACAAAATACATAATTTAGAAATAACTAAGTGAAATACTGATCGCTTCCCCAAAATAAAATTTTATATTATGTCCTCGACCGTTATTGGAACTACACAAAAAAGAACGAAATATCGGTCTTTCGGTCTATGTATATTCATAATACAATAACATTTCCTTTTCATTTTCTTCATATCTTGACACATACAATACTAAATAAACGATAGAGAATACCGAAGTGACAATAACAAATTGACAATCTTTTAGCTATCCGGTTCAGGACAATCTTTTAGCTATCCTGTTCAGGACAATCTTGTGGCTATCCTGTTCAGGACAATCTTGTGGCTATCCTGTTCAGGACAATCTTGTGGCTATCCTGTTCAGAACAGTATTTTGGCTATCCGGTTCAGGACAATCTTTTAGCTATCCTGTTCAGGACAATCTTTTAGCTATCCTGTTCAGGACAATCTTTTAGCTATCCTGTTCAGGACAATCTTTTAGCTATCCTGTTCAGGACAATCTTTTAGCTATCCTGTTCAGGACAATCTTTTAGCTATCCGGTTCAGGACAATCTTTTAGCTATCCGGTTCAGGACAATCGCTTGGCAATCAAAAATGGACAATCTTGTGGCTATCCTGTTCAGGACAATCTTTTGGCTATCCTGTTCAGGACAATCTTGTGGCTATTCTGTTCAGGACAATATTGTGGCTATCCTGTTCAGGACAATCTTGTGGCTATCCTGTTCAGGACAATCTTGTGGCTATCCTGTTCAGAACAGTATTTTGGCTATCCTGTTCAGGACAATCTTTTGGCTATCCTGTTGAGGACAATCTTTTGGCTATCCTGTTGAGGACAATTTTTTGGTTATCCTGTTGAGGACAATCTTTTGGCTATCCTGTTGAGGACAATCTTTTGGCTATCCTGTTGAGGACAATCTTTTGGCTATCCTGTTGAGGACAATCTTTTGGCTATCCTGTTGAGGACAATCTTTTGGCTATCCTGTTGAGGACAATCTTTTGGCTATCCTGTTGAGGACAATCTTTTGGCTATCCATTGTGATCACACACTCTTTGATATTAAGAATCTAACACCGGCAAGAGTACATGACAAGGAAGTTATAGACAACAGAGTATGAAATTCCGGTCGTCTTTATGTACATGTATTAGTTTTACTAGTGCAGCTTTGAAACAAAAATATTCTTAACACACATGTGTTGCAGCTCATATTTGTAGCCACATCGGTGGTATAATAGTTAGCGTGCTCGCCGCGAGTTGTGGTAGATCGTGGGTTTAGAGCCCGTCACGTCAAATCAAAGACTGTAAAATTGAGCACCAGCATTAAGGAGTAAGAGCAAAGACTGGCTGGTTCAGAATCAGAATAATGTATCCGTGTGGGCATATCAACCCGCGTACTGTTGTTTCAATGAGCTAGCCTATGAAAATCCAAATCAGCGTGTTGATCTAGTACTAAGCAGACATCATCAACTCATCAAAATGTAACTTGTTCTCGCCATGATATAGCTGAAAAACAATATTCACCCAGATTTGTCATTTATTATTTGTGTTTTGAAATTTAACAGTCGCTTTAAATAAGTGATAAATCTATTGTTTTAATGAAAGGTTAAGTAAGTAAAACTAAAAGTTACAGAATCTGTTGATAATACTGACATCCTATCGGTGGCTATCAACTAAACAAGTGGCATGTTCTGTCAAAAAACATAGTAGCACAACAGGTACCACTTTTGGACCAGGACATGCCTACCCTTCCGGAACACATGAGTTCATCCCCGGTTTCGGGTTGCTCGATTATTAGTGTTCTGTTTAGTGTTTTGTATAAATTTGTTTTTCCGATTGCGTTGTCTCTCCTTAATTCTTCGATTTTCTATTCTGATTATTCCTTTAGTATCTTTAAACTCTTCTTATTATTGATAATGTTGGTACAATGGATTTAAGACAAAATAAATTGGTTTTATTTAAATTTGAAATTATGTCATGTGATGGGGAAAATGATCTAGACACATGACAATATAAGAAACACGAATGGTCGCTAACACACGTGGTGAGTAGACCTTCTGACTCCTGGGATTTCAATCTAAGAACAGGCTTCACTTCATTTCCACCGATCATCCTGGTCGCCAATATTATACATCGACTTAATTTATTTGGCCTTCCATTCTTCGTTCATTAACAACTACATCGGTAGCGTAATGGTTAGCGTGTTCGCATTGAGTGTGGTAGATCGTGGGTTCGAGCCTCAGTCGGTTCAAACCGTAATACTATACAATTGGTATTTGTTGCTTCACCGCTAAGGACGCAGCATTAAAGAGAAAGAGCAAAGAATGGTAGGCTCGGAATCAGAATAATGGGTCCGAATGTCTACCCGCCAACTGTTTCAGTGAGCTAGCACTATTAAAATCCAACTCAGCGTGTTGGTCTACAACAAAGCGGACCTCATCATCATCATTCCCGCCATGGTATAGCAGAAAAATTGCTGAATTGGCGTTAAACAACAATCACTCACTCGCACACTCGTTCATTAACGTATAGAATCAATTAAGAATAGATTATCTCCCCTGTTTGTATTTCGGTGGCCTTCTTGACACCATCAAAGCACGTGGTACATCAATCACCTATTCAGCATTTGCCTAGTTGTGTGTCATCAAAGGTGATCGCGAATAAGACCTTTCTCGAAGTGTGCAATTTGTTGCTTCCTTAGCAATTCGTCGACCTTTGAGGCATCTTTGAGGCATCTTTCTATCGTAAACTGGGCTGGATAGAATAACTATGGGTTTGCAAAGTATGCTTAATATTTCTTATAATTATATTGTTAAAACAACTATCATCGTAATTTATTAAAAAAAAGCAAAGAAAAAGAAAGAAAATAAAAAAGAAAACAATCTTTATTACCCATTTAAGAGCTGTTTAAGATTGTTATGTGATTTTTCTATTTGTAATGATTACATGGCGGGAATAATTAATTGTATTAACTTTATTGCACTATTACCTTACAGTGAGTTTGAATAGGTCACTCACTCACTCACACTCATAATTAATTGTATTAACTTTATTGCACTATTACCTTACAGTGAGTTTGATAATGCTACATAATGTGTCATTCGCCATTATTTTGTGATATCATCTCTTTGAAGACATGAAATTTCGCGTACATACACATGATCACGTTTTAAAGACTGACTTTGTGACTTCTACATTCCAAATTAGAAAATAATTTTCTTAAATGATCGTTTTCAACGTTAGATTGTAGTTCTATAAAACAAACAATCGTTTTACCATATCAGCTGTAAACATTTCAATTCTCTTGAGATACTAACTCTCTGTTTGATGTGATTGTATCGGATCATACATAGTATTGGTTCTTTATTTTATTCCTGTTAGCGAATTTGTATTATGGAGTTATGTCCCCTTTTGGGATAAGTTGTTATTCATTTGCTCCATCAGAAATGTTGAAATAAGTATGGATTATTTAGTTAAGGAATTTCCAAAATCCGGTGAGAAACTTTATTTCGTATATTGGAAACTTTGTTATATAGAAATTTAAAGACTGAAATTTAGAAATATGTTTTAGAACTGAAGTAACTCTCCCCTTTATCATAAATAGACATCAGTTAATTGTGCTCATTGGGACCTTGGCCGAACTTTTACTTTGATTAGCCATGTGCAACGAACTGTGGAGAACTGCGTTACCTGTGATCAAGTTGGACTTTGAACCTTACTGTCGATATTGTAGTCCGTTAGTATACTGATTAGCGAGTAACATTTACAATACACATTCAAATATGTCTTTAGGCGAAACTAGGAAACTTTTACAACAAAATAGGAAAATCGTTGACGAAGCGGACGATAACACCAATATCAGTGTTCTTTTGAATACGATTTTGAAACTTGTCTCAAGTATAGATGTTAGACTGCAAGGTGTCGAAAAGAGCGTAGGAAAGTTCGACGAGATAAAAACTATAATTACCTCACTAAGCAGCCGCGTAGTTTCAGTTGAAAAAAACATAATAAATTGTCAGGCGAAAATTACAGAAGTCGAAAATAGCGTACAAGGAGTTGGAAACTTATTTGACAACTTGAAATCGGACTGTGATAAAAACAAAACAGAAGTAACAAAAGTTGGAAAAAAGTTTGATAGTTTGAAACCGTACTGTGAAAAAAACAAATCTGAAATAGCAAAGGTTTCTGATCAACTCGAAGCGTTGGCAAATCAGGAGAGTTCTAATAACCAGTGTAACTGCCAAGGACATATGAAAACTCTACAAAATTCTATTCTCGATCTCCAATGCCAATCCATGAAAAATAACCTGATATTTACCGGTTTGTATGAAGTAAGAGACGAAAATACAGAAGAACTTCTCAGACATTTTCTATACAAAGAAATTGGAATTGACTTTCGTATTGATTTCGGAAATGTGCATCGGTTTAGTCACAAACCGAGAGGGAAACGACCCATTGTGGCTAGATTCATACACTTCAAAGACTTACAGTATGTGTTGAACAACGCTTACCGGCTCCGTAATACACCATACGGTATACGACAACAATTTCCCCGGGAAATTGAAGACAGGCGTAGGGAACTTTACCCTATTCAGAAAGAGGCAAAACGACAAGGTAAAAGGGTAGCACTAATCCGAGATCGACTGTATATAGAAAATGAATTGTATGTATCAGCTGAGGAAATTGATGAAGCTGGAGACTTTGATACACCGCTGCAACCGCATAATGTCTGGTCAACACCAAGAAACAGTGGAGATAGAAGACCACCAAAACGGCAACGAGTGAGCTCGACGACCCCTGAGCGAGGATAGGGGTGCCAAAGAGAACAATCCCAAATATCTCAAACTCTCTCTTTTGTTGATGAAGACTTTACTGTCATTAATAACAATAGTGTATATAAAAAAGATTGTATTACTTTTGATGATCATACTTCTGTTGATAATACTTTTGTTCATAATTCTTTTGTTGATAATATTGTTGTTGACAATACTTTTGTTGACAACACTTTTGTTTCTGATCAACAAGTTAACATTTTACTTTCAGATGATTCTATTGACTTATGTAATTACTTTAATGATAGCCAAAATAGTAGATCAAATATATGTAACGGTAGTATTGAATTTCTTGATGATCAGTTCTCACCACATAATTCCAGCTCATGTAGTAGTAGTAGTAATGCAGAAGATAGTTTAAACTGTACCGTTAAAAATGAACGTAATTTAAATGTTCTAAGCTTGAACTGTTGTGGTGTAAAATTACGTTTACAGTATCCAGAATTTTGTGAACTTATTAAAAAAAATTATATAGTTTGTTTACAAGAAACAAAAACTGACGATATTGATAAGATTGATCTCGAAGGGTATACTTTTAAAATGAAAAATAGAAAACAATTTGGTAGAAAATCAGGCGGAATTATCCTAGGTTACAAAGATCATCTAGAAAATTATATTGAACCTTTAGAGACAGAGTCAAATTATATATTTTGGTTTAAGGTTTCATCAAAATTATTTAATTTGAGTGATGACCTCATCTTTGGTATAGTTTATATCCCACCGGAAGGTTCTTCTTACCTTTCCCCAGATGCATTTGACCAAGTCGAAAATGAATATCGTGTTTTATCTCAAAATTACAAATATATCTGTTTGCTTGGGGATTTTAACAGTAGAACTGCAGATGACCCCGATTTTATTGAAATTTTCATTAATGAGCACGAACTAGATTTTACCCAATTCGTAGAAAACGATTTAGCAATTTTAGACACACTAAAAATAGATCGAAAAAGAAAAAGTATGGATGCTGGTAAAAATAGATCAGGTAATATTTTGCTAGAACTTTGTAGAGGTAATAATCTATTTATTGTGAACGGTCGTATCGGTGATGATTATCTAGAAAGTGGAAGGTTAACTTGTAGAAACTCTAGTGTTGTTAACTATTATATTTGTTCGCCATGCTTTTTTGAATATTTTTGTAATTTTAAAGTTGTAGATTTTTCCCGTTTGTATTCTGATGTCCATTCCCCCCTTGTTGCAACTCTTCAATTTAATGAAAAAGCCGCAGGTCACGATCAATTTCAAAGCTCCGATCACACAATAGATGGGAGAATTAAAAAATGGGACAATAAAAAATGTTTAACCTTTCAGGACAATGTAGATAAAGAAAATTTAAATGGACTTTACAATGAGCTCCCAAACTCAATAAGTGAAAATATAACTAAAGACAATTATAAACGCATCTGTTAAAAAACTTTGTGATATCTTTGTTGACAGTGCTCAAACGACCTTCGGCACTAATAAAAATAAACGTAAAAATTTAAACAGAAAACCGAAGGGAGATAAACCCTGGTTTAATTACGAATGTAAATTTGCCAGAAAAAATTATCGGAAACTTAAAAGAAAATTTAAAAAGGAAAGGACGGAAACCCTTAAACAAAAAGTAACGGAGGCTGAAAAGCATTATAAAAATACACTTGATAAGAATAGTAAAAATTACCGGAAAAAAATGAGGGAGGAGTTAAAAAATCAAAAAACATCTGATTCGAAGGAGTATTGGAAAATTTTAAACAGGGGTAGGGAGAAAAAACAACCCGATATTCCTATGGAAGATTTGTTCAATTTTTTAAAAAATTTAAACACGGCGCCCGATTTGCCAACTCGGGAGGAAGAACATTTAAATCATGAATCTTTGGATAATGTTAATTTTGAACAGTTAAATGAGGGTATCAATACTTATATTTCACAAGAAGAAATACTTTCTTGCATCAAGAAACTCAAAAACAATAAAGATAGTGGGGAAGATCACATAATAAACGAATATATTAAATCAAAATCAGGCCTGTTCTTGCCAATTTACGAGAAGATATTTAATTTAATTTTTGAAACAGGCTTTTTACCAGATATTTGGCTGATAGGGAGTATTAAACCGATATATAAGAATAAAGGCAACCCTTTACATCCCAAAAACTTCCGTCCAATTACCATTCTTAGCTGTCTTGGCAAACTGTTTACTGCTATTTTAAATGAAAGACTACGGGTGTTCTCAGAAGAAGTTGTTTTGTTAGAGGAAAACCAATTCGGATTTAGGAAATCATACTCGACTACAGACAGTATTTTTACATTATTTTCATTTTTCGAAATTTTAAAAAGTAAAAAGAAGAAATTATTGTGTGCGTTTGTCGACTTTGAGAAGGCGTTTGACACTGTCTGGAGAGTAGCACTGTGGTATAAACTTCTATTAAATAATATAAACGGGAAAATGTACAATGTTATTTTAAACATGTATAATGATGCTAAATCTTGTATAAATTATAATAATTGTAAATCAGCTTACTTTTCTTGTGATATAGGAGTGAGACAAGGAGAAAATCTGTCCCCTTTCCTGTTTGCATTGTTCTTAAACGATTTACAAAGCTTCTTGGAAAAAAACCCCCTACCAGGTCTTAAAACAATTTCAGAAAAAATTGAAGAAAATTTAAATATTTATTTGAAACTTTTCGTTCTATTGTATGCAGACGATACTGTTATTATGGCTGAATCACGCGAAGATCTACAAGCTCAATTGAATGTTTTTGGAGAATACTGCAAACAATGGAAATTGAAAGTAAATGCAGAAAAAACTAAAATTTTCATTTTTTCTAGAGGACGACCTCTTGTAGATATACATTTTTCATTAAATGGGTCTGAAATAGAAATTGTAAACGAATTTAATTACCTCGGAATACTTTTAAACAGAACTGGAAATTTCAATAAAACAATCACAAAGGAAGCAGAAAAGGCCAAACAGGCTATGTATGAAGTTTTAAAAAGAGGACGCACTCATAACTTATCTGTTGAATGCCAACTCGAACTATTTGATAAAATGGTTAAACCTATACTTCTTTATGGGTCGGAAATTTGGGGATATTGTAAAAATATTGATTGTCTGGAAAAAATACAATTACGATTTTGTAAATTACTATTGAAATTAAAATCATCGACACCAAATTATATGATTTATGGGGAACTGGGGCGATTTCCTATCGAAATTGATACATAAATAAGGATGGTGTCATTTTGGGCCAGACTTTTATTGAGGAAAGAAACAAAACTATCGTACTTATCATATAAACTTTTATATACTCTTTCTATTGAAGAAAATGTTCACTTCGTCTGGATTAAATGTTTAAAAGAACTTTTCGATGAAACAGGCTACTCTAGTATTTGGATAAATCAAGATATTCCAAATTCTAATTGGTTAATTTCGAGTATCAAATTACGCCTGCATGATCAATTTAAATAGGGCTGGTACTCCCTAATTGAACACTCCCCAAAAGCATTGAATTATAGAATATTTAAGGAAAATTTCGAATTTGAAAATTACTTTAGAGTTTTAGAAGACAAGGATATTTATACCCAATGCAAATTCAGAACTACCAATCATAAATTACCTATAGAAACTGGTCGGTGGAATAATATTGACCGTGTCAATAGAATATGTACAAAATGTGACAATATAACTATTGGAGATGAATACCATTACATAATGGAATGTGAACATTTTTCAAACTTTAGAAACAGGTTCATTGTTACAAGTTTACGAGAAAGACCAAATATTCTTAAATTTAAACAAATCATGAGTGCTTATCAAAAACAAAATTTAGAAAAATTATGTAAATTTATACGAAATATAAATAAATATTTTGTTCTCTAGGCTGTCTCACACCCATGTCTTTGTTGTATATACTGTATATATGTTTATATCTATTCTGTATTTGTTATATGTATATGTATGTCTTCTCTGTACCGTTGTATATGGTTTATGAGAATAAAGATGATTGATTATAATGTTTTCATTTTGCTCGTTTAAGAAAATAAAATGAAAAACCAACAATACCACACTGAAGGAAGAATTCTAAAATAAAATGTGAAAATCGTAGATAGAGGCAAAATCTATACAGCTAATACACATGACCATGACCGCTCACTCTATACTGGCTTGGTTCAGGCACTTCAATAAAACGTTCCGGGGATAACTAGTTTTATGGGCCCAAACCTCACCTCTTAGTAAAATTTTGTGGTCATTTCATTCTCTGCTAGTTTTAAAGACTTTTATTATTGAAAAAAAACTGTTGTTGTAATTTTCCAATTATTGAACACATAGACATTACATATATAAACACAAAAAGACGAATTGAACATCCTGTCCTTTCCTAATTTATAACTTATCACCGTGTTTGTTACAAGAGTAACACGACGTGTGTCACATGTGAAACGGAAACTGCTTACCCTTCAGCAGCACCTGGCTTTTTATAGGGATTCCTGTTGTCCAATCTTTAATTTTTAGTGTAATGTTTTGTAGATCATTGTTTGTCCTTATGTCCGTTTTTTTTTTGCCACTGTGTTGCCTGTCATTCACTAATATACAGCTTCTGATTACCCCCTTTGGTATCTTAAAACTTTTCTTACACGAATTTCGTAGCATACATCACAACACAGAACTAAAAACGATAATGTGTACAAATACATATATTAGTAGTACATTTGTATTTGATTAAATAATATTCTAACATGACCTCCTTCTTTCGCCTTGTTAACAAACGAGCGAGTTATCCATTCGGTATAATCTCATTAGCACATGCGCCGGTGAATGTGACTGACTTTTCCATCGGCAGCATAAATTGTGTGCGACTTTTTCCGCAAACGTAAATATAAATTACCGTCTTCCAATCAAAGTATACTACCGTATTTGTGCTCTCAGAATCGAAATAAATCATGGAAGCCAGAATGTGTTTTGAGTTTTAACATGGATTGGCGGATATTAGCAAATTTTATCCCTCGCTTCTGGCTCGGGATAAAATACTAATATCCGCCAATCCATGTTAAAACTCACAACACATTCTGGTTTCCATGATTTATTTCTTAATTCCCATTGTAAAGGAAAGAAGTGTGCTTGCAGCTTATCATTTCATTTAGACGAATATTTGCTCGCTCAGTTCTATTTTCTGTGTATACGTATGACAATAATGAATGAAATAAAGGACGGATTGATGTTGGACCAAATAAAAAATACTACAATGAATAAACATTTTTTCAAAAGTAGAATGAAATTGAAATGAATATCAAAATATAATTGCATACACTTTTTGAGGAAAACATAAATATTTTTCCTTTCGAATTTGTTGTCATTTCCATATACTTATTTTAGCCAATGTTTTAGATCTTTCCTGAATGGTTGTTTCAACCAATGTTTCAGATCTTTTCTGAATGGTTGTTTCAACCAATGTTTCAGATATTTTCTGAATGGTTGTTTCAACCAATGCTTTAGATCTTTCATGAATGTTTGTTTTAGTCAATGTTTCAGATCTTTCCTGAATGGTTGTTTCAATCAATGTTGTAGATCTTTTCTGAATGCTTGTTTCAACCAGTGCTTTTATATATGTCTTGAATGCTTGTTTCAACCAGTGCTGTTAGATCTTTCCTAAATGCTTGTTCCAACCAATGTTACAGATCTTTCCTGAATGCTTGTTTCAACAAATGTTTTAGATATTTCCTGAAATGTTGTTTCAACCAATGTTTCAGATCTTTCCAGTAAGGTTGGACTATTGGACACTGCCATAAATAATACATATTAGTATCAATTGCAGAGTTACACATATTATATTTTTCCGAGTTTTAAATTGTTTTTAAATTTCTATCTGTTTTAAAAAAAAATGCCTTGTTGGCAGAATTTTATGTAATAATGAGTTTTTAATTGATTGATTTGACATTTAAAGTTGCTAATATTTGCAAATCTTTGTATGGATGGTTGGTTTTTAATTAATCTTTGTATGAATGGTTTGTTTTTAGCTAATCTGTGTATGGATGGTTGGTTTTTAGTTCACCTTTGTATGGATGGTTGATTTTTAGTTAATCTTTGTATGGATGGTTGGTTTTTAGTTATTTTTTGTATGGATGGATGGCTTTAGTTAATATTTGCATAGATGGATTGTTTTAGTTAATCTTTGTATGGATGGATGGTTCTTAGTTAATCTTTGTATGGATGGATGGTTCTTAGTTAATCTTTGTATGGATGGATGGTTTTTAGTAAATCTTTGTTTGGATGCGTGGTTTTTAGTTAATCTTTGAATGGATAGATAGCTTTTAGTTAATCTTTGTATGAAAGGTTGGTTTTTAGTAAATCTTTGTAAGAATCGTTGGTTTTTAGTTAATCTTTGTATGGATGGGTGTTTTTTTAGTTAATCTTTGTATGGATGGATAGCTTTTAGTTAATCTTTGCATGGATGGATGGTTTTAGTTAATCTTTGTATGAATGGTTTGGTTTTAGTTAATCTTTGCATGAATGGGTGGTTTTAGTTAATCTTTGTATGGATCGATGGTTTTTAGTTAATCTTTGTATGAATGGTTGGTTTTTAGTAAATCTTTGTATGAATCGTTGGTTTTTATTTAACCTTTGTATGGATGGATGGTTTTTAGTTAATCTTTGTATGGATGGATGGTTTTTAGTTCATCCTTGTATGAATGGTTTGGTTTTAGTTAATCTTTGTATGGATGGATGGTTTTTAGTTAATCTTTGTATGGATGGATGTTTTTTAGTTAATCTTTGTATGGATGGATGGTTTTAAGTTAATCTTTGTATGGATCGATGGTCTTTAGTTAATCTTTGTATGGATGGTTGATTTTTTTATTTAATCCTTGTATGAATGGTTTGGTTTTAGTAAATCTTTGTACGGATGCGTGGTTTTTAGTTATTCTTGTATGGATGGATGGTTTTTAGTTAATCTTTGCATGAATGGTTGGTTTTTAGTAAATCTTCGTAAGAATCGTTGGTTTTCAGTTAATCTTTGTATGGATGGGTGGTTTTTAGTTAATTTTTGTATGGATGGATGGTTTTTAGTTAATCTGTGTATGAATGGTTGATTTTTAGTTAATCTGTGTATGCATGGATGGTTTTTAGTTAATCTTTGTATGGATGGTTGGTTTTTAGTTAACCTTTGTATGAATGTTTGGTTTTTTAGTCAATCTTTGTATGGATGGATTATTTTTAGTTAGTCTTTGTATGGATGGATGGCTTTTTGTTAATCTTTGTATGAATGGTTGGTTTTTAGTTAATCTTTGTATGGATGGATGGCTTTAGCTAATCTTGGTATGGATGGTTGCTTTTTAGCTAATCTTTGTATGCATGGCTGTTTTTAAGTTAATCTTGATATGGATGGTTGGTTTTTAGCTTACCTTTGTACGAATGGTTAGTTTTTAGTTAATCTTTGTATGGATGGATGGCTTTTAGTTAATCTTTGTATGAATGGTTTGTTTTTAGTTAATCTTTCTATGGATGGATGGCTTTTAGTGAATCTTTGTATGGATGTATGGCTTTTAGTTAATCTTTGTATGGATGGATGGTGCTTAGTTAATCTTTGTATGCATGGTTGGTTTTTAGTTAATCTTTGTATGAATGGCTGTTTTTTTTAGTTAATCTTGATATGAAAGATTAGTTTTTAGTTAACCTTTGTATGGATGGTAGGATTTTAGTTAATATATGTATGGATGGTTGGTCTTTAGTTAACCTTTGCATGGATGGTTGATTTTTAGTTAATCTTTGTATGGATGGTAGGATTTTAGTTAACCTTTGTATGGATGGTTGGGTTTTAGTTGACCTTTGTATGGATGGTAGGTTTTTAGTTAATATTTGTATGGATGGTTGGTTTTTAGTTAATCTTTGTATGGATGGTTGGTTTTTAGTTAACCTTTGTATGAAAGGTTGGTTTTTAGTTAATCTTTGTATGGATGGTTGGTTTTTAGTTCAACTTTGTATGGATGGTAGGTTTTTAGTGAATCTTTGTATGGATGGTTGGATTTTAGTTAATCTTTGTATGGATGGTTGGTTTTTAGTTCATCTTTGTATGAAAGGTTGGTTTTTAGTTAACCTTTGTATGAAAGGTTGGTTTTTAGTTAATCTTTGTATGGATGGTTGGTTTTTAGTTAATCTTTGTATGGATGGTTGGTTTTTAGTTCATCTTTGTATGGATGGTTGGTTTTTAGTTAACCTTTGTATGAAAGGTTGGTTTTTAGTTAATCTTTGTATGGATGGTTGGTTTTTAGTTAATCTTTGTATGGATGGTTGGTTTTTAGTTCATCTTTGTATGAATGGTTGGTTTTTAGTTAACCTTTGTATGAAAGGTTGGTTTTTAGTTAACCTTTGTATGGATGGTAGGTTTTTAGTTAATATTTGTATGGATGGTTGGTTTTTAGTTAATCTTTGTATGGATGGTTGGTTTTTAGTTAACCTTTGTATGAAAGGTTGGTTTTTAGTTAATCTTTGTATGGATGGTTGGTTTTTAGTTCATCTTTGTATGAAAGATTGGTTTTTAGTTAATCTTTGTATGGATGGTTGGTTTTTAGTTAATCTTTGTATGGATGGTTGGTTTTTAGTTCATCTTTGTATGGATGATTGGTTTTTAGTTAACCTTTGTATGGATGGTTGGTTTTTAGTTAATCTTTGTATGGATGGTTGGTTTTTAGTTCATCTTTGTATGAAAGGTTGGTTTTTAGTTAATCTTTGTATGGATGGTTGGTTTTTAGTTCATCTTTGTATGGATGGTTGGTTTTTAGTGAATCTTTGTATGGATGGTTGGTTTTTAGTGAATCTTTATATGGATGGCTGTTTTTTAGTTAACCTTTGTATGGATGGTTGGGTTTAGTTAATCTTGGTATGGCTGGTTTGGTTTTATCTAATCTTTGTATGGCTGGTTTGGTTTTAGTTAATCGTGGTATGGATGGTTGGTTTTTAGTTAATCTTTGTATGGATGGTTGGTTTTTAGTTAACCTTTGTATGGATGGTTGGTTTTAGTTAACCTTTGTATGAAAGGTTGGTTTTTAGTTAATCTTTGTATGGATGGGTGGTTTTTAGTTAATCTTTGTATGGATGGTTGGTTTTTAGTTAATTTTTGTATGGATGGTTGGGTTTAGTTAATCTTTGTATGGATGGTTGGTTATTGGTTTAATGCTCTTATTTTTATTTACAGATCTATTCACGGGGTACTACAGTAGTTGTCAGACTACAGACATCAAAGCTGACTTGACAATTATAAATGTTGTAAAACTTGATAAAAGTAAATGTGCCTCACAGTGTGCTGTAATGGCTATATGTATGGGATTCAATTATTATCAAGAGGAAAACAGGTAACCTTTTTATGTACATCTTATTTTTTGTTATGTCTTTCTGTAATTGGCAATTCATCCTGCCAAATTTTATTAGAATTTGAATACTTAATTTTACTCGAATTTGAAAATTTAATTTTAATAGAATTTGAAACCTTCATTTTATTAGAATTTGAATAGTTAATTTTATTAGAATTAGAAAACTTAATTTTAATAGAATTTGAAAACTTATTTTTTATTAGAATTTGAATAGTTAGTTTTAGTTATTGCATTAACAATGTGTAACTATGAAAATCTCAACAACAAGAAATTTATAATTATAAAAATCTCCTTTAAAATCACTATAAATTTGACAAATTTTCAAATTGATTGAATAAACGTTAGAGAAAAAAGAAGGAGAAATCCACAATGAACAATTCAGAGACATTGACAACAGTGGGACACAATACAAACAAAGAAAAAATAAATACAATACAGCAAATTAAAAAGATGAGGAACACGGACCATCCACAAACCAAGGATGAACCCATGTGCTCGCGAAGGGTAAGCAGTTCTTGAATACAGGTATTGATGAAGCAATGAATCCAATGGGAACCGTATCTGTGGTGTAATGGTTAGCGTGCTCGCCTCGAGTGCGGTAGATCGTGGGTTCGAGCCCTGGTCGAGTCAAACCAAAGACTATACAATTGGTATGTGTTGCTTCACCGCTAAGCACGCAGCATTAATGAGAAAGAACAAAGACTGGGTGGCTCGGAATCAGAATAATGTGTCCGAGTGGAGCGACATGTCTACCCGCGGACTGTTGTTTCAGTGTGCTAGCACTTATATAAAAATCCAACTCTGCATGTTGGTTTAGTACAAATCGGACCTCATCATCTCATTGAACATTAACTTGTTCTCGCCATGCTAGAGCTGAAAAATTGCTGAATTAGCGTTAAACTACAATCACTCACTAATCCAACGGGAAAGGTTTATTCATTGCATAAACTAGAATTTGTGACGGACGGTTTATGTTATGGTTATGATGTTTAACGTAAATCTAACTATCGTACGATCACGACCACTACGACAGCTGTGACGGACGGTTTATGTTATGTTTATGATGTTTAACGTAAATCTAACTATCGTACGATCACGACCACTACGACAGCTGTGACGGACGGTTTATGTTATGTTTATGATGTTTAACGTAAATCTAACTATCGTACGATCACGACCACTACGACAGCTGTAACGGACGGTTTATGTTATGTTTATGATGTTTAACGTAAATCTAACTATCGTACGATCACGACCACTACGACAGCTGTGACGGACGGTTTATGTTATGTTTATGATGTTTAACGTAAATCTAACTACCGTACGATCACGACCACTACGACAGCTGTGACGGACGGTTTATGTTATGTTTATGATGTTTAAGGTAAATCTAACTACCACTAACGTACGATCACGACCACTACGACAGCTGTGACGGACGGTTTATGTTATGTTTATGATGTTTAACGTAAATCTAACTACCGTACGATCACGACCACTGCGACAGCTGTGACGGACGGTTTATGTTATGATGATGTTTAACGTAAATCTAACTACCGTACGATCACGACCACTACGACAGCTGTGACGGACGGTTTATGTTATGTTTATGATGTTTAACGTAAATCTAACTACCGTACGATCACGACCACTACGACAGCTGTGACGGACGGTTTATGTTATGTTTATGATGTTTAACGTAAATCTAACTACCGTACGATCACGACCACTACGACAGCTGTGACGAACGGTTTATGTTATGTTTATGATGTTTAACGTAAATCTAACTACCGTACGATCACGACCACTACGACAGCTGTGACGGACGGTTTATGTTATGTTTATGATGTTTAACGTAAATCTAACTACCGTACGATCACGACCACTACGACAGCTGTGACGGACGGTTTATGTTATGTTTATGATGTTTAACGTAAATCTAACTACCATACGATCACGACCACTACGACAGCTGTGACGGACGGTTTATGTTATGTTTATGATGTTTAACGTAAATCTAACTATCGTACGATCACGACCACTACGACAGCTGTGACGGACGGTTTATGTTATGTTTATGATGTTTAACGTAAATCTAACTATCGTACGATCACGACCACTACGACAGCTGTGACGGACGGTTTATGTTATGTTTATGATGTTTAACGTAAATCTAACTACCGTACGATCACGACCACTACGACAGCTGTGACGGACGGTTTATGTTATGTTTATGATGTTTAAAGTAAATATAACTACCGTACGATCACGACCACTACGACAGCTGTGACGGACGGTTTATGTTATGTTTATGATGTTTAACGTAAATCTAACTACCGTACGATCACGACCACTACGACAGCTGTGACGGACGGTTTATGTTATGTTTATGATGTTTAACGTAAATCTAACTACCGTACGATCAGGACCACTGCGACAGCTGTGACGGACGGTTTATGTTATGTTTATTATGTTTAACGTAAATCTAACTATCGTACGATCACGACCACTACGACAGCTGTGACGGACGGTTTATGTTATGTTTATGATGTTTAACGTAAATCTAACTACCGTACGATCACGACCACTACGACAGCTGTGACGGACGGTTTATGTTATGTTTATGATGTTTAATGTAAATCTAACTATCGTACGATCACGACCTCTACGACAGCTGTGACGGACGGTTTATGTTATGTTTATGATGTTTAACGTAAATCTAACTATCGTACGATCACGACCACTACGACAGCTGTGACGGACGGTTTATGTTATGTTTATGATGTTTAACGTAAATCTAACTACCGTACGATCACGACCACTACGACAGCTGTGACGGACGGTTTATGTTATGTTTATGATGTTTAACGTAAATATAACTACCGTACGATCACGACCACTACGACAGCTGTGACGGACGGTTTATGTTATGTTTATGATGTTTAACGTAAATCTAACTACCGTACGATCACGACCACTACGACAGCTGTGACGGACGGTTTATGTTATGTTTATGATGTTTAACGTAAATCTAACTACCGTACGATCAGGACCACTGCGACAGCTGTGACGGACGGTTTATGTTATGTTTATGATGTTTAACGTAAATCTAACTATCGTACGATCACGACCTCTACGACAGCTGTGACGGACGGTTTATGTTATGTTTATGATGTTTAACGTAAATCTAACTATCGTACGATCACGACCACTACGACAGCTGTGACGGACGGTTTATGTTATGTTTATGATGTTTAACGTAAATCTAACTACCGTACGATCACGACCACTACGACAGCTGTGACGGACGGTTTATGTTATGTTTATTATGTTTAACGTAAATCTAACTACCGTACGATCACGACCACTACGACAGCTGTGACGGACGGTTTATGTTATGTTTATGATGTTTAACGTAAATCTAACTATCGTACGATCACGACCTCTACGACAGCTGTGACGGACGGTTTATGTTATGTTTATGATGTTTAACGTAAATCTAACTATCGTACGATCACGACCACTACGACAGCTGTGACGGACGGTTTATGTTATGTTTATGATGTTTAACGTAAATCTAACTACCATACGATCACGACCACTACGACAGCTGTGACGGACGGTTTATGTTATGTTTATGATGTTTAACGTAAATCTAACTACCGTACGATCACGACCTCTACGACAGCTGTGACGGACGGTTTATGTTATGTTTATTATGTTTAACGTAAATCTAACTACCGTACGATCACGACCACTACGACAGCTGTGACGGACGGTTTATGTTATGTTTATGATGTTTAACGTAAATCTAACTACCATACGATCACGACCTCTACGACAGCTGTGACGGACGGTTTATGTTATGTTTATGATGTTTAACGTAAATCTGACTACCGTACGATCACGACCAATACGACAGCTGTGACGGACGGTTTATGTTATGTTTATGATGTTTAACGTAAATCTAACTACCGTACGATCACGACCACTACGACAGCTGTGACGGACGGTTTATGTTATGTTTATGATGTTTAACGTAAATCTAACTACCGTACGATCACGACCTCTACGACAGCTGTGACGGACGGTTTATGTTATGTTTATGATGTTTAATGTAAATCTAACTATCGTACGATCACGACCTCTACGACAGCTGTGACGGACGGTTTATGTTATGTTTATGATGTTTAACGTAAATCTAACTATCGTACGATCACGACCACTACGACAGCTGTAACGGACGGTTTATGTTATGTTTATGATGTTTAACGTAAATCTAACTACCGTACGATCACGACCTCTACGACAGCTGTGACGGACGGTTTATGTTATGTTTATGATGTTTAACGTAAATCTAACTACCGTACGATCACGACCTCTACGACAGCTGTGACGGACGGTTTATGTTATGTTTATGATGTTTAACGTAAATCTAACTACCGTACGATCACGACCACTGCGACAGCTGTAACGGATGGTTTATGTTATGTTTATTATGTTTAACGTAAATCTAACTATCGTACGATCACGACCACTACGACAGCTGTGACGGACGGTTATGTTATGTTTATGATGTTTAATGTAAATCTAACTACCGTACGATCACGACCACTACGACAGCTGTGACGGACGGTTTATGTTATGTTTATGATGTTTAACGTAAATCTAACTACCATACGATCACGACCACTACGACAGCTGTGACGGACGGTTTATGTTATGTTTATGATGTTTAACGTAAATCTAACTATCGTACGATCACGACCACTGCGACAGCTGTGACGGACGGTTTATGTTATGTTTATGATGTTTAACGTAAATCTAACTACCGTACGATCACGACCTCTACGACAGCTGTGACGGACGGTTTATGTTATGTTTATGATGTTTAACGTAAATCTAACTACCGTACGATGACGACCACTACGACAGCTGTGACGTACGGTTTATGTTATGTTTATGATATTTAACGTAAATATAACTACCGTACGATCACGACCACTACGACAGCTGTGACGGACGGTTTATGTTATGTTTATGATGTTTAACGTAAATCTAACTATCGTACGATCACGACCACTGCGACAGCTATGACGGACGGTTTATGTTATGTTTATGATGTTTAACGTAAATCTAACTACCGTACGATCATGACCACTACGACAGCTGTGACGCACGGTTTATGTTATGTTTATGATGTTTAACGTAAATCTAACTACCGTACGATCACGACCACTACGACAGCTGTGACGGACGGTTTATGTTATGTTTATGATGTTTAACGTAAATCTAACTACCGTACGATCACGACCACTACGACAGCTGTGACGGACGGTTTATGTTATGTTTATGATGTTTAACGTAAATCTAACTACCGTACGATCACGACCACTACGACAGCTGTAACGGACGGTTTATGTTATGTTTATGATGTTTAACGTAAATCTAACTACCGTACGATCACGACCACTACGACAGCTGTGACGGACGGTTATGTTATGTTTATGATGTTTAACGTAAATCTAACTATCGTACGATCACGACCTCTACGACAGCTGTGACGGACGGTTTATGTTATGTTTATGATGTTTAACGTAAATCTAACTATCGTACGATCACGACCATTACGACAGCTGTGACGGACGGTTTATGTTATGTTTATGATGTTTAACGTAAATCTAACTACCGTACGATCACGACCACTACGACAGCTGTGACGGACGGTTTATGTTATGTTTATTATGTTTAACGTAAATCTAACTACCGTACGATCACGACCACTACGACAGCTGTGACGGACGGTTTATGTTATGTTTATGATGTTTAACGTAAATCTAACTATCGTACGATCACGACCTCTACGACAGCTGTGACGGACGGTTTATGTTATGTTTATGATGTTTAACGTAAATCTAACTATCGTACGATCACGACCACTACGACAGCTGTGACGGACGGTTTATGTTATGTTTATGATGTTTAACGTAAATCTAACTACCATACGATCACGACCACTACGACAGCTGTGACGGACGGTTTATGTTATGTTTATGATGTTTAACGTAAATCTAACTACCGTACGATCACGACCTCTACGACAGCTGTGACGGACGGTTTATGTTATGTTTATTATGTTTAACGTAAATCTAACTACCGTACGATCACGACCACTACGACAGCTGTGACGGACGGTTTATGTTATGTTTATGATGTTTAACGTAAATCTAACTACCATACGATCACGACCTCTACGACAGCTGTGACGGACGGTTTATGTTATGTTTATGATGTTTAACGTAAATCTGACTACCGTACGATCACGACCAATACGACAGCTGTGACGGACGGTTTATGTTATGTTTATGATGTTTAACGTAAATCTAACTACCGTACGATCACGACCACTACGACAGCTGTGACGGACGGTTTATGTTATGTTTATGATGTTTAACGTAAATCTAACTACCGTACGATCACGACCTCTACGACAGCTGTGACGGACGGTTTATGTTATGTTTATGATGTTTAATGTAAATCTAACTATCGTACGATCACGACCTCTACGACAGCTGTGACGGACGGTTTATGTTATGTTTATGATGTTTAACGTAAATCTAACTATCGTACGATCACGACCACTACGACAGCTGTAACGGACGGTTTATGTTATGTTTATGATGTTTAACGTAAATCTAACTACCGTACGATCACGACCTCTACGACAGCTGTGACGGACGGTTTATGTTATGTTTATGATGTTTAACGTAAATCTAACTACCGTACGATCACGACCTCTACGACAGCTGTGACGGACGGTTTATGTTATGTTTATGATGTTTAACGTAAATCTAACTACCGTACGATCACGACCACTGCGACAGCTGTAACGGATGGTTTATGTTATGTTTATTATGTTTAACGTAAATCTAACTATCGTACGATCACGACCACTACGACAGCTGTGACGGACGGTTATGTTATGTTTATGATGTTTAATGTAAATCTAACTACCGTACGATCACGACCACTACGACAGCTGTGACGGACGGTTTATGTTATGTTTATGATGTTTAACGTAAATCTAACTACCATACGATCACGACCACTACGACAGCTGTGACGGACGGTTTATGTTATGTTTATGATGTTTAACGTAAATCTAACTATCGTACGATCACGACCACTGCGACAGCTGTGACGGACGGTTTATGTTATGTTTATGATGTTTAACGTAAATCTAACTACCGTACGATCACGACCTCTACGACAGCTGTGACGGACGGTTTATGTTATGTTTATGATGTTTAACGTAAATCTAACTACCGTACGATGACGACCACTACGACAGCTGTGACGTACGGTTTATGTTATGTTTATGATATTTAACGTAAATATAACTACCGTACGATCACGACCACTACGACAGCTGTGACGGACGGTTTATGTTATGTTTATGATGTTTAACGTAAATCTAACTATCGTACGATCACGACCACTGCGACAGCTATGACGGACGGTTTATGTTATGTTTATGATGTTTAACGTAAATCTAACTACCGTACGATCATGACCACTACGACAGCTGTGACGCACGGTTTATGTTATGTTTATGATGTTTAACGTAAATCTAACTACCGTACGATCACGACCACTACGACAGCTGTGACGGACGGTTTATGTTATGTTTATGATGTTTAACGTAAATCTAACTACCGTACGATCACGACCACTACGACAGCTGTGACGGACGGTTTATGTTATGTTTATGATGTTTAACGTAAATCTAACTACCGTACGATCACGACCACTACGACAGCTGTAACGGACGGTTTATGTTATGTTTATGATGTTTAACGTAAATCTAACTACCGTACGATCACGACCACTACGACAGCTGTGACGGACGGTTATGTTATGTTTATGATGTTTAACGTAAATCTAACTATCGTACGATCACGACCACTACGACAGCTGTGACGGACGGTTTATGTTATGTTTATGATGTTTAACGTAAATCTAACTACCGTACGATCACGACCACTACGACAGCTGTGACGGACGGTTTATGTTATGTTTATGATGTTTAACGTAAATCTAACTACCATACGATCACGACCACTACGACAGCTGTGACGGACGGTTTATGTTATGTTTATGATGTTTAACGTAAATCTAACTACCGTACGATCACGACCACTACGACAGCTGTGACGGACGGTTTATGTTATGTTTATGATGTTTAACGTAAATCTAACTACCGTACGATCACGACCACTACGACAGCTGTGACGGACGGTTTATGTTATGTTGATGATGTTTAACGTAAATCTAACTACCGTACGATCACGACCACTACGACAGCTGTGACGGACGGTTTATGTTATGTTGATGATGTTTAACGTAAATCTAACTACCGTACGATCACGACCACTACGACAGCTGTGACGGACGGTTTATGTTATGTTTATGATGTTTAACGTAAATCTAACTATCGTACGATCACGACCACTACGACAGCTGTGACGTACGGTTTATGTTATGTTTATTATGTTTAACGTAAATCTAACTACCGTACGATCACGACCACTACGACAGCTGTGACGGACGGTTTATGTTATGTTTATGATGTTTAACGTCAATCTAACTACCGTACGATCACGACCTCTACGACAGCTGTGACGGACGGTTTATGTTATGTTGATGATGTTTAACGTAAATCTAACTACCGTACGATCACGACCACTACGACAGCTGTGACGGACGGTTTATGTTATGTTTATGATGTTTAACGTCAATCTAACTACCGTACGATCACGACCTCTACGACAGCTGTGACGGACGGTTTATGTTATGTTGATGATGTTTAACGTAAATCTAACTACCGTACGATCACGACCACTACGACAGCTGTGACGGACGGTTTATGTTATGTTTATGATGTTTAACGTAAATCTAACTACCATACGATCACGACCACTACGACAGCTGTAACGGACGGTTTATGTTATGTTTATGATGTTTGACGTCAATCTAACTACCGTACGATCACGACCACTACGACAGCTGTGACGGACGGTTTATGTTATGTTTATGATGTTTAACGTAAATCTAACTATCGTACGATCACGACCACTACGACAGCTGTAACTGACGGTTTATGTTATGTTTATGATGTTTAACGTCAATCTAACTACCGTACGATCACGACCACTACGACAGCTGTGACGGACGGTTTATGTTATGTTTATGATGTTTACGTAAATCTAACTATCGTACGATCACGACCTCTACGACAGCTGTGACGGACGGTTTATGTTATGTTTATGATGTTTAACGTAAATCTAACTACCGTACGATCACGACCACTACGACAGCTGTAACGGACGTTTTATGTTATGTTTATGATGTTTAACGTAAATCTAACTATCGTACGATCACGACCACTACGACAGCTGTGACGGACGGTTTATGTTATGTTAATGATGTTTAACGTAAATCTAACTATCGTACGATCACGACCTCTACGACAGCTGTGACGGACTGTTTATGTTATGTTTATGATGTTTAACGTAAATCCAACTACCGTACGATCACGACCTCTACGACAGCTGTGACGGACGGTTTATGTTATGTTGATGATATTTAACGTAAATCTAACTACCGTACGATCACGACCACTACGAGAGCTGTGACGGACGGGAAAATGTGCTGGATCGTTAATAAAACATTTATGTTAGCATTACTACAAGATTGATACATTATAAGATAAACACCACATGTAAAATATCGGAACAGTAGATGTGAAATATCAATCAATCAGCTCGTTAAAAATTCTAAGATAAACACCACATGTACAATATCGATCCTCAAACAATTCCAGATACTATTAATACAGAGAAATGCAGATTAAGCCCTTTTTAATGATGATAACTCGTTGGGTAAATGAGCCCTCCGTTCAGTGGTTTGTTTTTATATGGCAGCAGTGGTAAATTTAATTTGCATAGTAAATAATTCAGTGAATGTTGTAAATACATGTTGTAAATAATTTTATCGAAATTTATTCATGTACATGATCTGTTATAAAATGAAGGGGAAAAATGCCACACTGTCAGAACAATTCAACAATCTAATATCAAAATCATAGAAAGAGTCAAAATATATATCTCTAACACACAAATACATGACCTCTCACTTTTCTGGGTGTAATAGTCTTACATGCTGAAGAGTTTGAAGATACCAAAGGGGTAATCAGAATTCGTATATCGAAGAAGAACAGACAACAAGATGGCGAAAATAAAATGTACAAAAGGACAAACAACGATCTACAAAACATGCATATAAAAGTAAAGATCGAGTAACACGAACCCTACTAAAAACCAGAGGTGAACTCATGTGCTCCGGAAGGGTAAGCAGTTCCTGCTCCACTAGTGACACCCGCCTTGTTAATCTAGTTACAAACCCAGTGATAAGTCATGAATGAGGATAGGATCTGGAAGTGTTTACCACAAGTGCAAAAAATCCGTGGTCATTTGTGACACAGATATTCCATAACGGTCAACCAAATACATGGTGGCGAACGTAACACTTTCGAAGTAATGACCAGTGGCGGATTTAGAGGGGGCGCGCGGGGCGTGCGCCCCCCCTAAAATTCGCAAAGCATATGTTATACAACGTTAATTAAGCAGTTCAATAAATAACTATTTCATGAATGGTTAACTCGTGACCTGTAGTAAAATATTCTTACACATTGTAAATACACGTTGGATGTGTTCGCTGATTCACATATGTATTCGCCGTCAGTAGTTCAAAGATTATTCCATTCTGATTGGTTCCGAGGTACCAGACATCAACTATTTTCTCACGCTAATTAAACATTATTTCTACAGTCAATTTTACAACTACATGGTACACGTGCTATTTAGAAATTATAAAATGGACGAAAATTCTAGGCCAAGAAAACAAGCAAGATTGGATACATTTCTTATTCCTCGACGAGACGAGAAAAGTCAAAGGTAAACTAAAAGGTAAATTCAATCAATACTTCGAATAATTAATTTAACAATTGATCTCATTTATAAAACATACAACGAAAACCTATAACGAGAGAATCAGATGATGAAACTGAGACAGTGTGGAGAAACTTGAGTGTCCCAAGAAAATGGTCACTTCTCTTTAAAATTTAAAAGTGGGCCGGTACCCGGTACTTTTACCCGTCTGAGATCGTGTATAGTACCGGCAGAAATTACTGAACCCCCCCCCCCCCCCCCAAACAAAAAAAATTAGCGGTGGTCAAAACCACAAATACGATAGGCTTGTGAAATATTTTTCATAAAAAATTAATGATCACGTCAATTGCTGAATTCTCGCATTCAAATCGAACAACTGCGTCACGACCAAGTTGACGGGATATTCCCTGTTTTAAAAATAACTTTACCTTAGAATCGTAAATAGTAGTTTGCGCATGCGGTGAATAGATATGTTTTCGCCCCAATATCTTTTCATCCTTGTGTAAAACTCGGAACGGAACAAAGCTGACATAATTTCAAAATAAAAAATGACCGATTACAAATTATGTTTAAACACAATTTAGTGTAATCTTCAGTAATATAAGTATGATCATTATGTATTATGAATATATGACTACACAATATTTTGTGCGATTTTTGTTATCCATTTAAAACCCCAATCGTAACTACTCGGCCATTCTCGCTACCCTGCAAATAACCTCGTATGCATTAGGCGTATAAATCGCACTACTTTTCACATGTCAGCTACATGAAAGTTTGATAAAGTTATATTTTAAACAATTTTCTACATTTCAATTAAAGTTTTAATTAGTTTTGCATGATTAGATTTTACTTAGTATGTCTTTCATATTGGATTTTCGTGGACTATATTTTTGTGCGGCTTAACTTAACTTAACTTCCGGCAAACAATTTAAGAAGAATTTCTACTATGTACGTACGAGGTTATTTGCAGGGTAGCGAGAATGGTCGAGTAGTTACGATTGTTTAAACCCAGGGTCGAATCATTTTGGGGCGTACTGTCTTGTTGCTTAACTCCGTCCATATTGTTTAACTTCCGGTATAAAAAAAATAAAAACCTATGGCTAATTTATTTACATATTTTGACGGGGCCCTACCGCGGTTGTTCACAGAAATGAAAGTGTACTGAAAAACATTTTTAAAAGGGGGTACGAGGAGATAAGGGATAGAAAATTACTAGAAATCTTGAAAAAGGACCGGACATGTCTCAAATACGAATTACATTGTAATGTCAAAACGCCGGCACCACTTTTTTTCCAAAATAATTTAACTTTTGTGATTCAAATGTTAATAAATGTCTTCCCGCGAATCGTTTTTGTTCGAACATTTTTTTTGCACATAAGTCGTGAAAGTAACAATATATATTGTTTTTGTTTAATTATATTTGTATTGAGCTATTAAAATTATAAATTTTATTAAAGATTGATGATTGCAAATTAAATTTATATGTTTGATTAATTATGATACTTATATGTCTTGATCCGTGCCAATGGTCTTTGATGAGTTTAATTACTGGTAATAAATAAATTAAAAAAAACACAAGCCAAGGTATTGTGAAAAAGAAAAGGACAAAGCCAACAAAAGAATTTTGAGAAGTTTAAGCTTTGATAACAATGGCTTGGTCAAGCCTAGCTGCGGAACCGTAGCTCTTTATGGTGCTTTTGTTTTTTTTTTAAGATATGGCGGACTATCTATGATTAATCTTGGCCGAAGTCTGTAAACTGAAATATTCAATAAAGAAATTGGGGGAAAAAATCCAGACATTATGCATGGTCTTCACTCTTGGTGAAATCTGAACTCTAAAGTTAATGGGATTTTTCTTTCAAAAACATTTAATGTTTTGCAGTCTCTGAAGTACATTTTTTGGTCCACAAAATGCTAGATTTCAGATGCTTCCGCCCCCTGGACCCCTTACGGCCCTCAGCCTAATTTTTTAGGTACCTCCTAAAATTTAAGAAGTACCTCCTATTATAAAAAACTTTGAAACCCCTGTTTAAATAATGGTTCAAATAGTTCTTGAATTCGAAATTCTGCAATTTCATATGAAAAAAAAATATAAGTTTGATTTGTATACAAATACCCGAAAATGTTGCCTTTTACTTTTCAAGTAAAGATCAGTAAAAATACGCGTTGGTATGTTGTACAATAAAATACAAAAGTAACATATTAATAAAAGAAAAAATTAGCGGCAATTTATTTGTAACAATCTCTGCATCTGCCCGAGGTATCTGCACAAGAAAATGTGAACAAATCCTTTGTCCGGGTATGTTTATATTATTTATATCTACCAATGGATGTCTGTACAATTTTTTTACACATTTTTAACAAAAAATTCTGACTACAATTTATTTGTAATAAATTAATATCTACAACTGCACATGAAAGTGTGAAAATAATCTCGACAAAATGGTTTATGCATATCTCACACCTGATTTCCGTAAACATATTTCTCGAGAACTTTGATACATTTTGTTTGTTTGATCTTTTAGTGTAATGAGGTTTTTACGCCCATTGCTCAAACACTTGACGCAACTGGTAAACTTATCACTTGCGACTGCGAGTCGAGTGCACCCTTTTTTGTAATTTACAAAGCTGGGCGCGAACCCACGCCGTATTGGTGATAGGCTTATTTGAGCTGTTAGATCCAACGACCTAACTCATTAAGCCACCCGGACCCCAGGAATGCGTTAAAACTAAACCAATAGTTCTTTGAAGGGTTAAAATATCGTGATCGATCAGTCATGAGTTGAACAATTCGCATCACGGTTGTTCAAAAAATGTTTTACTTCAGATTCTTATAATCTAACAAAAACATACTGTTAACAATTATCCGACAAAATTAAGACTCAAAGTAAAGTTTTTTTGGTCTGATAAAAATGGTGTGGTTGGTTCAAAATTGTCGTTCAAATAAATGTCTGTAATTCCTCAAACCCCCAGAACTTAGGGGGGAGGGGTTTCGCCCACCTGGACCCGCTGGGGACCTTAAGCGGTCCCCAGATCCCTCTCCTACTCACGCCCCCCCTAATCCCAAATCCTGGATCCGCCCCTGATGACTTCAACTTAACTAAGAGGAACCCTTGGTTCAGTAGCCTCCTTGTTAGCAGCAACCCTCTATCAAGGAAATCCTTTACCATTGTAGACAAAGGGAATGCTATAATCTGTACGAATTCTTTAGTCAGCGATCGGTCATGTATTTGTGTCTTAATGGTATCAATTTCGCCTCTTTCTACTATTTTGATATTAGATTTTGTAATTGTTACGACAGTGTGGTATTTTGTATTTGTTACGACAGTGTGGTATTTTGTAATTGTTACGACAGTGTGGTATGTTGTAATTGTTACGACAGTGTGGGATTTTGTAATTGTTACGACAGTGTGGTATTTGTAATTGTTACGACAGTGTGGTATTTTGTAATTGTTCTGACAGTGTGGTATTTTGTAATTGTTACGACAGTGTGGTATTTTGTAATTCCTACGACAGTTTGGTATTTTGTAATTGTTACGAGTGTGGTATTTTGTAATTATTACGACAGTGCGATATTTTGTAATTGTTACGACAGTGTGGTATTTTGTAATTGTTACGACAGTGTGATATTTTGTAATTGTTACGAAAGTGTGGTATTTTGTAATTGTTATGACAATGTGGTATTTTGTAATTGTTACGACAGTGTGGTATTTTGTAATTGTTACAACAGTGTGATATTTTGTAATTGTTACAAGTGTGGTATTTTGTAATTGTTACGACAGTGTAGTATTTTGTAATTGTTACGACTGTGTGGTATTTTGTAATTGTTACGACAGTGTGATATTTTGTAATTGCTACGAGTGTGGTATTTTGTAATTGTTACGACAGTGTGGTATTTTGTAATTGTTACGACAGTGTTGTATTTTGTAATTGTTACGACAGTGTGATATTTTGTAATTGTTACGACAGTGTGGTATTTTGTAATTGTTACGACAGTGTGGTATTTTGGAATTGTTACGACAGTGTGGTATTTTGGAATTGTTACGACAGTGTGGTATTTTGGAATTGTTACGACAGTGTGGTATTTTGTAATTGTTACGACAGTGTGGTATTTTGTAATTGTTACGACAGTGTGGTATTTTGTAATTGCTACGACAGTGTGGTATTTTGTAATTGTTACGAAAGTATGGTATTTTGTAATTGTTACGACAGTGTGGCATTTTTTATTTGTTTTTCATTTTATTATTTTACCTGTATATTTTTGTATATAATCTTTACAGGTGTGAATTGTTATCTTTTGTGAACGGAATCGCATCATCTATACAGAGGACAGCGAAACCTGGCTGGATATTTTATACAAAGTGCTACAGATATAAAGATGTTTGTTTGGGTTGCCATTTTTAGTTGAAATCTCAATTTAACTCTGGAGAATTCAGCGACCTTTCGTTAGTAATATAACTTCTGACATGCCTTTAATCGAACAGCATCCAAAATGATTCCAGTCAACCATATTGCATCTGACTACACCTGTTCTGAATTATGAAATGTACAGGAAACAGAAAATAACTTTCAAATATTGAACATTATTATGTACTTTTAATAGTTTATGTGTTAACAAGTAGTGATTTGTAGACCATTGCATTGTCTGTCCGTATATTTAAGGTTTCTGATCACCCTCCTTTGGTATCTTCACACTTGTTTTAATCAAGCCATGATGTTGACAGTAAAATAATCGACGTGATGACTTCAATTTAACCACTATATAATACCTTGGTGCTGTATTCTCTTTGCTAGTAGCAACCCTTATCAAGGACATCCTGATAGGAACCAGAAGCTCTTGAATATATATCAACTGGGCGATATACATGTATACTTCATATTCAAGTGTTGCTAGAATAATGCGAGATATAAAAGGAAAGTTCACAATTGGGGAATTCGGCACTCACTGTCAAATTCGAGGTGAGGGTCATTTCGAGGTGTAGGTCAAGGTATGAAGCAGACCTATCAGCATATGTGGTATCCTCTATTTCAAGCTCAATGGGATAGATGCGATCAACAAAATCACAAACACTTTATTTTATTATATATAATCAGTTTCTAAAAAACAAGGCAATGTACTTACCAAACACGAATGGAAGAATGTATACTCCCTATTATGTTCACAATGTTAATTACATTTAATTATGCACACATTTTAATATAAATCAATAAGGATGGAAAATCCATTTAAATATTCGGTGTGTTCGCTTAATTAAGAGTGTGCTTGATTAAGTATACTATAGCTTGGATAATCCATTTACATGGCATTTTACATTTTTAATTGTCATGTCTTCACTGAATATTAAATATGCATATAAAATAATACAAGTTCATTTTGTGAAGGCCCCAGGTGGCTCAATGAGTTAGGTAGTTGTATTACCTAACAACTCATACAAGCCTATCACCAATACGGCGTGGGTTCGCGCCCGACTTTGTAAATTGCAAAAAGGGTGCACTCGACTCGCAAGTGATACAATTTACCAGTTGCTTGCCCATGGTCGGTGGTTCTGTCCGGGTACTCCGTCTTCCTCCACCACTAAAACTGGTCGCCATGATATAGCTGAAATATTGCTGAAAGTGGAGTTAAAACACCGAAAATCAAATCAAATCTTGATTTGGTAAATTTGTGTCCTATTCAATTGTTTATTATTAAGCAATACAATATGTTTAAAGTAATACATATGATATCAGTTTCAGAGGACTGCTTGGTAGAATCAGAGTGGTTTTTAACAAAATAAGATGTGTCCCTTCCTAACAGAAGGTATTTGTATTTACGGTTGCCATTCTTCTTTATGAAACAGCTGGACTATTTTTTTTTAAGATATATCCTTCAGCTTAGAGTGGGGAATAGTTGTGTAAACGGTAGATAAATCAAGTGTTTTATTGCTATTGCATGAGGAGTGGGACCTTGATTGTATAAATACTGTAACAGATTTTTGGAATTTTTAAGAAGCCATATCTGATTGAGTAGCTAGTGTCACGGTAACTCTGCAACCTGATTTTGTCCGCCGATAGAATAGATGTTAATAATTTGGAAAGAATTTTCGTGGAACATTTAGCAGCCCCTGCAATATAACGCTGTTGATAAGAACTCTTGTGTAATCTAGAAATCCAGTAGAGTGATGGTAGATCCAATTCTTCATCTTTGGTTGAAATTTCAAAGGAACACACAGGAGACCTATAATTGTCCAGGATTTCCACCTTCGTAAGTGTAATCAGGGTATATATAGGATTGCCAAATGAATTGTCAATACCTAATTCCTTTATCAAGCAGTCTACGTAATGTGATTTTAAAAAAGGCAAATTACTAAAAGATAGAAATGGTTATAAATAATTCAGCTTGAAAATTTTAGAACATTCTTACATTTGATAAAATATGACTTAATGATTGCTATGACCCCATAATATAATAATAATAATAATAATAATAATAATGATAATAATAAGTTACACTGCATTTAGAATTGCATTTGATCAAATATGACTTATTGTTTGCTATGACCCCATACTATAATAATAATAATAATAATAATAATAAGTTACACTGTATTGAAAATAATTCTATAAATTAATTGCAACTATACAAGTGTGGACACAGAAATGTGCTGTCCAAAAGGCAAGTGTGGATGTCAATACTTTATATTGTTAACTTTAAAAAAAAAATTCATGGACACAGGGGTCCTGGATTTTTTTTAATAAAAAACTAATCCTGGATTATTATTCTTGCTTAAAGTCCGGTCCTGTGTTTTTATTTCAAATTTTCATCATAGCACCCCTGCCCCTCCCAAGGGATATAAAATTGTATCGTTAATAATAAATTAATAAATAATAAATTCAGATTTTCTATTCAAAATAAATTTCATTTACAAAACCACTGATATTTGTTCAATTTTTAGCGCTGATTTAAGCTTTAGTCGCAACAAATTTTTATTTTTCTCTTTAAACTGTCGAAACATAACATTTATTTAACTGTAAAATTCACAAATAAAATTCACCCCCCCCCCCTTTTCCCTTTTTTCTTGTTTAAATCAATGATCAACAATATTCCAGAATCAAACAAATGAATAAATATAACATATATTTCTTTTACATGCATCTTTTTACCATGTGGAGTCAGTGTGTATTAAATCGGTCATCCAATCAGGACGCTCATTATTCTTGTCCAAGATATAAATACATCGCTAAAATTACCTGTGGGTGTTTCCCCACTTCAACTCGTAAATTTACATAGAAATCGGAGATATTTCGTCATAAAACTTCACACATGGTTTTGTCTATCATATTTCTAGAAGACAAACATAAAATTGTATTGCATTTATCAATATTGTATGAGTATCAACAGTTTTGTCAACACCGTATCTGTTTCTCGATACAGCCGCCCGATTACAGTTACCTGTGACCCACTTTAGCACGTTCTACCAGGTTTTTTTTCTTAATAATGTTGTTTAAAAAGGTACCATCATCCTTGACAATGTCATTTACATATTTTATTGCCTGTTCTAACCTTTTTTAAGAAATAGTGCCATTCTTCCAATTAGAAAATTATAATTACAATGTATCTGACTAGCCAAAATGTTTTCTTCTTCTTCGATTGTATTTGCTTTCATGAGATTAACCTACGATTTTATTACATCTTTCCAAAACTTTTTTTTTTTTATTAAGTTTCCAATATTTTCAATATATTCTTGATTGCAGTTAAAAACATATACACAAATGTATCTAAGTTAACATACGATGAATATATACCCTGCATTATTACTTACTATCTGACGTCTTGTCCATGTGGTATTGAGGGAATAAATAAATTCTCTTAGATTTATAACTTTAATCCCAACTTTACAGTATTCGTCCTCAGCTACCTCCCTTCTAATTTTATTATTACTACCGGGTGATTTGTATACAGTACAGATATACCTATGTGGTATGTTATCTCGGTTATATTTTTTCGCATAAATTTTCCCATGGTTTTTCTTTTAACATTTTCTTGATATTTTCATACTGATCAGTGTCATATATTGTGTATTATTATGTTTTCTGTAAATTTCTTCTGTAATATAAGTTCATACGATATTTTGGCATATATCACAAAGAATTATATAGCGTTGATATACTATGCGAAAATAGTGCATCTACTATGCCAGTTTCACACGGGGAAGGTTGGGTTTTCAGCTGTCTGTCAAGCTATGCATAGCTAGTCCACGTGTTAGGGGGATGATCCAATCTGTCAATCTATCATAGTCGTCTAAACGTTTTTTAATACTTGTTATTGTTGTTAATTAAATTTCAAGCTTCACAAATCTTTCAAGACTATCTGATCCAATATATTAGTCACCAATATCAGGAACTCCTTTATTGTAATAGTTCTCAATATATTTTGTCTACATATAACAGTCAGCATAATAATAATAATAATGTTGTATTAGCAATGACTATGCCATATAGTGGTCAGGGTTAAAGACATAGTGCACTCCCCTTCGGGTCGTGCACTATGTCTGCAACACTGACCACTATATTGGCACAGCATTTCCCCTTCGGGTCGTGCACTGTCTTCAACCCTGACCACTATATTGGCATAGTCATTGCTAACACAACATTATTATATAATTATGTCCTCTATCACTTTGATATATTTTTTTCTAACCTTTTTTTCTTGTAAGCTTTTATTGATTCTGTAATGGGTAGTTTGTAAACATTTAGATTGAATTTATCCGACTTTTGATTTTGGAATAGCCGTTTTTGTTTACTTGTTGCTGGTTTAGAGTTGCTACGACGGGTATGTGGTTTAACGTGCTATGGCCCAGTGCCAAGCACTTGCGTCTTTCCTATAATGTTTATCCGTTGTCTTGGTAACATAATCAATCTGTCTTGATGACTTCCTATGTAATATTACATACAGGGTAAACACGTTATCAAAAGAAATTATCATTGGTAATCACAAATCAGTCTTGTCTTTTTTTTTGTCTTTCAATGAAAGATGAGAGTTAATCTTCTCGTACTGTAGTGGATATCAAGATTAGGGGTGATTGTAATACAAGAAACGAAACGAAACAAGCAGAAACGAAACGAAACGAGACACAGCAAAAACGAAACAAGATAAAGCAGAAACGAAACGAAACGAAACAAACATTAACGAAGCAATTTATTTTTACATGAGACAACAATCCACAAAATGCCAGTGGCGGATTGAAAAATCTTTAAAATTCACGGGAAGATTTGGCTATGGAAGAAAAAAATAATCAGGATTTCATATAGAAAAGCTCACCACTTTCCTGCTTCTTGTGTGTTATGTAAATTTCTGAGATTCATAGAAAAGAAGAAATATATTTGATTGATACCAAATCCCCTCTCCAGGAAGCGACGGTCAACAAAGTCACCCCATGGTCTTCAATGCGATGGAAACCCACACCATGAAGCGATCTCCGAGTAGCCCATGAGACAACACAGCCTACACCACTCGATATCTATTTGTGAAGTTAAATTAAAGATTCTAATGGAAACACACAAACTACTGGGCAGATTACCAGTGTGAAGAAATAAACTATGTGGACCTTGTTTTTTGTTGTGTTGTGTGTGTTTTCCTCATTTTTTCAGTTACTTAGTATGACGGTTCACCAGTATGACAAGTGGCTGTGCAAAACAGTTCACGATCTGTGTTGGTTTGATCTACACGGACAAAACAATCAATTAATAGTAAACTTCATCTTATGCCAAGGAAATCTTAATTTTTGCTCTGAAAAATTCCTGGAGCCTTGATACAATTTGTCGAGCGAAACTGAAGTTATGCTATGGAAACCAAATTCTTTTCTTAAACCTGTTGGGTTTTTTTTAAATTGATAGTTCGATCTTAAAATCAGTAGACTTCTTGTTCCATTATAAAACATCAGTGTAAGTTTCATCAAAATATGAGAAAATAAGATTTCCTAAAGGAATTGTTTAGATTTTTTTCTAAGTTATTAGGAAATTGGAAAACAACACTCCCTAAAACAACAACAAAAAACCTAACAAAAAAATGCGGAGTCCACAGCATAACTCAGGATTGTGATGAAATCGACCTTGACCTCAGAATTGCAGTCCTAACATTGTGTTTGTAAGACACTTTTTGGTGTACCCCCTCCCCCCCCCCCCCCCCCCCCCCCCCGCTGATATAGAAAACAATTCATTAAGTTCAACATCTTTTGATAAAATTCAAAATCCTATTGCTATGCACTGGCTTTAGTTTGTGCTAAAAACATCAGAGCTCTGGATTAAAATACTGTAGAAAAAGTCTGTGACTGCATGGACACACTTGAATTACAAACGTACCCTATACACGGCTGGTAATCGGCCCAAGCAGAACAGTCGGTTCTGCAAAGAAATTCGTGAGGATAACTTCCGGTTTTGGTGGAGGAGAGTTCACGAAGACGCTTCGCAATGTATGTACATGTCAAAAATTGAAATTTGCTTTTTTACTGCTCGAATATTACAAAATCAGAGAATGCTATGCTGTGGCGAATGCTTTCACGATTAGAAACATGTATAGTTTATTGTTGTATATGAACTGTAACTCTCGCAAAATCAATCGTCCCACGAAAAACATGACGGAAATTGTGACACTCTTACAATTCTAAGTTGTTCTTGACAAAGATGCAAGTTAAATTTTCAATATTTTTTCATCGTGGGAGTCTAAATGTAATCGGGGATAAATTCCGATTCGTCAGAAGTAAATTGAAATCTAGATAAATCTACAAACTGTCAATTTCCTCGTTTTCCTGCTTGAGGAGATCGGTTCTGATAGAACACATTGCGAATGCATGTGGAGATTTGCTAGTTTTGTTAATTGTTTTCTGCAAAATTGATAAATTGACACTTTTAAGCATAAAACTAATAAATACTCTGTCCACTTTCAGGAGATGCCATGATTCAGAGGAAAGAGGAAATGGGGATTGATATTGACTCTTTACAAAAAATCATTTCGATATAGATTGCCTGTATCACCGCCCCCAAGGAAACGAACAAAAACAAGTAGCAGTACACCAAATTTAAAATCCCCATCAATCAGGACACCAAGTTTATTAAAAAAAATCTCTTTCAATTTCAAAATATTTATATCCTTTCAAACGGGTTTCCACACCTATTCGGCGTTGAAGATCCTGTTAAAATGTCACTTTCATGTTTTGGGCCAGACATAAACCGAATGAAGCGACCACCAAATAACTTTCTCCCTTACCAAAAAAATTGGAGAGTTGATGGCGAATTTCTCATTTGACGTGATTCATCTTTGTCAAACCATTCTACAATGTCCAAAAACAACTCAAATGCAATGTTATTCAAAGGGAATTTTGTACTAATTGCTTGTCCTTTTTCCCAACATCAGAAAGTTTGTCAAGAACATCTTGAAAAACTTCAACTACTGAAGCTTCTTCCTTCGGGTCAACTTCTATCTTGCCTATACTTTCATCAAGACTCATAAAGGAAACATTTTGTAGATCTGCGGTGAAGTTTCCGTCATCTTTAGTAAAAAGGTTGCGCCGAATAGGTGTGGAAACCCGTTTGAAAGGATATAAATATTTTGAAATTGAAAGAGATTTTTTTAATAAACTTGGTGTCCTGGTAGATGGGGATTTTAAATTTGGTGTACTGCTACTTGTTTTTGTTCGTTTCCTTGGCGGTGATACAGGCAATCTATATCGAAATGGTTTTTTGTAAAGAGTCAATGTCAGTCCCCTTTTCCTCTTTCCCTTGAATCCTGGCATCTCCTGAAAGTGGACAGAGAATAGTTTATTTTGATTAGAGTATTTATCAGTTTTATGCTTAAAAGTGTCAATTTATCAATTTTGCAGAAAACAATTAACAAAACTAGCAAATCTCCTCATGCATTCGCAATGTGCTCTATCAGAACCGATCTCCTCAAGCAGGAAATCGAGGAAATTGACAGTTTGTAGATTATCTAGATTTCAATTTACTTCTGACGAATCGGAATTTATCCCCGATTACATTTAGACTCCCACGGTGAAAAAATATTGAAAATTTAACTTGCATCTTTGTCAAGAACAACTTAGAAATGTAAGAGTGTCACAATTTCCGTCATGTTTTTCGTGGGACGATTGATTTTGCGAGAGTTACAGTTCATATACAACAATAAACTATACATGTTTCTAATCGTGAAAGCATTCGCCACAGCATAGCATTCTCTGATTTTGCAATATTCGAGCAGTAAAAAAGCAAATTTCAATTTTTGACATGTACATACCTTGCGAAGCGTCTTCGTGAACTCTCCTCCACCAAAACCGGAAGTTATCCTCACGAATTTCTTTGCAGAACCGACTGTTCTGCTTGTGCCGATTACCAGCCGTGCCTATATCTAGAAAAAAATACCAAGTTCAACATTATGTCCTTTTGTAAATGTGTGATTAACATCCTGATCAAACACCCTTCAAAATATAATTTTTTTTAGATCAAAAACTGTAGAAGAAGTTAGCCGGACGGACGAACAGATGGGCATGGGAAAATTAATATGCAGCTCGACTTTTCGTCGCGGAACATAATAAAAAAGAAAGCAAAATGAAAAATAACCTAAATCACAATGAGCCCTTGCCAATATAAATATCGCTGTAACTTAAAACACCCCTGTAGAAGATTTGTTGGTGTTTACTTTCATTTATAAAGTTCATACTTACCTCCCTTAAGTTAAGGCGTACACTCAACGAGCTCTCAAAACTTTTGTGAATATCATATATAATTCTCATCTCTGGATACTGGATTTTTGTTAGTTATTGGATATTTTAGTATTCTCTAGCCGTGAGTTGTCTCTATTTTTTCATATATGTGATTTTGCGTAATTCTATTTTCGATGAAAGATCAGTATAAAACTTTGCATTACACAACAGTGAACTCAACTCATTAGGCTATTCGTACTACATACCCAAGTGAACGCACGTTAGAAAAATCCAAGTTGGACTTTGCACCCAAAATCATTTAAGCATGTCTGGATCTGACGACGGTGCACTGTTCCGTTTATCGCCAGCGGCAAGATCAAGAATATTGACAATTGAAAACTCAATCAAAAGTGAATATATGGAAATGATCCAAAGCTTATCGCTAACGGAACTTAAAAGTTTCAATAAACACACGTATAAAGAAATGATGATCCCTCAAATGAAAAAACTACTACCCGATATTAGCGATACAATAATCAGTTCAACCTGTCATTATATTTCGAATGCCCTAAACAATGAAAGTCAGAATCTTGTTGGCCAGCACAAACGAAATAGCACAAGGAACAAGACAGAGGAAACAGTATCTACATCTACCACAAAAACGGATACCTTACTTGCACAAGTAGATGATCTAGATCTATCAGAATTATGTAGAACTATCAATGAGCCCTCCGATCTCGGAGATGAAAATATTGATGAAACGGTTTCTGCAAACACTCTGAATGATACTTTGACGATTGAAAAGGAAATAAATAACGGAGAAACCCCCTCACAGATGACAGAATTTGATATAAGTAGCATAGATAATGAACAAGTTGATGCTAAGAAAAAGAAAGCAAAGACAGGAAAATCGTCAAAATCCTTGAAAAAAACAAATAACGAATCCAATTCAGACGTGCAATGTATTTGCAAAGGTACTGGCAAAAGCAGTCTAATACAGTGTTCATGGTGTCAAATGTGGTTGCATGTAACCTGTGTAAATTTATCCGAAAAGGAGACTATCGGGTTTTGGGTTTGTCCTACATGCAGAGAACTGCCCAGGACCGTTCTCAAAATAAGTGAACAACTTGACGCCGTAATTAAAAATAACATGGATCTGGTCAGAGATACAGCAGCTAAAATAGTGCGAATACATGAACTGGAAGCAGAAAACAAACGACTTCGTGACTCCGTTAAGTCTATATCCACCAATAATCAGGATACTGAGATACATGTATGTGAAGAAGTACATTTGTCGACCAGTACACCAACAGAAAATAGTGATGTACGGAAACCCAAAGGCACGCTTCTGATAGGAAGTTCAATTATCAGAGACATTAACAAGCGACGCTTCGAGTGTGACACTGACCCAATGTGCATCCGCGGAGGCAAAGTTAATGATATCTCATCTGCTATCTTACATCTTCCAGAGAACACTAATCTTGAAAACATTATCATTCAAGTTGGCAGTAACGACTGTGTTAGTGATGATTTTGATAAAGATACTTTCCGTGAAGAATATTGTGCACTTGTAGAAATTGCCAGGTCCGCAAGTGACAATGTTGTCATTTCTGGTATATGTCCTAGACTGGATGATAAGGATGGTCATATCAGTGCTGGAAATAGAATTCTGAGTAAAATCGCACACGACGAAAATCTTTATTTTGTTGACAATGACTCTTGTTGTAGAATGAAGAACAAATCCATCAACATGAGATTATACCATAAAGATGGCGTGCATCTCAACCTATCGGGATCGTACAAATTAGCAGAAAACATCGGAATCACATGTAAAACCAAAACTCCATCTCAGAGTAACACACAACAGAAACGTCAGGTGCCAAAGCGGCGTCATACCAACATCAATAACTCTATACTGCCTACTTTTAATAGTGACATTACGAGACGCTCACAACAAAGAACAGATACGAGACCTATCTTTAGGGAAAACCGTGGACAATTTCACAAACAAAACAATACAAACAATATGGAATATTATAATATTAGAAACAGGGACATGGGTAGGAATGATGTATGGGACATGAGTAGGGATGATGTATGGGACATGAGTAGGGATGATGTATGGGACATGAGTAGGGATGATGCATGGGACATGAGTAGGGATGATGTATGGGACATGAGTAGGGATGATGTATGGGACATGAGTAGGGATGATGCATGGGACATGAGTAGGGATGATGTATGGGACATGAGTAGGGATGATGTATGGGACATGAGTAGGGATGATGTATGGGACATGAGTAGGGATGATGTATGGGACATGAGTAGGGATGATGCATGGGACATGAGTAGGGATGATGTATGGGACATGAGTAGGGATGATGTATGGGACATGAGTAGGGATGATGTATGGGACATGAGTAGGGATGATGTATGGTGTGGGTATTGTGGGGAACGTAACCACACTCACTCTGAATGCAAACATGGAACCCACATACAGTGTGACAGTTGCCATGAGTATGGTCACAAGGCTAAAATGTGTAAGGTATACTAGGTACATGGCCATGGTGATTGTTCTATAAAGTACAAAATTTTAGATTTAGATAAAGGTAAAGGACGCAAGAAAGGTTGCCGCCGCCACCGTAGGGCAGGTAAAGGTAAGAAAAAGAAAACGACATCGCATTTTAATATAAATTTTTTGAACTTTAGAGGCATGTGAAGTAAAGTCCATGAAGTCAATAAACATATAGCAGACAATTCTGTAGATATTTTTTGCCTTGCGGAAACTTTTCTTAGGGGAAATGATAAACCCAGAGAATTTCATAGCGATTTTAACTGGATTGCAAAGTGTAGAACACAATCAAAGGGTAAAGGGGGTATTGGTATTTGTGTGAATTCAGACATTAAGATTTTAGATGATAACCTGATCAACAGTCAATGCGATACGTTCGAGCGTCTGTGGATTTTATGTCGTATAAATGGGATAAAAACCGCAGTCGGAGTTGTCTACTTCCCTAACGACGGAGTCGACAAAAATAAAACTGATTTATTGTTTTATGAACTTTTAGAAAACTGTTCCGTGTTTCAATCGCATGGATATGAAACATGCCTGACGGGCGATTTTAATGGTAAAAGCCTACGTCAATGCGAATTTACTGGAAAATCGTTACTTTGTAAAGATAATCAGAGTTATAACGGTATTAGACTTTTACAGTTCAGTGAAGCTTCTGAACTGGATATTGTTAATACATTTAACTGTTGCGACGGCTTCTATACTAGAATACTCAATGATCAAAGATCAGCTATAGATTATGTACTAATGTCTAAAGGTCTTTCAACTAATGTTAGTTCCGTTTTAATTGATGAAAAGGGTGTGTTTGATTTGAACAGTGATCATGTAATCATCAGTGTTAAATTAAGGGAAATAACCCAAATTTTAAAAAAGCAGGACAGCTATTAGATTAAATGCAGTACCTTGTTGTTAAATGCATGAACCGGACTGTTTTTTATGAAATTTTAATCGTCGCTCATCGACACAGTTAATGTTGGAAGGACTTATCTGTATTGACAATATTAACAGTATCGATCTAGATGTGCGTTTTAGATATATATTGGACATCATTTATGTGTGTAACATTGTAAATTCTGGACTTGTTTTTTCACCATGCCGGTGAGAGGACATAACAAACATGGCAATGGCGCCGGTAAGAAATCTGACAATTTTGCTGAGCTTTGTGGGTTTATTAAAGACAAATGCAGAAACCTTAAGGAAGATAATATATCTGTAAATGATGCGATCGAGGATCTGAATGATCATTTCAGCAATGAAGGAGATAAATTGTCAGACACTGAGAAAACGGCATTGAATGTAATAACCTTGCTCCTCCCCGTTTTGGACGCGTTAGTTGCTAACCGAAAGGATGAAACATTAAGCATACATGAAACTAAAATCAACAGATTGCAGGTTGGTGTACGAAAAAATGAATATGCTAGCGATGCACTTGATCAATACTCGCGCCGCGAGAATGTCAGAATTACAGGGATCCCCGAGGGTGAGGGCACAGAGGAAAACCTCGTAGACAAAATTATACAAGTTGCTAGTTCAATGGGGGTGGTTATTGACGTTTCCTCCTTCAATGACGTTCATAGATTAGGAGTAAAACGCCCTGGACAAAATCGCCAAATCATTGTGAGGTTTATGAACAGAACTTTGAAGATTAAATGTTTGTCTGGACGCAAAAACCTGAAAAACACTGATTACAAGAATGTCTTTATTAACGAAGATCTGACCAAGTTGCGATTTAAATTGTTTCAAATGGTGCGTAAATGTGAAGAGGTCAAGTCGGCCTCCACGCGGGATGGAAAGATTATCTGTTATTTGCAGAATGGTACTAAGGCAGTGATTAGTTCACCAGATGATTTATTCAAAATAGGATTTCAAGATGTAGATTATCAGAAGTTGGGTCTGGCCGAGCTGTAGGTGGACGATGGAGGGGAATATAGTGATGGTGGGATTCAGTTGTGTGAAAATGTGTCTAAAAGAGCAAATAAAGTTATAAAAAATAAAGATGTAAATGATTCATTTTGTAAATTGGAGGTTTTAGCTCTAAATGTATGTGGGCTTGTATCAAAGTTAAGAAATCCTGATTTCAGAGAATTTATTTCTCTTTATGGTATTATATGTCTAACTGAGACAAAACTTGATAATTATGATGAGGTTGAATTAGATGGTTATAAATTGTTACCACCTGTAAATCGGCAAAATTGTAAAGCAAGGTCGGGTGGAATCTGTGTTTTTGTGAGAGATTTCTTTTGTAAATATGTTCATGTTAATGACCCTTTTACTAATTCTAGTCATTGTGTTTTTTGGTTTACGATTGATGAAAGATTGTTATTGCAAAAAACCTTATTTGGAGTGGTTTACATACCACCTGATAATAGTATATATAGCAATATTGATATGTTTAATGACATTGAAAATACACTACTTGATAATGATTTACAGGCTTGTTTAATTGGTGATTTTAATGCACACACTGGTAATGTGAGTGAATATGTTGTTATTGATAATAATATTCTTGATGTTCTCAATCTACAAGATGATGATAAGTTACCTTTGAATAGCTTACATATTTTAGAAGAATGTAATATCCCTACTATAAGATGTTCACAGGATAAACATAAAATTGACAAGTATGGTAATAGGTTATTAGATTTATGTAGAAGTTTAGAGCTCTTCTTTGTAAATGGTAGAGTTGGTACTGATTGTGGTATTGGCCAACCAACTTGTAATAACTCTAACTCTATGATTGATTATGCACTTATTTCACCAACATTATTTAGGTCAGTCGTTGATTTTAACGTTTTAACATTTGATCCAATATTAAGTGACATTCATAAACCTATTTGTTTGCATTTATGTACTAATATTGTGAATAATTCTAATTTGACTGAAGATACAGACATTGATAATGAACTAAATAGCTCTGATATTGTAATGACTCATGTGGGTGAATCGAAAGACTCTCATATTGTAATCACCCGTAAGGGTGAAGCTGTTGTTAAACCAAGATGGTGCGGTGATCGTATTCCAGTATTCAAGGACAGCCTAGATGAGAACAGCATAGATGAACTGTTAATTAGTCTTGGGGCTGTTAATCCTCAAAATACTAATATTGTAACTGTTAACAAGATTGTAAATGATTGTAACAATATAATTAAGTCTGCCGCAGATAAGGCGGGTATGTTTGTGTACATAAATCCACAAAAAAAGTGTTCAAACAAACATAATTCAGGTAGTAAAAGGTATTTTAGTAGTGATTGTTATACGAAAAGAAAAGCATATCGCAAGTCTAAAAAGTATTATTATAGAGTACGTAGTAATGAAAATTATTGTGATATGGTATGTAGAAGTAAAGAGTACAAAAAGACTATACAAAAACAATTTAATGAGTTTCAAAAGTCATTTGTAAACAAATTAAGAGGTCTGCGTACCTCTGATCCTAAGGCTTATTGGTCTTTACTGAATAAAGGTTGTGATAAAAGTAAAACTGTTACCCAGAAAGTTGCATTGAATGTATTTTTTAATCATTTTAAAGAGTTGAGTAATATGCAGAATGATGTCGATATTGTTTTGCCTGATAATATTAGTGAGTACAATACTGTTATAAATGAAACGATCTCTGAGAAAGAAGTTACTGATGCTATTAAATCTTTGAAAAATAATAAAGCATGTGGTGGCGATATGATACTTAACGAATTTTTGAAACATGCAGCTGATAAGCTAATGCCTGTATTTGTTAAAATTTTCAATATTATTTTTGAGAGTGGTATCGTACCAGATTCCTGGTCTGAAGGCTATATTTGCCCTATATTTAAAAACAAAGGTGATCCAGCAAATGCTGATAATTACAGAGGGATAACTATACTTAGTTGTTATGGCAAATTGTTTACCTGTATTTTGAATAACAGATTGTTTAATTATTTAGAAAGTTTAGGTTTACTGTGTGAAGAGCAGGCTGGTTTCAGAAAAGGGTATGGTACAATTGATCACATATTTAATCTTAAATGTCTTATTGACCTGTATCTGTTTAGACGGAAAAAAATTATATTGTGCTTTTATAGATTACCGTAAGGCCTTTGATTCTGTTGATAGAATATTGTTATGGCAAAAATTATTACGTACTAGTATCGATGGTAATATGTTAGTTATAATACAAAATATGTATAAAAATGCAAAGTCTTGAGTTAGAGATGGCTCCAATTGTTCAGATTTTTTTCCATCAAATATTGGTGTAAGGCAGGGGGAAAATCTACCTTCTCTGTTGTTTTCAGTGTTCTTAAATGACTTAACTGAATTCATGTCACATGCTTACAATGGTCTTAATGATGTTTGTAATATTTCACATTTGTTATTTGACAACGACGATATTGAAGTATATTTTAAATTGTACTTGTTACTGTATGCTGACGATATAGTTATATTTGCTGAAACTGCAGCTGAATTGCAGTCAGCTCTTAATGCAATGTATTTGTACTGTGAAACTTGGAAATTGAAGGTGAATACAGCCAAAACTAATGTAGACAGAGTGAAAATATAGATTTTATATTTAACAATGAACGTTTAACAGTTGTAGATGAATTTCAATATCTTGGTACTATTTTTTCTAGAAAAGGTAATTTTGGTAGAAACAAAGCCCGACTTGTACAACAAGCTAGAAAAGCCATGTTCTATGTGTTAAGAAAAGCAAGAAAATTGTCTTTACCAATTGATATATTGTTGCAATTATTTGATGTAATGGTTGCACCAATCTTGTTATATGGTGCTGAAGTTTGGGGTTATGAAAAAAATGATATTTCTGAAACATTGCATTTAGAATTTTGTAAATATATTATGAAAGTTAAAAAATGTACACCAAATTATATTGTATATGGTGAACTAGGTCGAGTGCCTATGTCTGTTCATATAAATGCAAGGATGATTGGTTTTTGGGCACGTATTGTAAATGGAAAAAAAGAGAAAATTTCTAGAACACTGTATGATATTTTGTATCAATTAGATCTTTGTGATGTATACCATTCTAAATGGTTAAATTGTGTAAAAGATATATTGAACAAATGTGGTTTTATAAATTATTGGAATGATCAATTTGTTCCTAGAAATTTTAACCTATCGAAGAAAGTTAAGCAGTACTTTTATGATTCTTATGTTGAGTATTGGAAATTGCAAATCTTTAATGCACCTAAATGTACTAATTATAGAATGTATAAATCTGAATTTGGTTTGGAAAAATACTTTACTATATTACCGCCTAATTTAATGTATAACATGTGTAAATTTAGATGTGGTAGTCATAAATTGCCAATAGAAATGGGTAGATTTTTTAGTATTGACAGATCAGAAAGAATTTGTGATTTATGTAATAAGGAAGAACTGGGTGATGAATTTCACTATCTGTTTAACTGTGCTTTTTTCAAAGATGAAAGGAAAAAATTTATTCCTGAGTATTTATATAATGTTCCAAATACAATTAGTTTTAGTGAGTTAATGAACAGTGATGATAAATATGTACTCATTGGTTTATCAAAATATGCTAAAATAGTCATGTCTGTATTCAAGTAATACTTGCAAGTGTTAATATTGCCTTGCAATTTGAATTACATAAATATGCCTTATATTTATATATTGCCTTCCAACAAACATAAATATGTTTCATAATTTGTATATATGTTCATACATTACATGTTGTTTAATTGTTTATAATTATTTGTACTATCATGCCCTATGTGGGGCCTTTAGTGAAATAAAAAGTTTCAAGTTTCAAGTTTCAAGTTAGTATTAAACATTTTTGGAAGTTTACTGATGACACCGATTGGGAACTGTTTAGGTGTAATTTAAAAGATAATTTCCAAGATAATTGGGCTAATGTTTCGAATAATGTTAATGATATATGGGAGACGTGGAAGTACATCGTAAATACCGCTGCGGAATCCGTCGCAAGGAAAGTACCTAAAGTAAAAAATTACAAGAATTTTTGGGATAAAGGTCTAGACAAAATTTTAAAGCGTAGACGGGAGGCTAACCGACTACAGCGTTTACATAACAAAACACGACCATATGATAGTGAACTAGGTAAGCAATTATCTGCCCTATACCAAAAACGGAAGAAACAATTGCATGATGCAATTGTTAATAAACAAGTCAATAATAAAATTAACTTTTTCAATGATAAATGTGTAGGGGGTAAGAATAAATCTAAGATGTTTGGAACATATTAAAGGGACCTCGTGTTACAATTAACCCTTCCCAGATCATTGACCCTGTTAGTAAAACTGTCATGTTTGAAGAGAAGGTAGAAATTGAAACCTGTCTCAGTGAACATTTTAGTAAAATTGGTACAGACATAAATATTGCTCCAGGGCGTATGGAGCATATGTCTACATTTGTTAGAGAAATGGAAAACGATTTGAGTCATGGAGATAATATGTTTTCAATGGTTTTCACAAAAGAGTCAATAACGAAAGCCTTAAATAATCTCAAAATTGGTAAGGCTCCCGGTATCGATGATATACCAAATGAGTTCCTAAAATATGGAGGGGATATAATGATAAAATCATTGTCGGATCTTTTTACATGTATTTCAGATTTCGAAATGATACCAGATGATTGATGTAAAGGTATTATTAAACCATTACATAAATCTGGATCCATATATGATTTGGACAACTATAGAGGTATTACTCTAACTTCGAATGTTAACAAGGTTTTTTCCAAAATCCTGGAAACATTAATTTTAGATTTTTTAGAATCAAACAATATACTCGGTGAAACTCAAGGTGCCTTCCGAAAAGATAGAAGAATTGAAGACCAAATATTTTCTTTACAGGGTATTGCATCCCTATATAAATCTTCTAGAAAACCTCTTTATTTGGCTTTTTTGGATCTATCAAAGACCTTTGATAGAGTCTGGCGAGATGGCCTTTTTGCATTACTGTGGGAAAATGGTATAAAAGGGAAATGTTGGAGACTACTAAGAAAAATGTATGAAAAGGTTGAAAATAAGGTAATATTTGGTGATTTTGAATCCGACTGGTTCGACCAAGAGTTTGGGTTAAAACAGGGCTGCGTTTTGTCCCCTACCCTTTTTTTTTTTATCTTAATGACGGATTTAGCAAACATGCTAGAAAATAGCAGTATTGGTGCAAATATTTCGTCAAAATTGATAAATTGTCTTTTATTTGCGGACGATGTTGTCCTCATAGCCGAATCACCCGAAGAGTTACAGGAGCTTTTAAATATTTCGAACGCTTTTGCCAACAAATGGAACCTAAAATTCAACCCTAAAAAGTCTAAAATTTTAATAACAAGTAAAAAAATTAACAAGGAAGGTACCTGGAAATTAGGAAATGAACCAATCGAAGAAACGGGCGAGTACAAATATCTGGGTTATTTCATTAATAGATCCTTATAGTCTAACTTCCACGTGAATAGTTTTCTTAAGGAAAAAGCAGATAAGCAGCTGAATTGTCTTATCCGTCTACTTGGTGAACATAGTGATTTCAATCGCATAAATTTTGGTGAATCACTTTGGAATTCGGTTATGAGGCCATCTTTAACCCATGCTTGTCCTGTATGGATGCCTCTTTCCGAAACGTGTAAACAAGCGCTAGAATCCTGGCAATATCGGGCAGCTAAAATCGTTATAAAAACTAGAATGAATATACCAAAAGCTGCCCTGTTACTAGAACTGGGGTGGGAACCTATTCTCGACTTTATTAATAGACAGAAGGTCTCATATTATAAAAGGCTCTTAGACCTTCCCGATAATAGACTATGCAAATTCGTATTTAATGAAATGGTTAGAAAAGGTGACAGCTTTTGGAATTACAAGGAACATGTTTCTAGTTTAATAAACCAGCCTGACGTAAATTTTGGTATAAACATTAAGGAATTTAACAAGTTATATGGATCTCAGGCCAGAGACAAGTTACTAATGGAAGTCTCCTCTAAAAGTAGCCTTGATTTCTATCAACAGTGTTTTGTTAGTTTAGGCAAACAAAACTACTTAAATAACCATAATGATTTTTATGCCTCCCGTCTGAAACTACTGTCAAGAACCAAAACCATACCCCTTCAGAAATATCTGTTCAGGATGCACCTAAGTGCACACAGTAAATGCCTTTTATGCAATAACGTTGAAGATGAAGATCTCGCACATTTTTTGTTAAATTGCCCTGTCCTGTCTAGTGTTCGCGATGAATATTTTAATATTGTTTCTAAACAGTCTAGTGATTATTATATTGGTGTAGACTTTATGGAACAGTCACCTAGTGCCAAATTACAGTTTATTGTTGGTGATATTGGATATGCTTTTAATAATGATATTGGAATATTTTATGATTTTATCGGTAAATTGTATATTGAAACATGTTTTAGATTACGAAGTGAAGTATTGAGTGTTACTGTTTAAAATATTTTAAGTATAATTATAAATGATGTTTTATGGAGAGTGTATGGACAGTTTATAACGTGTTTATATATGGCAGATGTCTTATCATATGTTTGTTGCATGTGCTTTTATCATAATAAATGTACATTTTAATAACTGTAGTTAGACGGGCCACCGACACCCTGGCGGTTGGCGCCCCCGATGTAAAGGGGTAGTTTCATAATAAATATATATATATATATATCAAATGAAGTTGCGAAGGTGCTAGTTGATCGCAAACGTTTGAATTCAAAAATTCGGTTTCGTAAAGGAACTTTTAAATGAGTTATCTTTTGATGTTTTTTTACTTTGATCTCACAGGATATATAAAACGTGCGAGAAAATTTTCCCGTCACTCTTGCAGCCAGCTATCAGAAAGGATGGATGGACAGAAAGGATATAGGTAATCTATAATTTCGTATACCAAACACAATTTATATGAGTTGTTTATGTCCTAGCTCATTTTTGTAACATAAAAATATAAGCCCCTTCCTCGTCTTCATCCATCTCAACAGTTTGATAAATTTGTGGAATTCAGGATTTAAAAAAAATCATATTACAGATCTCGGGCGGCAAAACCGCGTACGGAAATGGAGATATTTTTTTCTTTTCCAGTAGCGGATCCAGACATTCTGAAAATCTGAAAAGAATACTAGGTACATTGGAGGGGAGGTGGCTGCACAAAATTTTCCCAAATTCCCCAAAAATTTTAAAGGTTTTTCAATCCGCCACTAGCATTTTGTGGATTGTTGTCTGATGTAAAAAAATCGTTTCGTTAATAGATGTTTCGTTTTTTTTAATTTATTGATGATTTTTTTTTGTTTCGTTTAGTTTCTGTTGTGTCTCGTTTCGTTTCGTTTCGTTTCTGTTTCGTTTCTTGTTTCACAATCACCCCAAGATTAGTCCACAAGTGCCCATACAAACAACGATATATCGTTGGAGCTGCCAAGTGTCTGCCAAATCTCTTGTAAAACTTTTAACTTTAATTTTTACAGCTGTTAAAATCTGTTTCCACAGATATCATGATACCAGCTTTTCTGGAAGTGGCTTTAATCAAATCTGGATATTAAAAATCTCAAAAGACTTATTGAAGATTCTAAATTCTAAATCTTAGTACTTTGGTATTCAGCATTTGAAAATTAGATTTCTCTACCTTATTAACCACCATTCCACATGCACGCTACTAAAATCGAGACTATATATATAAGATTTGATTCAGCGTCGCTTTGCTCATCAAAGAAGAACGGAAAACAAAGATATCAGTATCTTATTATTGGTAGACATAAGTTCCACTTTGTCAAAAACTAAATAATTAATATCAATAGGACGAGATCATTCAAATGTTAGATTTGTCCAGTTTGGTGGATAATTGTTTCAACAGACGATTGGCATTCCAGTGGGTACTATACACCATTACTCGCTGAGTTGTTTCGACATATATGCAGACTTCCTTTGAGGATCTCCCAATAATGAAGATCGATAATTAGCCCAAACCGTTAATAACAGCTTCCTCTATATAGATGATGTTCTGTCACTGAACAATTCTACAAAGATAAGAAAAAAATCACTGTAATATAATTTGTCTGCTCACAATGTGCCTGACTAATAAATTATTATCTTTTAACTTGTACATAAGCCACGCATGGAATAGTCAAAGTTGTGACTTGGTGCTGAAATATGGTCAAAGATACAATGTAGATTAAAAAAAACAACACTTCAGGACAAATTAGAATTGAAAAACTCAACGGGTCTATGAGTACTCGCTCGCACACCATCCAGGGGCGGATCCAGGATTTCAAGTTAGGGGGGGGGGGGGGGGGGGGCCGCACTTAAAAAAATTGCGCCGAGCGGAGGGAGGCGCGAAAATTTTTGGGGTATTTCGTGTGAAAATTCACGATTTTACGCCCCCCCCCCCCTGGATCCGCCCCTGCCATCAATCTTTAAAGCCCCAAATGTTGCTAAACACCTGTCTCACCTTCATGACAAATATATTGTTATCCCCGCCGATAAGGCCCCGAACAATATCGTTTTTGTGTGTAAATCACATTTCATAGACAGTTGGTATTAATAATTCACTTGGCAAGCCTACATATACTCCGATGTCACTTAGGAATAAGGACATTTATATGTAGCTAATACCTCGATTTACGGATTCTGATTATTACCCTTTTGGCATCATCAAACTCTAGTAGTGTTATAAATACAACATTTACAAAAGGAAACAGTAAATAATAAATAATAAATAAATAAGTTTTATTTAAAGTCGAAGCATGTACAACAAACAGTATGGGAACATTCCTTAGAATAAATGTTTATGGAGGTGTCAACATATTCTTTACGCTGCCACGATAAAACTGAAATATTGTTGAAAGTGGCGGATCTCCTGTACTTGGCGATCACTATACTGGTATACTAGTATTGTGCACAATACTGGTATTAAAATTTGTTCCAGTATTGTATACCAGTATTGTACCAGTATTGTGATTTAAAAAATATTTTTTTACTTGTGTATAGTATTGTAGTAAGTATTGTAATAGGTATTGTGGAAATGTTAGTTCCTGGGTAGACCAGTTCTTGAAGTAGTACATATCATTTAAATAGTTAAGAATTGTCTTGTTTAAAAACATATATCTCCATTCTGTATTGTTGTAACTGTTGATATAATTATGAATGTGTATTTGTTATTGCCCCTTGAGGGACCCTAATTGGAATAGTAATATAGTATTGTATTGTATTGTATTGTATTGTTCTTGTGTCGCTGTATAATAATCTTGACTCTATCCATAACGGATTGTTGTGTATTGTGATGTATTACTGATACGATGTTATAAATGCCAATAAAATGATACACAATGAACTTGTACTTTTAGTATGCTTTTCAGGGGCGTAGCTAGCCTTTTTTGCAGTGCAAGCAACCTAGATACGATAACGTAACCCTCAGTCCGCTTTTGCTCCCAGCGAGGGTTACGATTCGGTCCCATTCAACGTAATGGAGCAGCGCCCGGAGTGATTCACACCGGGCGGTTTTTTGTCCTAATTCCGTTGAAGTGGTTGGAAAAATTAACGGGGGTGAAAGATAAATATATTTAGATAAAGCTTGAAGTGTTAAGTAAACGCTGCATCAATCCATGGTAGACTTATATCCATCTGAAAATTTGAATGCATGAGATCTTCTTTCTGTCCGACATTTTGTTTACAAGTTGCTATTTCACGTGCACTTGCCGCGTTTAGGAGATATCCTTATTTGAATCGATTGCCGTACATATCGTAGTAAAAGTTTTCCATATTTGGGATTCAGATCCATATAAGGATAGGCTCCGCCCATCACGAGAGTCTACGTAAGGTGTCATGCCGGACAAGAAACAATTTTCGAATACGAAATCGATCGTGAAGGTAGAAACAGGTATTGTAACACTTATTTCGTATCACCATTACTTAAAAATTGTAGGGAATAATAAGTTATGACCACATATGCAAAAAGAAAGTTGAAATATTTACGGAACGAACATTTTAATTTGCTCCATTACGTTGAATGGGACAGATTCGTAACCTTCGCTGGGAGCAAAAGCGGACTGAGGATTACGTTATCGTATCTACAAGCAACCAAACCCAGAATTTGTTTTTTGACTAGATGCAAAATGGTGCGTTCTGAGGTGTTTTCATGGGTAAATTGAATACATAAGCAACACATTAATTTCATGATTTTGTTAGACAGAATTTACTTAGAAATTGCCCAAAATCTGTTCTTCGTGTCTTAGCAGACACACACTTCTATTTCCTATAACACGAGGAAGCAGATACTGTGCATAGAAGCGATTTTCTGATTTTATCAGACGCGACTCCAATTCCATTATCATGTGGTCTATAAACGCATAGTACAAACAAACTTTCCAATACTGTTTTGGCGTGTCTGCAGGGTGATTGGCTCTGGTAGTCTGTCATGTTGTCATTCAACGCAGGAAAGGTCACGTACAATGTACATGTATATATACCAGACTGAACGATGACGGATGTAACTCATACTAATGATACGGCCTTAACGTCATTTGAATACAATTTGAAATGCCGTAATTTTTATGACATTGAATTTTCACAAAAAGCCACAACGAGACTTTGTTTTCCACTTTTTTTTAAAATTTTTATTATTCCTTATTTATTTTATTTTTTTTGCTCTTTATTTTTTTTTTCAGCACGCCAATGTGCACGCAACTGCGTGTTGGCGTATAGGGAGCTACGCGCCTGCTTTTCAACAGTTGATAACATGAACCTTCTAATATGAAGCAATCCAATACACTATAAAAAATCCATCCAGTATTGTACAAAATTTTGAAAAAAATTCACAATACTGGAACAAATTTTTATACTAGTGATCGCCAAGTACAGGAGATCCAAAGTGGCGTTAAGCATCATAAACCAAACCTATTCTTCATGTTATGATTTATTTGAAATGTCGGAATGCAGTCATGAACAACCGATGACGACTTGTGCTTTTACACACACGTCGCTTGAACGTTTGTACCTATTGTTATACGACAACGAGTAGGAGAAATTACTTGATAAAGAATTTTGCGGGAAATCAAAGAAATTCAGCCAAAAAAATAAATAAGATAACAATGAGTTTGTGGGTTGACAAACATCGGCCAACGGCTCTCCATAAGTTAGATTTCCATAAAGAACAAGCTTTACATCTGAAGAAGCTGGTAATGAACTTAGTGCTCCCTACTATTCAATACTGAATTGTGCATTGTTCCGATGATGTGCAGGGTTCTCAAAAAGTTTTTAAGTAGATGGAGAATTTTTGGAAGTAGGTGGACACTGGACATGCCACAGTCGGGAGGTCCGTAAACTTATGAAATTCTAGATGGCAGGAGATGCAATCTGGACATATATTTGAGGAAAATGAAGCTTTTAATTCATACATGCCAACCCTCGAGAGACTAAAATCGGTAGGGGGGGCAGTGCCTGAAATGGACGGTCGCCCAGTCGCCAAATGCGACTAATATCCTATTCGGGCGACCAAAAGCTGCTCCAAATTAGGTAGTCACTAGCCCAACAAAAAACGTTTGGGCGATTGCCTAAAAGACCGTTAAAAATTGTTGTTTTACCGAAACCGGACTTCAACGGTAGATAATTCTTCTGTTCTAGTCGAAAACGGTTTGTTACGAGCACAGCGATTGGTCCAAATACATTTTTGTAGCCAATGAATACACAGCTAATGTAATTTACTGTTCTCCCCAATTATGTATTTGTATCGAGCCAATCAATACACGTTTCCTTACACGTTTTCATGTAATACACAAGTATTCACTAAATATTAGAAAAGAAATGTGTATTTTTGTTTCTTTATGATTTAATTATTAAAATTGTTAAAAATCACGGTCGAAGTGGAAAGTTGTGAACAATAAAGAGAATTCTGTCAACTTATAATGTTTGCGACCTGGTATCTTCCACGGTTCGGAAATTTATTCATTCAATCTGCTGCAAAATGTACATGTACGAATTTCATTTTACAGAAATCGGAAACCTTTTTGTGTCAATCCTTAGGTAATCATTGAAAACTTTTCCCCAACAACGGAGAGAAAATCGTTGACAGTAATTGTCAAACTACGGAAACGATCTGGCCTGTCACTTCTTTTAAACTTTTCATAGTTCATGTACACGGCTACATATTAATGACAATTGGGAGTGGTTTTCTTTTTTGGAACCAGAACTTTTGTTTACAAATTAAAAAATAACAGGAAAAGTTAACAGTTGTTTATATAACAGAAAATGACAGCACTGTTTGTTATTTCAACAAAGTGAGATACTTGTTTGGAATGAATAACCAACTGACATTACCCCGAACTGAGAAGTTATTTTACTTTAAAAATCACTTCTTCATAGTGGATTGAAACAAGTGATGTCACTCTTCACTCTGGGGAGTGCAAGAGCGGTCCTTGTAGTGGCATCAGTCTACTCTTTTCCGGATGTCTTTAATGTGATCATGGCATTGATCTCCCCTTACAAAAACCAGCCTTTTATTGTCCCCATCCGATGGATTAGCATCCTTTCTTAAGACCACCCTAGCCAACGGCGTCAAGGTTGTCAAAAAGGTTATAACAAGTAAATTCAGGTTTCATTTGATAGCAATATATGCATTGGGGTGTTTTCGCAAATTCAGCTGCACACCTGTACCTACCAAAATTACATTGAAGAGCCCCTCCCCCCCTCGTGAGACTAGTGAAAGAATGAATTTTAATGTTATTGATTCAAAAACAATTAATCTGAAAACTGTTTATATATTGATATCTGATGTCTTTTTTTCATAAAATAAATGTCACAAAATGTTTGGGCCACCATTATGCCATTTGGACCAGTGACTCTAATTTTTTACTGGCCCAAAAAAACATTTTCGGGCCAGCCTTGGGCTGGCCCTCATTTCAGGCACTGGGGGGGGTCTGAAAAAAAGATTTCTCGGAAGGACGCAAAATGGTGCATTCTGCTGCATTTTGGATATAAAATCTGTGTAGTCAAAACTTTAGATATAGTATGATAAAACCATGAAAAAATGGAAATTAGCATTTTACATATATATATATTTGTCAGAGTCATAACATAAACGAGCCTTCTTTTTTTCTGGCATTTCGGACATATTCATTCAGACATTGATCTGTTGATGTTTAGGAATCATAAGTTCAAAATGTAGTGCTTCAAAACTTTATTTTAAATACCGTTTCTGATTGGTTTAATGATAAAGAATTGACCAATGGAAGTTTCCGGTACAAATTAGGAGGGAAACGATTACGGAAAGGGCCTAAATAATTTGGATTTGTACTCATTTATACGTCGTAGAAATCTATGAACAATTCACGATAATTTTTTTTACATTTATTTTTTTTTAAATCGGTAGGCGGTAGAAGACTTAAAAATTTGGTAGACTACCCCGTAAATCGGTAGGGTTGGCATGTATGTTAATTGGTCTCAAAAATGCAGCCTTGCAGGTTTTTTAGGGTGAATTTTTGTTCCTCTCAAAGAGAAATTGAAGAAATCCAAGCTGCAGTCAAAATGCCACAAAATTAGAACCGACTGACAATGCCATGGCAAACACTGAATACACCTGTAGATGTTAGGATAACATCTTGGCATCGTGGTTTTTTATTCATTATCGGAAATCGGTAACTTCTAATACATTCCAATTTCGGGATGACTCCGAATCAAAATCTGTGATCAACAAAACGTTTTGCGGTCATAGGTTACACTGGTTCAAAAAGATCAAGAGCAATCTGTTGTTTTCTAACGCGGAATGAAATTATAACAGAACGAGAAAAAAAGTAAATATCTTGATAACATTTCAGTTTTACCAACTTCTATTTTTATTTTTGACAAATTTGTAGACGGCGCTCAACCAGAACTAGCCAGTAAAATCACCGGTCGCCGGCACATTTTGAGAACCGTGATATGTCTTTAACATTAGTATTAGACCGAATTCATCTGCCTCTAATAAGACACATTTTAATTAGGTTTTCATTATCTTTGATTGAATTTGTCTGTTTTATGTTAATTTTTATTTTTTAACTTTTGTCCTATAGAGGTAGAAAGTAAGATAAGATGAGATAAGTTTCATTTAAAGTCTGCTATTCAAAACAACAAATACAACACTAGCTCTACCAGTATTGAACTTTTGACCGACATAAATGTAATCTTGTTGCCATTTGAATCTTGGCTATTTTTTTGCTCTGTAGACGACATCCTGTCAAATATCGTCTATTCTGGAAATTTAAAATCTGACCACCCAGTGCATTCCGATGCATATTTTGTCATGTCTCGTGGGCTGATTGTTAAAATAGACATTTGTTAAAATAGACATTTACTTGTTGAAATCTGTAAAATAATGATATTTTCATAGCTTTCACAACTACAGACCATTTGATCTATATTCTAATTGTCTGCTATTGTATTGCTGGTGCCCTGCAAAAGTTTATCCTGTGATCAATACCATGACATCATTTTTGTTATACAGTAAAACGTCGGTAGGTCGAACTAGGATCGGTCAAGCGCTATTGATGGCTCGAACTGATTTGAAAGACCCGTCAATTTTCCTTCTATTTCTAAGTAAAAAAAAAACCTTTCACTCGAACACAGATTATTTTCCTCGAACAGTCGAACTCAATGAATGGTCCTCTGTCAATAATGAAATTACAAGTTTTACCATGCCAAATTCGAACATTACAATTTAAATGACAGGTGTATGTTCCGGTTGAATATGCTTACAGCAAGGTGTGATAAATGTCAGGTTACCGACAGATAATTGTTAAGGGAATGATTACAGATAGAGGGATAAACTTGTCATAATTTGTGTTAATTAGTCATTAAATTCAGCTGTGGCTTAATTGTTAACCGTTAATTACAATTAATAAAGAACGATTTTTGAACCCGAGAAACATGTCACTGATTGTACCAAGCCGAGCCTACATTCAACAATAATTAAAACAATCGAATGTTTACAATCATAATAAAGTTTGTTAAAACAATATTTAAAATTGTTATTACATGAATTATTATTATTGAGAGTGTTTTTTGTTTTATTTTTTATAGTTGCTGGAATCGAATAATATCAAACTGCGCGACCTCAAGGTTCATCTAAAAAAAAAAAAAAAAAATAGAAATGTACTAGTAGTGAAATTCCGATTAACCTGAGTTTTTATGCAGTCTTCGAAATTAGACTTTCGAATTTACTGGCCCGAAAACTTCAAAATTAGAATATTTATATAGATTCTATTGAAAAAATTTGGCAAACGTCACTGGTCCGAATCAATTTTCACTGGCCGTGGGCCACCGGACCACTGCTAAAGTCAAAGACTGTTTATGTCTATATAATACCAACGGAAACATATAATTGCTTCAAATTCAAATTAAAAAAAAAGAAAATGATCATTGGCTGAAATTTGAAAATTGGACATTTAAAAATATATATCCGCATTATCAAACGTTATATCGATCTAACTGTTTACACCCGACCTTGTATTTCCTGTAAATATATAAAATTGATCACGAACAAAGTGAACAAACATTTCTAAGGTGTTCACATCATCCTAACTGAGTAAAGGTAGAACATACAGCTTACAAGCTAGTAACAAGTATGACATTTTATTAACTGGTATACAATTAACCTAAAACATTGTCTAATTTCAGATGTTTATTTATTTATTTACCTGTACCTGATTAGTATGTGCACATGCACATTGACCATTATAGTAGTTAAGTATCTGTTCATTTGATAATTTACAAAACTGAGCCACCTGCGGGTTTGCCTCGGAAAGGAATCTTAAGTCCATAATGTGCGGGAAAAGATGAGGTGAGGAGACCTGCCTATAATTGTAGAGCACAGTTATCAAACGGAAATTAAAAGTGCTCAAAAATAGACGACGACAAACCTGAAACTCCTTGTGCCATATGTCATTGAATTGCAATGTGCAGTGTTTTTTTTGGTTTGGTTAGATTCATCATTGTTTTCAGTATCACTCTCATTTTGAGGCTGTCCCTCATTTTTGCATTTGTTGGCAGTTTTATCTGATGACTAGTCAAGCCCTGGTCATTTTACAAATGTTGACATCAACGTCTACATTGTTATTTTTTTGCAATGGCCGCTTTGATTTTTTTATGATCAAAGGAAATTAATTATCCCATGATTCCTAATTGTAAATATATATTAACCAATCATTGATAATTAATATTAACCATGGGGCATCCCCTTCTATAATGAGATAGGGAATTTCCAAGTTATGAATGATGTAAATCAATACACAAGCATGAGAACAGATAGTGTATGCACTTTATTACACAACGAGACTCTGTCTGTTTTTGCATTGCAGGCCTCTACATTAACATTTTTTTTAACTTGTTCCTTCGGACAACTAACTAAAAAAAGTACTTTTCCGACTCAATCTTTTAGTTGTCCAAATTTTTTTAATAAAAATGATAAAAACCAGAGAATAATTATCAGCAATTTGTGTAAAACGTTTTGGTTATTACATTATCTCGTCCTGTCATTATTAATACTAACAGACATTATGTTTATGACATCTTTAATCGACAAATTAACATACATTGTACACTTAGAAGTTAGACATTAAGCAGCATGCCCATTCATGTACCGCAGTACGTGTTTCACATAGAATAAAAATCATGCACGTATAATTGAAAGAACCCGTTGCGAGCACTGTATAAAAATTACATTTTGTTTACAATAATTTCGGCAATATTATCCAATCAGAGCGTTCCTTGCATATTTTAAGTGAGATGATATGATTTATAGATCGCCCAATTCTATTGGCTCCTTATTTTTTAATTGTCCAGTAAGAAGAACTGTTACTGTTAAAACCCGTAATATTTACAAAAAACAGCATGGTGCACAACCTTGACGTTCTATCTATCAGCATACTGACCTACTTGGTATTATACTATGCAGCGATCCTTGAATGATTTCTTCGCCAAAAATAGAAACGAAACTGTTAAAAGAAAACATGACAGTAACAGCGACGATGACAGTGCCGATCCTAACAATAATGTAACTAATGTCAGTGAACCAGTGCCTTTATTTCTTTTAAGCATCAGAATATAACAGTTCAAATTATGCACTCAAAACAACAACAAATTGAAATTTTATTTCATATGCTTAAAAAAAACAACAACATATACAAAAACTTGACATGTGAAATGAGCAAAATGCAGTTCATTTTCTTTTTACCCCCAAATGAAGAGTTAGAGAGTATATTGGATCCCCAAAAATGAAGGTAAAAGGGTACATATGAAAAAAACTGTGGGCATGCTGATTAAGTCATTGGTATGGTATCAAGCGGTGTCATTATGGTATGAGTGTCTAATCATCAATTTTTAAGTTTGGTTCTCGAATAGCAGATCCATCTAAGCAGTAATCATATAATATAAATTGAATCCAGGATGCCTTGAGTTTGAACATCGTTGTTCGCCATCTATTGAATGCAGATTGTGTATCAAAATCAACTACTGAATGTCCCTCAATGGAAATTAACATCTGATGCCTAAACATTCATGGTTGAATTGAGCTCTGGCGCTTGTTGTATATCCGTACTTTCTAAGATCAGGGGATATGATCATAGATCCATGCCGATTGCATGGTAATTACGTTTCCAGGGAATTATTGTGTAGGGGAAAGAAACACTATAAACAAATCTATTTCTATTTCATATAATTACTTAATGACAGTTGTCGTTTAATGAAATTGCTGAAAAGATGCTGATCAAGTAAATGTTCGGAAAATCTCTTGGTTCATCGTTGTAATTAGCGATAGTGCACTTCAATGGAAACCGATATTTTGAAACGCATTAAAATAATTATTTACAAAGTTTAAGTCTGTAAAAATGACAAAGCAACACATTTTTATCATAGAAAATAACCTTCAAAAGGTAGGTAAGTCATTTTTTTTCACTTGTCCCGTCGGACAACCGTAATACAAGATCTACTTGTCCGACGTCAGTTTTCACTGGTATCGGACAAACGTTAATGTCGAGGCCTGCATTGTTGCCCGTACGCAAACTGCTAAATTTACTTTCCATTCTTGCATGCACGCTGAATTTGTGTTAACGCAACATCTGATATCAATACATCATAATTATACCCTCCGCAACGAAGTTGTAGGGGGATATACTGGTTTCACCATGTCCGACTGTCCGTCCGTCTGTAGACAAATCCTATGTCGTACAATAACTTGAGTTGTGTTTCTTAGAATCTTTTAAAATTTTATCAGCTGTTTACTGGTGAAGAGAGGGGGATCCCTTTCTTTTTGACGATTTTCATTTTTGCCGTTCCAGAGTTATTGGACTTGATATGACGGAAAATAGGATTTTTACCCAGGCCATGTCGTATGATAACTTGAGTAGACGGTCCGTATAATGTGATTGGGTATGGCGGGCGGGTGGACGTTCACACAGGTTTCCGTACAATAACTTTAGTTCTGTATATCGGATCTTTACCAAACTTGGCCACATTATTCTGTGGAAGTGGAAGAACCCTATTTATTTTGGGGTCATTAGGTCAAAGGTCACCGTTACTATAAATAGAATTATTGACAACAGGGTCGTTTCCACATAACTTTAGTTCTGTTTATTGGATCTTTACCAAACTTGACCACATGATTCCCCTGTGCAAGGGGAAGAATCCTATTTATTTTGGGGTCATTAGGTCAAAGGTCAAGGTCACTTACTATAAATATAATTTTTGACAACAGGGTCGTTTCCGCATGATAACTTTAGTTCTGTATATGGGATCTTTACCAAGCTTGACCACATGATTGCCCTGTGGAAGGGGAAGAGCCCTATTTATTTTGGAGTCATTAGGTCAAAGGTCAAGGTCACTGTTACTATAAATAGAATATTTGACAACATGGTGGTTTCCGCACGACAACTTTAGTTCAATATATTGGATCTTTAAAAAACTTGGCCACATGATTCCCCTGTGGAAGAGGAAGAACCCTATTTATTTTGGGGTCAAAGGTCACCGTTACTATAAATATAATTTTTTACAACAGGGTCGTTTCCGCACGATAACTTTAGTTCTGTATATTGGATCTTTAACAAACCTGGCCACATGACTCCCCTGTGGAAGTGGAAGAACAATATTTATTTTGGGGTCATTAGGTCAAAAGTCAAGGTCACCATTACTATAAATAGAATTATTGACAACAGGGTCGTTTCCGCATAACTTTAGTTCTGTATATTGGATCTTTACCAAACTTGACCACATGATTCCCCTGTGGAAGGGGAAGAATCCTATTTATTTTGGGGTCATTAGGTCAAAGGTCAAGGTCACTGTTACTATAAATATAATTTTTGACAACAGGGTCGTTTCCGCATGATAACTTTAGTTCTGTATATTGGATATTTACCAAGCTTGACCACATGATTGCCCTGTGGAAGAGGAAGAACCCTATTTATGTTGGGGTCATTAGGTCAAAGGTCAAGGTCACCATTACTATAAATATAATTTTTGACAACAGGATCGTTTCCGCACGATAACTTTAGTTCTGTATATTGGATCTTTACCAAACTTGGCCACATGATTCCCCTGTGGAAGGGAAAGAACCCTATTTATTTTAGGGTCATTACCATTATACTGTTTGATAATTTATATAGACAGGCGTATTTTGTGATGCACACATTTCTTGTTACCCTATGTCGTATGATAACTTGAGTAGTGTTTCTCAGAATGTTTTGAAATTTTATCAGCAGCTTATAAATTACCGGTGAAGAGAGGAGGGTCCCTTTCATTTTTGGTCGGAACCATCAGTAATGTTTTGGTTATGGAAATAGGTTGGACAGATGTGGGGAGCGGGGGGTATATACTAGTTGTGATTGCATGTATTTTAATATTTTAATCATGAAAACAAAACTTTTGAAATAACCAATCACAGAGGACTAACCTAAAATGAAACCTGCAGAGAAATGGTGGCCTATGATTGTTTATTTTATATTATTAATGTTTATGTACATGATACAGGTTCAAGGAGGAGATTTCCCTCATTTGTTGGTGTATGGACCTTCAGGAGCGGGAAAGAAGACACGGATTATGTGCCTCTTGAGAGAGATGTATGGAGCTGGTGTGGAAAAGCTTAGAATAGAACAACATACATTTACAACACCTTCCAACAAAAAGATTGAGATATCAACTATCTCAAGTAACTATCATATAGAAGTAAATCCAAGGTAAATTTCAACTATCTGAAGTAACTATCATATAGAAGTAAATCCGAGGTAAATTTCAACTATGTATCTCAATTACAAATGTAACTATCATATAGCAGTAAATCCAAGGTAAATTTCAACTATCTCTAGTAACTATTATAGAAGTAAATCCGAGGTAATTTTCAACTATCTCAAGTAACTATAATATAGAAGTAAATTCAAGGTAAATTTCAACTATCTCTAGTAACTATTATATAGAAGTAAATCCGAGGTAAATTTCAACTATCTCAAGTAACTATCATAGAAGTAAATCCAAGGTAAATTTCAACTATCTCAAGTAACTCGTATAGAAATAAATTTGAGGTAAATTTCAACTATCTCAAGTAACTATAATATAGAAGTAAATTCAAGGTAAATTTCAACTATCTCTAGTAACTATTATATAGAAGTAAATCCGAGGTAAATTTCAATAATCTCAAGTAACTATCATATAGAAATAAATCCAAGGTAAATTTCAACTATCTAGTAACTATCATATAGAAGTAAATCCAATGTAAATTTCAACTATTTCTGGTAACTATCATATAGAAGTAAATCCAAGGTAAATTTCAACTATCTCAAGTAACTACATGTACAGATCCCTCCAAGTGTATCAACGATCATACTCTCAGGTCGGACACAGAGTTTTGTCGGACTTCACTCTTAAAATTGTCCGACAAAATCCTCCCAGGTCGGAGTGAGTCTCCACTCTCAGATAGTTAAACTGTAAACAGGAAACGTCCCCTAATTCTGCTAACCAATAAATTCGTGCATAAAGAAACATGCGTATCTTACTAAAGCTGAAATAAATGAGTGATATACAGTGGTACGGAAAGTATAGATATGTTAACGGCTGTCACGGGCGATATATACAATAATATCCATGAATAAAATGTATTAACATGCAGTACCCATGTTTTAAGTGCACTAGAAGTGAATATTAATATGTCCCTATGTACTCGCGACAATCGATGCCAAGGCCCTTTCACTTGCTGCAGACAGTTGCCGGTTTACGATATCGGGTGCGTTTGCTCTTTTATGTGTTTGCCCTCTTTTATGTGTTTGCCAAATGTAGGGCGAACGAACCCGGGTAAATAATTCTAATTTATACATTTATTTCTTTAAAGGCAAATTTAGATTAAAATTATTTAGTAAAATTTAAGTTTTATTTTGTTCATGGCGAATGGGTCATAAATCCGTAAATCCCTGGTTTTTTTTCTTGAAAATTGGCAGTCTGCGGAGTCCTGATATAGGTGAAATAATATTTGATTAGTGTATTCTACGTTTTTTTTTTTACAGTTTACCTGTCAAAACATCACCCATCTCAGCATGTTGTCACATCGCATCGTGCATTCATGATATACAAATACACCTATCACAGGTGTGAAAAAAAACGTTGCTCAAGACTCTTTTTACTAAGACTTATAAACATAGATAACTATTTTGCGTTTTCGATTTTCAAGCCGTCTTCCAATTTATTTGTACTTAAAAAATAAATTTATATCTTTTTTCTTATATATGTGTATAAATATCTTTATGAAATAAATACATTTACGGTGACAAATTATTATACGTCATGATATCGTTATTTAGGTAAATACTTATTAGACAGATTTTTTTTAAAACCATTTTTGTCTTTTTAATTGATAACTGACCCAAGCTAAATAAATGAAATGTGACGTAATGTGTTAATCATATAAATCCTTGCCTTCTATAAATTTTAATTTCTTATCTAATTCTTATTCTTATTTAACAATATGGTCAGGTTGTTATTTTCATTGAATGGCATCTCAAAATAGATGGCTTCACAGTAGGGTCTCTTCCTGTATATTGGTTACATCTTGTATATTACAACTGACAGCTAATGCATGACAAACAATTTTAATCAGCCATCATTATCATGAAATACATTTTTTTAATCTTTATTTTGATGATGGCACCTAATTCCCATCACCTAATCCAAATTAGTATAGTAGAGGAGTACTGTATTTTTCGGACGATAAATCTAGATAAAAATGACGATTTTGTTTACAGTACAAAAAATGTATACCTTTATTTTGCTGTAGGTTTATTTCTGAATAAGAAGACTCGTATCATCGATGTTCTTGGTGTTATTTTTTTTTAAATAAAGCAATAAAAGTATACTAACAGGGGGTGCAATTCTGGGGATAAAATATTCAACATTCGAAAAAATCAATATTCAATGATTGAAGTGTTATCAAAAATCAGTTCAATATTGTATTTTATAATAAAATATATACTATAAAAAATGTATCTTGTTGAAAAAAATCACAGGGTGGATCGATTTACAATATAAAATTATTATCACAAAATATCTAAATATAGCTATAGCTTTCCATCAAACACGAGCATGCGCACGTGATTGTAGTAAAAAATGGCGGTTGCAATACATCTCACAGTAAATGTGTAGAACAAGCTTTTTATACTAAATATACTGGAAAATAATTTATATCAATTTCGTTACTTAATTGATATTTTATTGCAATAATTTATATGAGGCTATGGGTGTTTAAACGTCACTTTTCAACAATATTTCAGTTATATATTGACCTTTGAGCTACCTTTCCTGGCGCGAATATGGTGCAAGGTAGAAATACACTAGGGTATTTACGTAACCGGACATTCTACATACCAGAAAGAAAGTACGCTTACAAATATGCATCGATTACAAAATGTTTGACATGTTCACCTCGAGAAATGTAAAAAAAATCTTTAAATATCCACTCTCACGTCCGACCACGATGTCCGACCAAATAGTCGGACTTAGAGAGTGTTGACTCAAATTTGTCGGACATTTGATCAACAATATTCCAGAATCAAACAAATGAATAAATATAGCATAGATTTCTTTTACATGCATCTTTTTAACATGCGTCAGTGTGTTTTAAATCAGTCATCCAATCAGGACGCTCATTATTCTTGTCCAAGATAAAGAAAAATGCATGGCTAAAATTACCTGCAACTTGTAAATTTACATAGAAATCGGAGATATTTCGCCATAAAACTTCACACATGGTTTTGTCTACCTTTCCTGGCGTGAATATGGTGCAAGGTAAAAATACACTAGGGTATTTACGTACCCACACATTCTACACACCGGAAAGAAAGTACGCTTACAAATACGCATCGATCATAAAATGTTTGACATATTCACCTCGAGAAATGTAAAAAAATTACATAGAAATCGGAGATAATTCGCCATAAAACTTCACACATGGTTTTGTCTACCTTTCCTGGCGTGAATATGGTGCAAGGTAAAAATACACTAGGGTATTTACGTACCCACACATTCTACACACCGGAAAGAAAGTACGCTTACAAATACGCATCGATCATAAAATGTTTGACATATTCACCTCGAGAAATGTAAAAAAAAATCTTTAAATATCCACTCTGACGTCCGACCAAGACCACGATGTCCGACCAAATAGTCGGACTTAGAGAGTGTTGACTCTCAAATTTGTCGGACATTTTGGGAGGAATATGTCGGACCTGAGAGTATGATCGTTGATACACTTGCAGTGTACTGTATCATATAGAAGTAAATCCATGGTAAATTTCAGCTATCTCAAGTAACTATCATATAGAAGTAAATTCAAGGTAAATTTCAACTTTCTCAAGTAACTATCATATAGAAGTAAATTCAAGGTAAATTTCAACTTTCTCAAGTAACTATTATATAGAAGTAAATCCAAGGTAAATTTCAACTATTTCTAGGTGTGGAATTGCCATGCCCGACTCATACATAGAACCTGCCGGACAAGTACATTTGTAGATTTTCCTGGCTAGCTTGTCCGGGGACAAGTAAAGATCAACAAATAAAAATAATTTCTGTTTAAAGTACTCTGAAAAGACAATTCCTCAAATGATATATATCGTAAATATTGACGGTTATAGAGATAAATGTTGTTGTTTTTTATATTGGAAGCGATGGTGTCGGTGGTGTTTTGAAAGCAGCTAAAAATAACCAGAATTGTACATGTTCTAAGTTGAGTATTACGATCCGATTGCAATGATAATTGTACTGCATTGACTTAGCGATAACCGGGACTGTGTAACAGGTTTTTATTGGAGTTCCGAATGCGACGTTTCCTTGCTTGTCCATACTTTTCATAAACAAACATGGCCTATCATGCGTTAACATATGATACAAATCAGGTTGCAGAAAGTTAACAAATGCCAAACTCGAGCGGAAAAGGACACATATTGACATAATTCGAGGAAAAACACCCAACAGACTGTTCAGTCCAAGGGGCTAGCCGACTTCTTATGTTTACTGCTGGATTCTGATAGTGTCTCATATTGCAATATCTGCAGAAATCATTAATGTTTATTGGCAAAATCGTGGACAGAATGAATACTTATCATCCCACCAGTAAGAACAAAAAATCAAAGCGAAGTATGAAGACACCACTAAAACTAAATATGTGGCTGGTTTGATGGATAAAGCCATTGCCAAGGTTAATCAAATTCAAAATGAACTTTATTGATAAGAGAATATTTTTCAACACAGCGTATTCTGTATCTAATAACAACCGGCTATTCTCTGACTGCACATTCCTATCTGAAATCCAAATTTAAAATGGCCTTCATTTGGGCAGTGATCACTTAGACAGGGATGTTTGTGTTAACTTTCTTAAAACTATATTTCAAATTTTAAGCAATGATGTAATAGACTAAAGTTCAATTTAGCAACTGTGCTTGCAAGTATCAAATGTTTTTACAAAAAAAAACAGGACAAGTAGGATTTTGTCTGGACAAGTAACTTTTTTCAGATTACTTGCCCGGGGACAAGTAGAGCATTTCAGTATTTCCACACCCCTGCTATCATATAGAAGTAAATCCAAGGTAAATTTCAACTATCTCAAGTAGTAAATTCAAGGTAAATTTCAACTATCTTTTGTGACTAAAATAGCGACATTTTCTTTCTTTTCCTGGCGATATTAATAGTACCAGCGGATGATGTCATACAGTCTCGCTATCAAATCAAATATTTTAATTGGATGTAAATAGAAGCGATAATCCGATTGGTTACTTATTGCTCAGTCACGTTCGTAGCGAGAGTTCATAATATGGTAGCCTCCATACTTTATATACCGTGACCCCCCCCCCCCCCAAAAGCAATGGTAATAAATAAAAAAAAGTTCATGTCAAATACAATAAAATGTCATATCAATTTTCTTTATTACTAAACAGTTGATATTTGTAAATAAATTTTCTAGGGATGGCAACATCCGATTATCGAATACCAAAATCTGTATTCGGTTACTCGAAAAACTTTTTTTTATGAAAATAATGATAACATTTTCCGGACAATAAATAATTAATGTTAGATATAATAGAAATCGTACACATAAACCAGCGCTTGGCATATGTTTACATAACAATTATTGGTCAATTAAATGGTAATTGATCTCTGATTTGTTTATTCCCCCGGCAAAACACTAGCTTGAAGGTTTAACCATGTTAACCAAACAAAGTGATTAAACTGGTATGAACACAATTCGAATTTAAAGTATTGAACTATTAAAAGTGTGTTTGAATTGAATTTCGAGAGATAGGGCTGTGAAAATGCCACCTCCTACATCTAAAGTTTGGAAGTTTTTCAAACGATGTAATGACTTGAAAACTGTCAAATGCCAGTAACTGATTCTCTTGCGTGGTGAAAAGATAATTCCGATAAATATTCAAGACTCTCGGTTCTTGCACACCGGTATTTAGCTGTTCCGTCAACATCTGTTCCGTCGGAAAGAATCTTCTCGGCAGCAGGTTTGATTGTTACGAAGCTTCGCAACGATCATGAATGTGACATGACATAACCTGGTATGTAAATAATTTGTACTGTGTTGTAAATAATAAATTTATATTTTTAAATTTGTTATCATTCAACTGAATCTTTACAATTATAGTTGAAATATAAAACTTTGAAATAATGAAAAGAAAGGAAGAAAACAGAAGTGTCTTTTTTAAACCGAACAAAATTAATTTTCTGCCGAGTAACCGGGTACTCGATCGGAAACCTGACCGAGTAACCGGTTATAAGGTTTTAATCGATTTGACATCCCTAAAATTTTCCCTTTGATCTTTACACAAGATAACATCTATTATCAAGCAACTATATTTTGTATTTTCAGTGATGTCGGTAATCAGGACAGAGTGGTCATCCAAGAACTGATCAAAACAGTAGCACAAGTCAATCAGCTAGAAAGTTCTACTCAAAAGGATTTCAAAGGTATTTAATATAATAGAATATTTTCTTGAATATTATTGCAAACTTGGTTGGGATGGTCATTCTATGGTTCCTTTGAGTCTTGACAGCTGACCCCTCTGTTCAAGATGGCTGCTGTTACTGAAATAAGTAGTACAAGTCAACCAATTAGAATGTTCTATGTTCAAAGGTTTAAGAAATGATAGAATATTTGATTGAATATCAATATTATAGAAAACTTGGGTGTAATGGTCATTCTATGGCTCCTTTTTAAAATTGTGTCTGATTGTCTGGCCTTCCATTCAAGATGGACTCGCCGAGCCCTGGGGGACAAAGATTAACATAGACTGAAATGGAGAAAATTATGGACATGTAATTGTATTTGTCATGAATAATTCTTGTGAAATGTAGATTCAGTCTTTTACAAATGAATACCCAAGAGAGCAAAAAATATTAGAATCTGGAGCTGTCAACTCGGGGTTTGAAATTAGCGGTCGCCCATTCGCCATTTGTGGGTAAATTTCAGTGTGGGCCCTTAAAAATCTCATCTCGGTCGTCCACTTGGCGAGTGAAAATTAGAAAAATTAAAATAGTATAAATCTATATGTAATAATTCCTATTCACCAAGATCGAAATCCGAAAAATATTGACATTTCCATTGATCGATTTTAAGCCCCGATTTTTTGTTTTGATATTAAACTGATATTCGCTTATATTATGCTTCTCTCTATGAACTGAGTATCGAAGTGTAGTAGCCCGGGAACCAGCTTATTTTGATGTATGCGAATCTTATCTCCAGTTAAGGAGATCTACGGCTGTTCTATTTAACACCTCCGTATAAGGATGTCAATTTTTGCATTAATTTTGCTTCATTTAAGGATTGAAAAAAGAATTTAGTTGTTGTTGTAAAGGGATTTAGGTAACAATAATTCTTTTAACAACGATGATTTCTCTGTTGTCTTTATATTGCACAAACCATGCCGTTTTCTGTTGAGTCATATTACGGAATTTTATAGTACACTTTTCCAACTTTGATTTTTAATTTTACATGTTCGTTCAAAATATCCGGTTGGCGAAATGTTTCGCCAAGACAATTTAAGTCAGTTCTTTTTGGGGAACTCTGGGCCTCTTAAAAGGCAAAATGAACAGAGAACACAATATTTTAGAGATTACGAAAAGTCCAAACGCTCTAGACAATTTTTAAAGGAATGGAAACAAAACCGTCCATGGTTAGTTGATACTGAAAGTGAAACCGGCATGGTTTGTTAATAAATAAATAAAGTTTTATTTAAAGTCGATACATATCACAACATACATATTGCAAAGAACAAAAAAAATGAAAATTCATTTACTACAGGATGTACAAGCTACAAACATCCCCACCATATGTCAAGCTTTAAATCGCCCCGGAATTTGACTTCAACTATAAATTTCTGAAGTCATAGTGTATTGGTGCATGTAAAATAATTTTATTTTGAGGAAAATGTTTTGGAAATTTGTTATCTTCTGTATTAAATTATAGTTTCTGAATGGCCAATTTTGCTGCCAGGAAATGGCCAGAATGCAGGATTTTACACCATTTATCCCAGGGCTTCCGGGGGCCTTCAGCAGACCCCCTGCCATAGGGCACCTTGCAAGCGAGGTGGCAGGCGAGCTATGCGCACCTGATGGGCCCCTAACAAATTGTGTGGGCTACCATAATTAATTTGGTGGGGGCCCAATTGGCCCCTAAAATATTTCCTTAGCTTCAAACCCTGCAACTATTACAGATTTTCTGTATTTTACACGTATTGTCATGTAATCCGGAAAAAAATCTCCAATATTTGTCCTAAAATAGATTATCGTCAAGCCGCTTGAATTTCACTATCAAAAACATTTCATTGACATATAGACTATTAATTCACACTCAGAAGGTGAGACTTTTCATATCTTATATCGTTAAGACAAAATCACATACTTAGAGGAATAGTAAGAATGGCATCTACAGATGTGATATTCTGGAGCTGATGACTATTACAGAATATTTGTACTGAGGTACTGGTATGCTTGTAAAATATTGAAAGATCTGCTGCAGTATTCCCTTTCATTTTGACGTATTGTAGCGGGGGTAGGGGGGGGGGAGAGATTATAGAGCCTGCAGGTTTGTTTACCTCGTATAATGATTGATGACTTAATGTAGGGGAAGAGGGGGGGGGGGGGAATTATACAGCCTGCAGGTTTGTTAACCTTGTATAATGATTGATGACTTTTCTATGCAGTGGTCGTGTTAACAGAAGTTGATAGATTAACAAAAGATGCCCAGCATGCATTGCGCCGTACAATGGAGAAATACATGGCTACATGCCGTCTTATTCTGTGTTGTAATTCTACCAGTAAAGTCATACCAGCCATTCGTAGCAGATGCCTTGGAGTGAGAGTCCCTGCCCCTTCTATAGAGGAGGTATAAACTAAATAAATATTCATCAAATTTTCTGAAGATTGTATGTTGACTGTAATAGTTACAAAAACAATACACAGATTTGTGGTGTCAAGTTTAGATGTCCATTAAGTATTTTTTGTTAATGTTCAAAATTGATAGTATGGAGAGATGAAGCGAAATAATTATGAAGCATGAATTACAATCAACTAATTAAGGAGTAGCTGACTTACATATATTGTCCAGCATTCATTACTAGGGTAGAACATCAGTTGTAAGGGTTCATTGTAAAATTGCTTTTAATATGATGTTAAAGTTAAATTACAGCCAGTAGTTAAAAATAACAAAACTACTAATAGTAGCTTTCGAACTTAGATGAGTAATGATAAAAATAGAACAAAATAACGAAAATCTTTTAGCTGTATGACAAATCCTGGTTGGAAATTTTTTGTTTGTTGTAAAAGAACATTCTCACCCTCTGTCAACTGACTAAATAAAAAATTAACTTGCTATAGGCCAGTGCTTATTGAAACACTGATACATACTATCAACTGACTAAATCAGAAATTAACCTGCTATAGGCCAGTGCTTATTGAAACACTGATACATACTATCAACTGACTAAATCAGAAATAAACTTGCTATAGGCCAGTGCTTATTGAAACACTGATACATACTATCAACTGACTAAATCAGAAATTAACCTGCTATAGGCCAGTGCTTATTGAAACACTGATACATACTATCAACTGACTAAATCAGAAATAAACTTGCTATAGGCCAGTGCTTATTGAAACACTGATACATACTATTAACTGACTAAATCAGAAATTAACTTGCTATAGGCCAGTGTTTATTGAAACACTGATACATACTATTAACTGACTAAATCAGAAATTAACTTACTATAGGCCAGTGCTTATTGAAACACTGATACATACTATTAACTGACTAAATCAGAAATTAACTTGCTATAGGCCAGTGTTTATTGAAACACTGATACATACTATTAACTGACTAAATCAGAAATTAACTTACTATAGGCCAGTGCTTATTGAAACACTGATACATACTATCAACTGACTAAATCAGAAATTAACTTGCTATAGACCAGTGCTTATTGAAACACTGATACATACTATTAACTGACTAAATCAGAAATTAACTTACTATGGGCCAGTGCTTATTGAAACACTGATACATACTATTAACTGACTAAATCAGAAACAAACTTACTATAGGCCAGTGCGTATTGAAACACTGATACATACTATTAACTGACTAAATCAGAAATTAACTTACTATAGGCCAGTGCTTATTGAAACACTGATACATACTATTAACTGACTAAATCAGAAATAAACTTGCTATAGGCCAGTGCTTATTGAAACACTGATACATACTATCAACTGACTAAATCAGAAACAAACTTACTATAGGCCAGTGCTTATTGAAACACTGATACATACTATTAACTGACTAAATCAGAAATTAACTTGCTATAGGCCAGTGCTTATTGAAACACTGATACATACTATTAACTGACTAAATCAGAAATTAACTTACTATAGGCCAGTGCTTATTGAAACACTGATACATACTATTAACTGACTAAATCAGAAATTAACTTGCTATAGGCCAGTACTTATTGAAACACTGATACATACTATCAACTGACTAAATCAGAAATTAACTTACTATAGGCCAGTGCTTATTGAAACACTGATACATACTATTAACTGACTAAATCAGAAATTAACTTGCTATAGGCCAGTGCTTATTGAAACACTGATACATACTATTAACTGACTAAATCAGAAATTAACTTACTATAGGCCAGTGCTTATTGAAACACTGATACATACTATTAACTGACTAAATCAGAAATTAAATTACTATAGGCCAGTGCTTATTGAAACACTGATACATACTATTAACTGACTAAATCAGAAATTAACTTGCTATAGGCCAGTGCTTATTGAAACACTGATACATACTATTAACTGACTAAATCAGAAACAAACTTACTATAGGCCAGTGCTTATTGAAACACTGATACATACTATTAACTGACTAAATCAGAAATTAACTTACTATAGGCCAGTGCTTATTGAAACACTGATACATACTATTAACTGACTAAATCAGAAATTAACTTACTATAGGCCAGTGCTTATTGAAACACTGATACATACTATTAACTGACTAAATCAGAAATTAACTTGCTATAGGCCAGTACTTATTGAAACACTGATACATACTATCAACTGACTAAATCAGAAATTAACTTGCTATAGGCCAGTGCTTATTGAAACACTGATACATACTATTAACTGACTAAATCAGAAATTAACTTACTATAGGCCAGTGCTTATTGAAACACTGATACATACTATTAACTGACTAAATCAGAAATTAACTTGGTATAGGCCAGTCCTTATTGAAACACTGATACATACTATTAACTGACTAAATCAGAAATTAACTTACTATGGGCCAGTGCTTATTGAAACACTGATACATACTATTAACTGACTAAATCAGAAATTAACTTGGTATAGGCCAGTCCTTATTGAAACACTGATACATACTATCAACTGACTAAATCAGAAATTAACTTGCTAATGGCCAGTGCTTATTGAAACACTGATACATACTATTAACTGACTAAATCAGAAATTAACTTACTATGGGCCAGTGCTTATTGAAACACTGATACATACTATTAACTGACTAAATCAGAAACAAACTTACTATAGGCCAGTGCGTATTGAAACACTGATACATACTATTAACTGACTAAATCAGAAATTAACTTACTATAGGCCAGTGCTTATTGAAACACTGATACATACTATTAACTGACTAAATCAGAAATAAACTTGCTATAGGCCAGTGCTTATTGAAACACTGATACATACTATCAACTGACTAAATCAGAAACAAACTTACTATAGGCCAGTGCTTATTGAAACACTGATACATACTATTAACTGACTAAATCAGAAATTAACTTGCTATAGGCCAGTGCTTATTGAAACACTGATACATACTATTAACTGACTAAATCAGAAATTAACTTACTATAGGCCAGTGCTTATTGAAACACTGATACATACTATTAACTGACTAAATCAGAAATTAACTTGCTATAGGCCAGTACTTATTGAAACACTGATACATACTATCAACTGACTAAATCAGAAATTAACTTACTATAGGCCAGTGCTTATTGAAACACTGATACATACTATTAACTGACTAAATCAGAAATTAACTTGCTATAGGCCAGTGCTTATTGAAACACTGATACATACTATTAACTGACTAAATCAGAAATTAACTTACTATAGGCCAGTGCTTATTGAAACACTGATACATACTATTAACTGACTAAATCAGAAATTAAATTACTATAGGCCAGTGCTTATTGAAACACTGATACATACTATTAACTGACTAAATCAGAAATTAACTTGCTATAGGCCAGTGCTTATTGAAACACTGATACATACTATTAACTGACTAAATCAGAAACAAACTTACTATAGGCCAGTGCTTATTGAAACACTGATACATACTATTAACTGACTAAATCAGAAATTAACTTACTATAGGCCAGTGCTTATTGAAACACTGATACATACTATTAACTGACTAAATCAGAAATTAACTTACTATAGGCCAGTGCTTATTGAAACACTGATACATACTATTAACTGACTAAATCAGAAATTAACTTGCTATAGGCCAGTACTTATTGAAACACTGATACATACTATCAACTGACTAAATCAGAAATTAACTTGCTATAGGCCAGTGCTTATTGAAACACTGATACATACTATTAACTGACTAAATCAGAAATTAACTTACTATAGGCCAGTGCTTATTGAAACACTGATACATACTATTAACTGACTAAATCAGAAATTAACTTGGTATAGGCCAGTCCTTATTGAAACACTGATACATACTATTAACTGACTAAATCAGAAATTAACTTACTATGGGCCAGTGCTTATTGAAACACTGATACATACTATTAACTGACTAAATCAGAAATTAACTTGGTATAGGCCAGTCCTTATTGAAACACTGATACATACTATCAACTGACTAAATCAGAAATTAACTTGCTAATGGCCAGTGCTTATTGAAACACTGATACATACTATTAACTGACTAAATCAGAAATTAACTTGCTATAGGCCAGTGCTTATTGAAACACTGATACATACTATTAACTGACTAAATCAGAAATTAAATTACTATAGGCCAGTGCTTATTGAAACACTGATACATACTATTAACTGACTAAATCAGAAATTAACTTGCTATAGGCCAGTACTTATTGAAACACTGATACATACTATCAACTGACTAAATCAGAAATTAACTTGCTATAGGCCAGTGCTTATTGAAACACTGATACATACTATTAACTGACTAAATCAGAAACAAACTTACTATAGGCCAGTGCTTATTGAAACACTGATACATACTATTAACTGACTAAATCAGAAATTAACTTACTATAGGCCAGTGCTTATTGAAACACTGATGCATACTATTAACTGACTAAATCAGAAATTAACTTACTATAGGCCAGTGCCTATTGAAACACTGATACATACTATTAACTGACTAAATCAGAAATTAACTTGCTATAGGCCAGTACTTATTGAAACACTGATACATACTATCAACTGACTAAATCAGAAATTAACTTGCTATAGGCCAGTGCTTATTGAAACACTGATACATACTATTAACTGACTAAATCAGAAATTAACTTACTATGGGCCAGTGCTTATTGAAACACTGATATACTATTAACTGACTAAATCAGAAATTAACTTGGTATAGGCCAGTCCTTATTGAAACACTGATACATACTATTAACTGACTAAATCAGAAATTAACTTACTATGGGCCAGTGCTTATTGAAACACTGATACATACTATTAACTGACTAAATCAGAAATTAACTTGGTATAGGCCAGTCCTTATTGAAACACTGATACATACTATCAACTGACTAAATCAGAAATTAACTTGGTATAGGCCAGTGCTTATTGAAACACTGATACATACTATTAACTGACTAAATCAGAAATTAACTTGCTATAGGCCAGTGCTTATTGAAACACTGATACATACTATTAACTGACTAAATCAGAAATTAACTTGCTATAGGCCAGTGCTTATTGAAACACTGATACATACTATTAACTGACTAAATCAGAAATTAACTTGCTATAGGCCAGTGCTTATTGAAACACTGATACATACTATTAACTGACTAAATCAGAAATTAACTTGCTATAGGCCAGTGCTTATTGAAACACTGATACAAACTATCAACTGACTAAATCAGAAACAAACTTACTATAGGCCAGTGCTTATTGAAACACTGATACATACTATTAACTGACTAAATCAGAAATTAACTTACTATAGGCCAGTGCTTATTGAAACACTGATACATACTATTAACTGACTAAATCAGAAATTAACTTGCTATAGGCCAGTGCTTATTGAAACACTGATACATACTATTAACTGACTAAATCAGAAATTAAATTACTATAGGCCAGTGCTTATTGAAACACTGATACATACTATTAACTGACTAAATCAGAAATTAACTTGCTATAGGCCAGTGCTTATTGAAACACTGATACATACTATCAACTGACTAAATCAGAAATTAACTTGCTATAGGCCAGTGCTTATTGAAACACTGATGCATACTATTAACTGACTAAATCAGAAATTAACTTGCTATAGGCCAGTGCTTATTGAAACACTGATTCATACTATTAACTGACTAAATCAGAAATTAACTTGCTATAGGCCAGTGCTTATTGAAACACTGATACATACTATTAACTGACTAAATCAGAAATTAACTTACTATAGGCCAGTGCTTATTGAAACACTGATACATACTATTAACTGACTAAATCAGAAATAAACTTGCTATAGGCCAGTGCTTATTGAAACACTGATACATACTATCAACTGACTAAATCAGAAACAAACTTACTATAGGCCAGTGCTTATTGAAACACTGATACATACTATTAACTGACTAAATCAGAAATTAACTTGCTATAGGGCAGTGCTTATTGAAACACTGATACATACTATTAACTGACTAAATCAGAAATTAACTTGCTATAGGCCAGTGCTTATTGAAACACTGATACATACTATTAACTGACTAAATCAGAAATTAACTTGCTATAGGTCAGTACTTATTGAAACACTGATACATACTATCAACTGACTAAATCAGAAATTAACTTGCTATAGGCCAGTGCTTATTGAAACACTGATACATACTATTAACTGACTAAATCAGAAACAAACTTACTATAGGCCAGTGCTTATTGAAACACTGATACATACTATTAACTGACTAAATCAGAAATTAACTTACTATAGGCCAGTGCTTATTGAAACACTGATACATACTATTAACTGACTAAATCAGAAATTAACTTACTATAGGCCAGTGCTTATTGAAACACTGATACATACTATTAACTGACTAAATCAGAAATTAACTTGCTATAGGCCAGTGCTTATTGAAACACTGATACATACTATTAACTGACTAAATCAGAAATTAACTTACTATGGGCCAGTGCTTATTGAAACACTGATATACTATTAACTGACTAAATCAGAAATTAACTTGCTATAGGCCAGTGCTTATTGAAACACCGATACATACTATTAACTGACTAAATCAGAAATTAACTTGCTATAGGCCAGTGCTTATTGAAACACTGATACAAACTATCAACTGACTAAATCAGAAACAAACTTACTATAGGCCAGTGCTTATTGAAACACTGATACATACTATTAACTGACTAAATCAGAAATTAACTTACTATAGGCCAGTGCTTATTGAAACACTGATACATACTATTAACTGACTAAATCAGAAATTAACTTGCTATAGGCCAGTGCTTATTGAAACACTGATACATACTATTAACTGACTAAATCAGAAATTAAATTACTATAGGCCAGTGCTTATTGAAACACTGATACATACTATTAACTGACTAAATCAGAAATTAACTTGCTATAGGCCAGTACTTATTGAAACACTGATACATACTATCAACTGACTAAATCAGAAATTAACTTGCTATAGGCCAGTGCTTATTGAAACACTGATGCATACTATTAACTGACTAAATCAGAAATTAACTTGCTATAGGCCAGTGCTTATTGAAACACTGATTCATACTATTAACTGACTAAATCAGAAATTAACTTGCTATAGGCCAGTGCTTATTGAAACACTGACACATACTATTAACTGACTAAATCAGAAATTAACTTACTATAGGCCAGTGCTTATTGAAACACTGATACATACTATTAACTGACTAAATCAGAAATAAACTTACTATAGGCCAGTGCTTATTGAAACACTGATACATACTATCAACTGACTAAATCAGAAACAAACTTACTATAGGCCAGTGCTTATTGAAACACTGATACATACTATTAACTGACTAAATCAGAAATTAACTTGCTATAGGCCAGTGCTTATTGAAACACTGATACATACTATTAACTGACTAAATCAGAAATTAACTTACTATAGGCCAGTGCTTATTGAAACACTGATACATACTATTAACTGACTAAATCAGAAATTAACTTGCTATAGGCCAGTACTTATTGAAACACTGATACATACTATCAACTGACTAAATCAGAAATTAACTTGCTATAGGCCAGTGCTTATTGAAACACTGATACATACTATTAACTGACTAAATCAGAAATTAACTTGCTATAGGCCAGTGCTTATTGAAACACTGATACATACTATTAACTGACTAAATCAGAAATTAACTTGCTATAGGCCAGTGCTTATTGAAACACTGATACAAACTATCAACTGACTAAATCAGAAACAAACATACTATAGGCCAGTGCTTATTGAAACACTGATACATACTATTAACTGACTAAATCAGAAATTAACTTACTATAGGCCAGTGCTTATTGAAACACTGATACATACTATTAACTGACTAAATCAGAAATTAACTTGCTATAGGCTAGTGCTTATTGAAACACTGATACATACTATTAACTGACTAAATCAGAAATTAACTTACTATAGGCCAGTGCTTATTGAAACACTGATACATACTATTAACTGATTAAATCAGAAATTAACTTGCTATAGGCCAGTGCTTATTGAAACACTGATGCATACTATTAACTGACTAAATCAGAAATTAAATTACTATAGGCCAGTGCTTATTGCAACAATGATACATACTATTAACTGACTAAATCAGAAATTAACTTGCTATAGGCCAGTACTTATTGAAACACTGATACATACTATCAACTGACTAAATCAGAAATTAACTTGCTATAGGCCAGTGCTTATTGAAACACTGATACATACTATTAACTGACTAAATCAGAAATTAACTTGCTATAGGCCAGTACTTATTGAAAAACTGATACATACTATTAACTGACTAAATCAGAAATTAACTTGCTATAGGCCAGTGCTTATTGAAACACTGATACATACTATTAACTGACTAAATCAGAAATTAACTTACTATAGGCCAGTGCTTATTGAAACACTGATACATACTATTAACTGACTAAATCAGAAATTAACTTGCTATAGGCCAGTGCTTATTGAAACACTGATACATACTATTAACTGACTAAATCAGAAATTAAATTACTATAGGCCAGTGCTTATTGAAACACTGATACATACTATTAACTGACTAAATCAGAAATTAACTTGCTATAGGCCAGTACTTATTGAAACACTGATACATACTATCAACTGACTAAATCAGAAATTAACTTGCTATAGGCCAGTGCTTATTGAAACACTGATACATACTATTAACTGACTAAATCAGAAATTAACTTGCTATAGGCCAGTGCGTATTGAAACACTGATACATACTATTAACTGACTAAATCAGAAATTAACTTACTATAGGCCAGTGCTTATTGAAACACTGATACATACTATTAACTGACTAAATCAGAAATAAACTTGCTATAGGCCAGTGCTTATTGAAACACTGATACATACTATCAACTGACTAAATCAGAAACAAACTTACTATAGGCCAGTGCTTATTGAAACACTGATACATACTATTAACTGACTAAATCAGAAATTAACTTGCTATAGGCCAGTGCTTATTGAAACACTGATACATACTATTAACTGACTAAATCAGAAACAAACTTACTATAGGCCAGTGCTTATTGAAACACTGATACATACTATTAACTGACTAAATCAGAAATTAACTTACTATAGGCCAGTGCTTATTGAAACACTGATACATACTATTAACTGACTAAATCAGAAATTAACTTACTATAGGCCAGTGCTTATTGAAACACTGATACATACTATTAACTGACTAAATCAGAAATTAACTTGCTATAGGCCAGTGCTTATTGAAACACTGATACATACTATTAACTGACTAAATCAGAAATTAACTTACTATGGGCCAGTGCTTATTGAAACACTGATATACTATTAACTGACTAAATCAGAAATTAACTTGCTATAGGCCAGTGCTTATTGAAACACCGATACATACTATTAACTGACTAAATCAGAAATTAACTTGCTATAGGCCAGTGCTTATTGAAACACTGATACAAACTATCAACTGACTAAATCAGAAACAAACTTACTATAGGCCAGTGCTTATTGAAACACTGATACATACTATTAACTGACTAAATCAGAAATTAACTTACTATAGGCCAGTGCTTATTGAAACACTGATACATACTATTAACTGACTAAATCAGAAATTAACTTGCTATAGGCCAGTGCTTATTGAAACACTGATACATACTATTAACTGACTAAATCAGAAATTAAATTACTATAGGCCAGTGCTTATTGAAACACTGATACATACTATTAACTGACTAAATCAGAAATTAACTTGCTATAGGCCAGTACTTATTGAAACACTGATACATACTATCAACTGACTAAATCAGAAATTAACTTGCTATAGGCCAGTGCTTATTGAAACACTGATGCATACTATTAACTGACTAAATCAGAAATTAACTTGCTATAGGCCAGTGCTTATTGAAACACTGATTCATACTATTAACTGACTAAATCAGAAATTAACTTGCTATAGGCCAGTGCTTATTGAAACACTGACACATACTATTAACTGACTAAATCAGAAATTAACTTACTATAGGCCAGTGCTTATTGAAACACTGATACATACTATTAACTGACTAAATCAGAAATAAACTTGCTATAGGCCAGTGCTTATTGAAACACTGATACATACTATCAACTGACTAAATCAGAAACAAACTTACTATAGGCCAGTGCTTATTGAAACACTGATACATACTATTAACTGACTAAATCAGAAATTAACTTACTATAGGCCAGTGCTTATTGAAACACTGATACATACTATTAACTGACTAAATCAGAAATTAACTTGCTATAGGCTAGTGCTTATTGAAACACTGATACATACTATTAACTGACTAAATCAGAAATTAACTTACTATAGGCCAGTGCTTATTGAAACACTGATACATACTATTAACTGATTAAATCAGAAATTAACTTGCTATAGGCCAGTGCTTATTGAAACACTGATGCATACTATTAACTGACTAAATCAGAAATTAAATTACTATAGGCCAGTGCTTATTGAAACAATGATACATACTATTAACTGACTAAATCAGAAATTAACTTGCTATAGGCCAGTACTTATTGAAACACTGATACATACTATCAACTGACTAAATCAGAAATTAACTTGCTATAGGCCAGTGCTTATTGAAACACTGATACATACTATTAACTGACTAAATCAGAAATTAACTTGCTATAGGCCAGTGCTTATTGAAAAACTGATACATACTATTAACTGACTAAATCAGAAATTAACTTGCTATAGGCCAGTGCTTATTGAAACACTGATACATACTATTAACTGACTAAATCAGAAATTAACTTGCTATAGGCCAGTGCTTATTGAAACACTGATACATACTATTAACTGACTAAATCAGAAATTAAATTACTATAGGCCAGTGCTTATTGAAACACTGATACATACTATTAACTGACTAAATCAGAAATTAACTTGCTATAGGCCAGTACTTATTGAAACACTGATACATACTATCAACTGACTAAATCAGAAATTAACTTGCTATAGGCCAGTGCTTATTGAAACACTGATACATACTATTAACTGACTAAATCAGAAATTAACTTGCTATAGGCCAGTGCGTATTGAAACACTGATACATACTATTAACTGACTAAATCAGAAATTAACTTACTATAGGCCAGTGCTTATTGAAACACTGATACATACTATTAACTGACTAAATCAGAAATAAACTTGCTATAGGCCAGTGCTTATTGAAACACTGATACATACTATCAACTGACTAAATCAGAAACAAACTTACTATAGGCCAGTGCTTATTGAAACACTGATACATACTATTAACTGACTAAATCAGAAATTAACTTGCTATAGGCCAGTGCTTATTGAAACACTGATACATACTATTAACTGACTAAATCAGAAACAAACTTACTATAGGCCAGTGCTTATTGAAACACTGATACATACTATTAACTGACTAAATCAGAAATTAACTTACTATAGGCCAGTGCTTATTGAAACACTGATACATACTATTAACTGACTAAATCAGAAATTAACTTACTATAGGCCAGTGCTTATTGAAACACTGATACATACTATTAACTGACTAAATCAGAAATTAACTTGCTATAGGCCAGTGCTTATTGAAACACTGATACATACTATTAACTGACTAAATCAGAAATTAACTTACTATGGGCCAGTGCTTATTGAAACACTGATATACTATTAACTGACTAAATCAGAAATTAACTTGCTATAGGCCAGTGCTTATTGAAACACCGATACATACTATTAACTGACTAAATCAGAAATTAACTTGCTATAGGCCAGTGCTTATTGAAACACTGATACAAACTATCAACTGACTAAATCAGAAACAAACTTACTATAGGCCAGTGCTTATTGAAACACTGATACATACTATTAACTGACTAAATCAGAAATTAACTTACTATAGGCCAGTGCTTATTGAAACACTGATACATACTATTAACTGACTAAATCAGAAATTAACTTGCTATAGGCCAGTGCTTATTGAAACACTGATACATACTATTAACTGACTAAATCAGAAATTAAATTACTATAGGCCAGTGCTTATTGAAACACTGATACATACTATTAACTGACTAAATCAGAAATTAACTTGCTATAGGCCAGTACTTATTGAAACACTGATACATACTATCAACTGACTAAATCAGAAATTAACTTGCTATAGGCCAGTGCTTATTGAAACACTGATGCATACTATTAACTGACTAAATCAGAAATTAACTTGCTATAGGCCAGTGCTTATTGAAACACTGATTCATACTATTAACTGACTAAATCAGAAATTAACTTGCTATAGGCCAGTGCTTATTGAAACACTGACACATACTATTAACTGACTAAATCAGAAATTAACTTACTATAGGCCAGTGCTTATTGAAACACTGATACATACTATTAACTGACTAAATCAGAAATAAACTTGCTATAGGCCAGTGCTTATTGAAACACTGATACATACTATCAACTGACTAAATCAGAAACAAACTTACTATAGGCCAGTGCTTATTGAAACACTGATACATACTATTAACTGACTAAATTAGAAATTAACTTGCTATAGGCCAGTGCTTATTGAAACACTGATACATACTATTAACTGACTAAATCAGAAATTAACTTACTATAGGCCAGTGCTTATTGAAACACTGATACATACTATTAACTGACTAAATCAGAAATTAACTTGCTATAGGCCAGTACTTATTGAAACACTGATACATACTATCAACTGACTAAATCAGAAATTAACTTGCTATAGGCCAGTGCTTATTGAAACACTGATACATACTATTAACTGACTAAATCAGAAATTAACTTGCTATAGGCCAGTGCTTATTGAAACACTGATACATACTATTAACTGACTAAATCAGAAATTAACTTGCTATAGGCCAGTGCTTATTGAAACACTGATACAAACTATCAACTGACTAAATCAGAAACAAACATACTATAGGCCAGTGCTTATTGATACACTGATACATACTATTAACTGACTAAATCAGAAATTAACTTACTATAGGCCAGTGCTTATTGAAACACTGATACATACTATTAACTGACTAAATCAGAAATTAACTTGCTATAGGCTAGTGCTTATTGAAACACTGATACATACTATTAACTGACTAAATCAGAAATTAACTTACTATAGGCCAGTGCTTATTGAAACACTGATACATACTATTAACTGATTAAATCAGAAATTAACTTGCTATAGGCCAGTGCTTATTGAAACACTGATGCATACTATTAACTGACTAAATCAGAAATTAAATTACTATAGGCCAGTGCTTATTGAAACAATGATACATACTATTAACTGACTAAATCAGAAATTAACTTGCTATAGGCCAGTACTTATTGAAACACTGATACATACTATCAACTGACTAAATCAGAAATTAACTTGCTATAGGCCAGTGCTTATTGAAACACTGATACATACTATTAACTGACTAAATCAGAAATTAACTTGCTATAGGCCAGTGCTTATTGAAAAACTGATACATACTATTAACTGACTAAATCAGAAATTAACTTGCTATAGGCCAGTGCTTATTGAAACACTGATACATACTATTAACTGACTAAATCAGAAATTAACTTACTATAGGCCAGTGCTTATTGAAACACTGATACATACTATTAACTGACTAAATCAGAAATTAACTTGCTATAGGCCAGTGCGTATTGAAACACTGATACATACTATTAACTGACTAAATCAGAAATTAACTTACTATAGGCCAGTGCTTATTGAAACACTGATACATACTATTAACTGACTAAATCAGAAATAAACTTGCTATAGGCCAGTGCTTATTGAAACACTGATACATACTATCAACTGACTAAATCAGAAACAAACTTACTATAGGCCAGTGCTTATTGAAACACTGATACATACTATTAACTGACTAAATCAGAAATTAACTTGCTATAGGCCAGTGCTTATTGAAACACTGATACATACTATTAACTGACTAAATCAGAAACAAACTTACTATAGGCCAGTGCTTATTGAAACACTGATACATACTATTAACTGACTAAATCAGAAATTAACTTACTATAGGCCAGTGCTTATTGAAACACTGATACATACTATTAACTGACTAAATCAGAAATTAACTTACTATAGGCCAGTGCTTATTGAAACACTGATACATACTATTAACTGACTAAATCAGAAATTAACTTGCTATAGGCCAGTGCTTATTGAAACACTGATACATACTATTAACTGACTAAATCAGAAATTAACTTACTATGGGCCAGTGCTTATTGAAACACTGATATACTATTAACTGACTAAATCAGAAATTAACTTGCTATAGGCCAGTGCTTATTGAAACACCGATACATACTATTAACTGACTAAATCAGAAATTAACTTGCTATAGGCCAGTGCTTATTGAAACACTGATACAAACTATCAACTGACTAAATCAGAAACAAACTTACTATAGGCCAGTGCTTATTGAAACACTGATACATACTATTAACTGACTAAATCAGAAATTAACTTACTATAGGCCAGTGCTTATTGAAACACTGATACATACTATTAACTGACTAAATCAGAAATTAACTTGCTATAGGCCAGTGCTTATTGAAACACTGATACATACTATTAACTGACTAAATCAGAAATTAAATTACTATAGGCCAGTGCTTATTGAAACACTGATACATACTATTAACTGACTAAATCAGAAATTAACTTGCTATAGGCCAGTACTTATTGAAACACTGATACATACTATCAACTGACTAAATCAGAAATTAACTTGCTATAGGCCAGTGCTTATTGAAACACTGATGCATACTATTAACTGACTAAATCAGAAATTAACTTGCTATAGGCCAGTGCTTATTGAAACACTGATTCATACTATTAACTGACTAAATCAGAAATTAACTTGCTATAGGCCAGTGCTTATTGAAACACTGACACATACTATTAACTGACTAAATCAGAAATTAACTTACTATAGGCCAGTGCTTATTGAAACACTGATACATACTATTAACTGACTAAATCAGAAATAAACTTGCTATAGGCCAGTGCTTATTGAAACACTGATACATACTATCAACTGACTAAATCAGAAACAAACTTACTATAGGCCAGTGCTTATTGAAACACTGATACATACTATTAACTGACTAAATTAGAAATTAACTTGCTATAGGCCAGTGCTTATTGAAACACTGATACATACTATTAACTGACTAAATCAGAAATTAACTTACTATAGGCCAGTGCTTATTGAAACACTGATACATACTATTAACTGACTAAATCAGAAATTAACTTGCTATAGGCCAGTACTTATTGAAACACTGATACATACTATCAACTGACTAAATCAGAAATTAACTTGCTATAGGCCAGTGCTTATTGAAACACTGATACATACTATTAACTGACTAAATCAGAAATTAACTTGCTATAGGCCAGTGCTTATTGAAACACTGATACATACTATTAACTGACTAAATCAGAAATTAACTTGCTATAGGCCAGTGCTTATTGAAACACTGATACAAACTATCAACTGACTAAATCAGAAACAAACATACTATAGGCCAGTGCTTATTGAAACACTGATACATACTATTAACTGACTAAATCAGAAATTAACTTACTATAGGCCAGTGCTTATTGAAACACTGATACATACTATTAACTGACTAAATCAGAAATTAACTTGCTATAGGCTAGTGCTTATTGAAACACTGATACATACTATTAACTGACTAAATCAGAAATTAACTTACTATAGGCCAGTGCTTATTGAAACACTGATACATACTATTAACTGATTAAATCAGAAATTAACTTGCTATAGGCCAGTGCTTATTGAAACACTGATGCATACTATTAACTGACTAAATCAGAAATTAAATTACTATAGGCCAGTGCTTATTGAAACAATGATACATACTATTAACTGACTAAATCAGAAATTAACTTGCTATAGGCCAGTACTTATTGAAACACTGATACATACTATCAACTGACTAAATCAGAAATTAACTTGCTATAGGCCAGTGCTTATTGAAACACTGATACATACTATTAACTGACTAAATCAGAAATTAACTTGCTATAGGCCAGTGCTTATTGAAAAACTGATACATACTATTAACTGACTAAATCAGAAATTAACTTGCTATAGGCCAGTGCTTATTGAAACACTGATACATACTATTAACTGACTAAATCAGAAATTAACTTACTATAGGCCAGTGCTTATTGAAACACTGATACATACTATTAACTGACTAAATCAGAAATTAACTTGCTATAGGCCAGTGCTTATTGAAACACTGATACATACTATTAACTGACTAAATCAGAAATTAAATTACTATAGGCCAGTGCTTATTGAAACACTGATACATACTATTAACTGACTAAATCAGAAATTAACTTGCTATAGGCCAGTACTTATTGAAACACTGATACATACTATCAACTGACTAAATCAGAAATTAACTTGCTATAGGCCAGTGCTTATTGAAACACTGATACATACTATTAACTGACTAAATCAGAAATTAACTTGCTATAGGCCAGTGCGTATTGAAACACTGATACATACTATTAACTGACTAAATGAGAAATTAACTTACTATAGGCCAGTGCTTATTGAAACACTGATACATACTATTAACTGACTAAATCAGAAATAAACTTGCTATAGGCCAGTGCTTATTGAAACACTGATACATACTATCAACTGACTAAATCAGAAACAAACTTACTATAGGCCAGTGCTTATTGAAACACTGATACATACTATTAACTGACTAAATCAGAAATTAACTTGCTATAGGCCAGTGCTTATTGAAACACTGATACATACTATTAACTGACTAAATCAGAAATTAACTTACTATAGATCAGTGCTTATTGAAACACTGATACATACTATTAACTGACTAAATCAGAAATTAACTTGCTATAGGCCAGTACTTATTGAAACACTGATACATACTATCAACTGACTAAATCAGAAATTAACTTGCTATAGGCCAGTGCTTATTGAAACACTGATACATACTATTAACTGACTAAATCAGAAATTAACTTGCTATAGGCCAGTGCTTATTGAAACACTGATACATACTATTAACTGACTAAATCAGAAATTAACTTGCTATAGGCCAGTGCTTATTGAAACACTGATACAAACTATCAACTGACTAAATCAGAAACAAACTTACTATAGGCCAGTGCTTATTGAAACACTGATACATACTATTAACTGACTAAATCAGAAATTAACTTACTATAGGCCAGTGCTTATTGAAACACTGATACATACTATTAACTGACTAAATCAGAAATTAACTTGCTATAGGCCAGTGCTTATTGAAACACTGATACATACTATTAACTGACTAAATCAGAAATTAACTTACTATAGGCCAGTGCTTATTGAAACACTGATACATACTATTAACTGACTAAATCAGAAATTAACTTGCTATAGGCCAGTACTTATTGAAACACTGATACATACTATTAACTGACTAAATCAGAAATTAACTTGCTATAGGCCAGTGCTTATTGAAACACTGATACATACTATTAACTGACTAAATCAGAAAGAAACTTACTATAGGCCAGTGCTTATTGAAACACTGATACATACTATTAACTGACTAAATCAGAAATTAACTTACTATAGGCCAGTGCTTATTGAAACACTGATACATACTATTAACTGACTAAATCAGAAATTAACTTACTATAGGCCAGTGCCTATTGAAACACTGATACATACTATTAACTGACTAAATCAGAAATTAACTTGCTATAGGCCAGTACTTATTGAAACACTGATACATACTATCAACTGACTAAATCAGAAATTAACTTGCTATAGGCCAGTGCTTATTGAAACACTGATACATACTATTAACTGACTAAATCAGAAATTAACTTACTATGGGCCAGTGCTTATTGAAACACTGATATACTATTAACTGACTAAATCAGAAATTAACTTGGTATAGGCCAGTCCTTATTGAAACACTGATACATACTATTAACTGACTAAATCAGAAATTAACTTACTATGGGCCAGTGCTTATTGAAACACTGATACATACTATTAACTGACTAAATCAGAAATTAACTTGGTATAGGCCAGTCCTTATTGAAACACTGATACATACTATCAACTGACTAAATCAGAAATTAACTTGGTATAGGCCAGTGCTTATTGAAACACTGATACATACTATTAACTGACTAAATCAGAAATTAACTTGCTATAGGCCAGTGCTTATTGAAACACTGATACATACTATTAACTGACTAAATCAGAAATTAACTTGCTATAGGCCAGTGCTTATTGAAACACTGATACATACTATTAACTGACTAAATCAGAAATTAACTTGCTATAGGCCAGTGCTTATTGAAACACTGATACATACTATTAACTGACTAAATCAGAAATTAACTTGCTATAGGCCAGTGCTTATTGAAACACTGATACAAACTATCAACTGACTAAATCAGAAACAAACTTACTATAGGCCAGTGCTTATTGAAACACTGATACATACTATTAACTGACTAAATCAGAAATTAACTTACTATAGGCCAGTGCTTATTGAAACACTGATACATACTATTAACTGACTAAATCAGAAATTAACTTGCTATAGGCCAGTGCTTATTGAAACACTGATACATACTATTAACTGACTAAATCAGAAATTAAATTACTATAGGCCAGTGCTTATTGAAACACTGATACATACTATTAACTGACTAAATCAGAAATTAACTTGCTATAGGCCAGTACTTATTGAAACACTGATACATACTATCAACTGACTAAATCAGAAATTAACTTGCTATAGGCCAGTGCTTATTGAAACACTGATGCATACTATTAACTGACTAAATCAGAAATTAACTTGCTATAGGCCAGTGCTTATTGAAACACTGATTCATACTATTAACTGACTAAATCAGAAATTAACTTGCTATAGGCCAGTGCTTATTGAAACACTGATACATACTATTAACTGACTAAATCAGAAATTAACTTACTATAGGCCAGTGCTTATTGAAACACTGATACATACTATTAACTGACTAAATCAGAAATAAACTTGCTATAGGCCAGTGCTTATTGAAACACTGATACATACTATCAACTGACTAAATCAGAAACAAACTTACTATAGGCCAGTGCTTATTGAAACACTGATACATACTATTAACTGACTAAATCAGAAATTAACTTGCTATAGGGCAGTGCTTATTGAAACACTGATACATACTATTAACTGACTAAATCAGAAATTAACTTGCTATAGGCCAGTGCTTATTGAAACACTGATACATACTATTAACTGACTAAATCAGAAATTAACTTGCTATAGGCCAGTACTTATTGAAACACTGATACATACTATCAATTGACTAAATCAGAAATTAACTTGCTATAGGCCAGTGCTTATTGAAACACTGATACATACTATTAACTGACTAAATCAGAAACAAACTTACTATAGGCCAGTGCTTATTGAAACACTGATACATACTATTAACTGACTAAATCAGAAATTAACTTACTATAGGCCAGTGCTTATTGAAACACTGATACATACTATTAACTGACTAAATCAGAAATTAACTTACTATAGGCCAGTGCTTATTGAAACACTGATACATACTATTAACTGACTAAATCAGAAATTAACTTGCTATAGGCCAGTGCTTATTGAAACACTGATACATACTATTAACTGACTAAATCAGAAATTAACTTACTATGGGCCAGTGCTTATTGAAACACTGATATACTATTAACTGACTAAATCAGAAATTAACTTGGTATAGGCCAGTCCTTATTGAAACACTGATACATACTATTAACTGACTAAATCAGAAATTAACTTGGTATAGGCCAGTCCTTATTGAAACACTGATACATACTATTAACTGACTAAATCAGAAATTAACTTGGTATAGGCCAGTCCTTATTGAAACACTGATACATACTATCAACTGACTAAATCAGAAATTAACTTGCTATAGGCCAGTGCTTATTGAAACACTGATATATACTATTAACTGACTAAATCAGAAATTAACTTGCTATAGGCCAGTGCTTATTGAAACACTGATACATACTATTAACTGACTAAATCAGAAATTAACTTGCTATAGGCCAGTGCTTATTGAAACACTGATACATACTATTAACTGACTAAATCAGAAATTAACTTGCTATAGGCCAGTGCTTATTGAAACACCGATACATACTATTAACTGACTAAATCAGAAATTAACTTGCTATAGGCCAGTGCTTATTGAAACACTGATACAAACTATCAACTGACTAAATCAGAAACAAACTTACTATAGGCCAGTGCTTATTGAAACACTGATACATACTATTAACTGACTAAATCAGAAATTAACTTACTATAGGCCAGTGCTTATTGAAACACTGATACATACTATTAACTGACTAAATCAGAAATTAACTTGCTATAGGCCAGTGCTTATTGAAACACTGATACATACTATTAACTGACTAAATCAGAAATTAAATTACTATAGGCCAGTGCTTATTGAAACACTGATACATACTATTAACTGACTAAATCAGAAATTAACTTGCTATAGGCCAGTACTTATTGAAACACTGATACATACTATCAACTGACTAAATCAGAAATTAACTTGCTATAGGCCAGTGCTTATTGAAACACTGATGCATACTATTAACTGACTAAATCAGAAATTAACTTGCTATAGGCCAGTGCTTATTGAAACACTGATTCATACTATTAACTGACTAAATCAGAAATTAACTTGCTATAGGCCAGTGCTTATTGAAACACTGATACATACTATTAACTGACTAAATCAGAAATTAACTTACTATAGGCCAGTGCTTATTGAAACACTGATACATACTATTAACTGACTAAATCAGAAATAAACTTGCTATAGGCCAGTGCGTATTGAAACACTGATACATACTATCAACTGACTAAATCAGAAACAAACTTACTATAGGCCAGTGCTTATTGAAACACTGATACATACTATTAACTGACTAAATCAGAAATTAACTTGCTATAGGCCAGTGCTTATTGAAACACTGATACATACTATTAACTGACTAAATCAGAAATTAACTTACTATAGGCCAGTGCTTATTGAAACACTGATACATACTATTAACTGACTAAATCAGAAATTAACTTGCTATAGGCCAGTACTTATTGAAACACTGATACATACTATCAACTGACTAAATCAGAAATTAACTTGCTATAGGCCAGTGCTTATTGAAACACTGATACATACTATTAACTGACTAAATCAGAAATTAACTTGCTATAGGCCAGTGCTTATTGAAACACTGATACATACTATTAACTGACTAAATCAGAAATTAACTTGCTATAGGCCAGTGCTTATTGAAACACTGATACAAACTATCAACTGACTAAATCAGAAACAAACATACTATAGGCCAGTGCTTATTGAAACACTGATACATACTATTAACTGACTAAATCAGAAATTAACTTACTATAGGCCAGTGCTTATTGAAACACTGATACATACTATTAACTTACTAAATCAGAAATTAACTTGCTATAGGCTAGTGCTTATTGAAACACTGATACATACTATTAACTGACTAAATCAGAAATTAACTTACTATAGGCCAGTGCTTATTGAAACACTGATACATACTATTAACTGATTAAATCAGAAATTAACTTGCTATAGGCCAGTGCTTATTGAAACACTGATGCATACTATTAACTGACTAAATCAGAAATTAAATTACTATAGGCCAGTGCTTATTGAAACAATGATACATACTATTAACTGACTAAATCAGAAATTAACTTGCTATAGGCCAGTACTTATTGAAACACTGATACATACTATCAACTGACTAAATCAGAAATTAACTTGCTATAGGCCAGTGCTTATTGAAACACTGATGCATACTATTAACTGACTAAATCAGAAATTAACTTGCTATAGGCCAGTGCTTATTGAAACACTGATACATACTATTAACTGACTAAATCAGAAATTAAATTACTATAGGCCAGTGCTTATTGAAACACTGATACATACTATTAACTGACTAAATCAGAAATTAACTTGCTATAGGCCAGTACTTATTGAAACACTGATACATACTATCAACTGACTAAATCAGAAATTAACTTGCTATAGGCCAGTGCTTATTGAAACTTGCTATAGGCCAGTGCGTATTGAAACACTGATACATACTATTAACTGACTAAATGAGAAATTAACTTACTATAGGCCAGTGCTTATTGAAACACTGATACATACTATTAACTGACTAAATCAGAAATAAACTTGCTATAGGCCAGTGCTTATTGAAACACTGATACATACTATCAACTGACTAAATCAGAAACAAACTTACTATAGGCCAGTGCTTATTGAAACACTGATACATACTATTAACTGACTAAATCAGAAATTAACTTGCTATAGGCCAGTGCTTATTGAAACACTGATACATACTATTAACTGACTAAATCAGAAATTAACTTACTATAGATCAGTGCTTATTGAAACACTGATACATACTATTAACTGACTAAATCAGAAATTAACTTGCTATAGGCCAGTACTTATTGAAACACTGATACATACTATCAACTGACTAAATCAGAAATTAACTTGCTATAGGCCAGTGCTTATTGAAACACTGATACATACTATTAACTGACTAATTCAGAAATTAACTTGCTATAGGCCAGTGCTTATTGAAACACTGATACATACTATTAACTGACTAAATCAGAAATTAACTTACTATAGGCCAGTGCTTATTGAAACACTGATACATACTATTAACTGACTAAATCAGAAATTAACTTGCTATAGGCCAGTGCTTATTGAAACACTGATACATACTATTAACTGACTAAATCAGAAATTAAATTACTATAGGCCAGTGCTTATTGAAACACTGATACATACTATTAACTGACTAAATCAGAAATTAACTTGCTATAGGCCAGTACTTATTGAAACACTGATACATACTATCAACTGACTAAATCAGAAATTAACTTGCTATAGGCCAGTGCTTATTGAAACACTGATACATACTATTAACTGACTAAATCAGAAATTAACTTGCTATAGGCCAGTGCTTATTGAAAAACTGATACATACTATTAACTGACTAAATCAGAAATTAACTTGCTATAGGCCAGTGCTTATTGAAACACTGATACATACTATTAACTGACTAAATCAGAAATTAACTTACTATAGGCCAGTGCTTATTGAAACACTGATACATACTATTAACTGACTAAATCAGAAATTAACTTGCTATAGGCCAGTGCTTATTGAAACACTGATACATACTATTAACTGACTAAATCAGAAATTAAATTACTATAGGCCAGTGCTTATTGAAACACTGATACATACTATTAACTGACTAAATCAGAAATTAACTTGCTATAGGCCAGTACTTATTGAAACACTGATACATACTATCAACTGACTAAATCAGAAATTAACTTGCTATAGGCCAGTGCTTATTGAAACACTGATACATACTATTAACTGACTAAATCAGAAATTAACTTGCTATAGGCCAGTGCGTATTGAAACACTGATACATACTATTAACTGACTAAATGAGAAATTAACTTACTATAGGCCAGTGCTTATTGAAACACTGATACATACTATTAACTGACTAAATCAGAAATAAACTTGCTATAGGCCAGTGCTTATTGAAACACTGATACATACTATCAACTGACTAAATCAGAAACAAACTTACTATAGGCCAGTGCTTATTGAAACACTGATACATACTATTAACTGACTAAATCAGAAATTAACTTGCTATAGGCCAGTGCTTATTGAAACACTGATACATACTATTAACTGACTAAATCAGAAATTAACTTACTATAGATCAGTGCTTATTGAAACACTGATACATACTATTAACTGACTAAATCAGAAATTAACTTGCTATAGGCCAGTACTTATTGAAACACTGATACATACTATCAACTGACTAAATCAGAAATTAACTTGCTATAGGCCAGTGCTTATTGAAACACTGATACATACTATTAACTGACTAAATCAGAAATTAACTTGCTATAGGCCAGTGCTTATTGAAACACTGATACATACTATTAACTGACTAAATCAGAAATTAACTTGCTATAGGCCAGTGCTTATTGAAACACTGATACAAACTATCAACTGACTAAATCAGAAACAAACTTACTATAGGCCAGTGCTTATTGAAACACTGATACATACTATTAACTGACTAAATCAGAAATTAACTTACTATAGGCCAGTGCTTATTGAAACACTGATACATACTATTAACTGACTAAATCAGAAATTAACTTGCTATAGGCCAGTGCTTATTGAAACACTGATACATACTATTAACTGACTAAATCAGAAATTAACTTACTATAGGCCAGTGCTTATTGAAACACTGATACATACTATTAACTGACTAAATCAGAAATTAACTTGCTATAGGCCAGTACTTATTGAAACACTGATACATACTATTAACTGACTAAATCAGAAATTAACTTGCTATAGGCCAGTGCTTATTGAAACACTGATACATACTATTAACTGACTAAATCAGAAACAAACTTACTATAGGCCAGTGCTTATTGAAACACTGATACATACTATTAACTGACTAAATCAGAAATTAACTTACTATAGGCCAGTGCTTATTGAAACACTGATACATACTATTAACTGACTAAATCAGAAATTAACTTACTATAGGCCAGTGCCTATTGAAACACTGATACATACTATTAACTGACTAAATCAGAAATTAACTTGCTATAGGCCAGTACTTATTGAAACACTGATACATACTATCAACTGACTAAATCAGAAATTAACTTGCTATAGGCCAGTGCTTATTGAAACACTGATACATACTATTAACTGACTAAATCAGAAATTAACTTACTATGGGCCAGTGCTTATTGAAACACTGATATACTATTAACTGACTAAATCAGAAATTAACTTGGTATAGGCCAGTCCTTATTGAAACACTGATACATACTATTAACTGACTAAATCAGAAATTAACTTACTATGGGCCAGTGCTTATTGAAACACTGATACATACTATTAACTGACTAAATCAGAAATTAACTTGGTATAGGCCAGTCCTTATTGAAACACTGATACATACTATCAACTGACTAAATCAGAAATTAACTTGGTATAGGCCAGTGCTTATTGAAACACTGATACATACTATTAACTGACTAAATCAGAAATTAACTTGCTATAGGCCAGTGCTTATTGAAACACTGATACATACTATTAACTGACTAAATCAGAAATTAACTTGCTATAGGCCAGTGCTTATTGAAACACTGATACATACTATTAACTGACTAAATCAGAAATTAACTTGCTATAGGCCAGTGCTTATTGAAACACTGATACATACTATTAACTGACTAAATCAGAAATTAACTTGCTATAGGCCAGTGCTTATTGAAACACTGATACAAACTATCAACTGACTAAATCAGAAACAAACTTACTATAGGCCAGTGCTTATTGAAACACTGATACATACTATTAACTGACTAAATCAGAAATTAACTTACTATAGGCCAGTGCTTATTGAAACACTGATACATACTATTAACTGACTAAATCAGAAATTAACTTGCTATAGGCCAGTGCTTATTGAAACACTGATACATACTATTAACTGACTAAATCAGAAATTAAATTACTATAGGCCAGTGCTTATTGAAACACTGATACATACTATTAACTGACTAAATCAGAAATTAACTTGCTATAGGCCAGTACTTATTGAAACACTGATACATACTATCAACTGACTAAATCAGAAATTAACTTGCTATAGGCCAGTGCTTATTGAAACACTGATGCATACTATTAACTGACTAAATCAGAAATTAACTTGCTATAGGCCAGTGCTTATTGAAACACTGATTCATACTATTAACTGACTAAATCAGAAATTAACTTGCTATAGGCCAGTGCTTATTGAAACACTGATACATACTATTAACTGACTAAATCAGAAATTAACTTACTATAGGCCAGTGCTTATTGAAACACTGATACATACTATTAACTGACTAAATCAGAAATAAACTTGCTATAGGCCAGTGCTTATTGAAACACTGATACATACTATCAACTGACTAAATCAGAAACAAACTTACTATAGGCCAGTGCTTATTGAAACACTGATACATACTATTAACTGACTAAATCAGAAATTAACTTGCTATAGGGCAGTGCTTATTGAAACACTGATACATACTATTAACTGACTAAATCAGAAATTAACTTGCTATAGGCCAGTGCTTATTGAAACACTGATACATACTATTAACTGACTAAATCAGAAATTAACTTGCTATAGGCCAGTACTTATTGAAACACTGATACATACTATCAATTGACTAAATCAGAAATTAACTTGCTATAGGCCAGTGCTTATTGAAACACTGATACATACTATTAACTGACTAAATCAGAAACAAACTTACTATAGGCCAGTGCTTATTGAAACACTGATACATACTATTAACTGACTAAATCAGAAATTAACTTACTATAGGCCAGTGCTTATTGAAACACTGATACATACTATTAACTGACTAAATCAGAAATTAACTTACTATAGGCCAGTGCTTATTGAAACACTGATACATACTATTAACTGACTAAATCAGAAATTAACTTGCTATAGGCCAGTGCTTATTGAAACACTGATACATACTATTAACTGACTAAATCAGAAATTAACTTACTATGGGCCAGTGCTTATTGAAACACTGATATACTATTAACTGACTAAATCAGAAATTAACTTGGTATAGGCCAGTCCTTATTGAAACACTGATACATACTATTAACTGACTAAATCAGAAATTAACTTGGTATAGGCCAGTCCTTATTGAAACACTGATACATACTATTAACTGACTAAATCAGAAATTAACTTGGTATAGGCCAGTCCTTATTGAAACACTGATACATACTATCAACTGACTAAATCAGAAATTAACTTGCTATAGGCCAGTGCTTATTGAAACACTGATATATACTATTAACTGACTAAATCAGAAATTAACTTGCTATAGGCCAGTGCTTATTGAAACACTGATACATACTATTAACTGACTAAATCAGAAATTAACTTGCTATAGGCCAGTGCTTATTGAAACACTGATACATACTATTAACTGACTAAATCAGAAATTAACTTGCTATAGGCCAGTGCTTATTGAAACACCGATACATACTATTAACTGACTAAATCAGAAATTAACTTGCTATAGGCCAGTGCTTATTGAAACACTGATACAAACTATCAACTGACTAAATCAGAAACAAACTTACTATAGGCCAGTGCTTATTGAAACACTGATACATACTATTAACTGACTAAATCAGAAATTAACTTACTATAGGCCAGTGCTTATTGAAACACTGATACATACTATTAACTGACTAAATCAGAAATTAACTTGCTATAGGCCAGTGCTTATTGAAACACTGATACATACTATTAACTGACTAAATCAGAAATTAAATTACTATAGGCCAGTGCTTATTGAAACACTGATACATACTATTAACTGACTAAATCAGAAATTAACTTGCTATAGGCCAGTACTTATTGAAACACTGATACATACTATCAACTGACTAAATCAGAAATTAACTTGCTATAGGCCAGTGCTTATTGAAACACTGATGCATACTATTAACTGACTAAATCAGAAATTAACTTGCTATAGGCCAGTGCTTATTGAAACACTGATTCATACTATTAACTGACTAAATCAGAAATTAACTTGCTATAGGCCAGTGCTTATTGAAACACTGATACATACTATTAACTGACTAAATCAGAAATTAACTTACTATAGGCCAGTGCTTATTGAAACACTGATACATACTATTAACTGACTAAATCAGAAATAAACTTGCTATAGGCCAGTGCGTATTGAAACACTGATACATACTATCAACTGACTAAATCAGAAACAAACTTACTATAGGCCAGTGCTTATTGAAACACTGATACATACTATTAACTGACTAAATCAGAAATTAACTTGCTATAGGCCAGTGCTTATTGAAACACTGATACATACTATTAACTGACTAAATCAGAAATTAACTTACTATAGGCCAGTGCTTATTGAAACACTGATACATACTATTAACTGACTAAATCAGAAATTAACTTGCTATAGGCCAGTACTTATTGAAACACTGATACATACTATCAACTGACTAAATCAGAAATTAACTTGCTATAAGCCAGTGCTTATTGAAACACTGATACATACTATTAACTGACTAAATCAGAAATTAACTTGCTATAGGCCAGTGCTTATTGAAACACTGATACATACTATTAACTGACTAAATCAGAAATTAACTTGCTATAGGCCAGTGCTTATTGAAACACTGATACAAACTATCAACTGACTAAATCAGAAACAAACATACTATAGGCCAGTGCTTATTGAAACACTGATACATACTATTAACTGACTAAATCAGAAATTAACTTACTATAGGCCAGTGCTTATTGAAACACTGATACATACTATTAACTGACTAAATCAGAAATTAACTTGCTATAGGCTAGTGCTTATTGAAACACTGATACATACTATTAACTGACTAAATCAGAAATTAACTTACTATAGGCCAGTGCTTATTGAAGCACTGATACATACTATTAACTGATTAAATCAGAAATTAACTTGCTATAGGCCAGTGCTTATTGAAACACTGATGCATACTATTAACTGACTAAATCAGAAATTAAATTACTATAGGCCAGTGCTTATTGAAACAATGATACATACTATTAACTGACTAAATCAGAAATTAACTTGCTATAGGCCAGTACTTATTGAAACACTGATACATACTATCAACTGACTAAATCAGAAATTAACTTGCTATAGGCCAGTGCTTATTGAAACACTGATACATACTATTAACTGACTAAATCAGAAATTAACTTACTATAGGCCAGTGCTTATTGAAACACTGATACATACTATTAACTGACTAAATCAGAAATTAACTTGCTATAGGCCAGTGCTTATTGAAACACTGATACATACTATTAACTGACTAAATCAGAAATTAAATTACTATAGGCCAGTGCTTATTGAAACACTGATACATACTATTAACTGACTAAATCAGAAATTAACTTGCTATAGGCCAGTACTTATTGAAACACTGATACATACTATCAACTGACTAAATCAGAAATTAACTTGCTATAGGCCAGTGCTTATTGAAACACTGATACATACTATTAACTGACTAAATCAGAAATTAACTTGCTATAGGCCAGTGCGTATTGAAACACTGATACATACTATTAACTGACTAAATGAGAAATTAACTTACTATAGGCCAGTGCTTATTGAAACACTGATACATACTATTAACTGACTAAATCAGAAATAAACTTGCTATAGGCCAGTGCTTATTGAAACACTGATACATACTATCAACTGACTAAATCAGAAACAAACTTACTATAGGCCAGTGCTTATTGAAACACTGATACATACTATTAACTGACTAAATCAGAAATTAACTTGCTATAGGCCAGTGCTTATTGAAACACTGATACATACTATTAACTGACTAAATCAGAAATTAACTTACTATAGATCAGTGCTTATTGAAACACTGATACATACTATTAACTGACTAAATCAGAAATTAACTTGCTATAGGCCAGTACTTATTGAAACACTGATACATACTATCAACTGACTAAATCAGAAATTAACTTGCTATAGGCCAGTGCTTATTGAAACACTGATACATACTATTAACTGACTAATTCAGAAATTAACTTGCTATAGGCCAGTGCTTATTGAAACACTGATACATACTATTAACTGACTAAATCAGAAATTAACTTACTATAGGCCAGTGCTTATTGAAACACTGATACATACTATTAACTGACTAAATCAGAAATTAACTTGCTATAGGCCAGTGCTTATTGAAACACTGATACATACTATTAACTGACTAAATCAGAAATTAAATTACTATAGGCCAGTGCTTATTGAAACACTGATACATACTATTAACTGACTAAATCAGAAATTAACTTGCTATAGGCCAGTACTTATTGAAACACTGATACATACTATCAACTGACTAAATCAGAAATTAACTTGCTATAGGCCAGTGCTTATTGAAACACTGATACATACTATTAACTGACTAAATCAGAAATTAACTTGCTATAGGCCAGTGCGTATTGAAACACTGATACATACTATTAACTGACTAAATGAGAAATTAACTTACTATAGGCCAGTGCTTATTGAAACACTGATACATACTATTAACTGACTAAATCAGAAATAAACTTGCTATAGGCCAGTGCTTATTGAAACACTGATACATACTATCAACTGACTAAATCAGAAACAAACTTACTATAGGCCAGTGCTTATTGAAACACTGATACATACTATTAACTGACTAAATCAGAAATTAACTTGCTATAGGCCAGTGCTTATTGAAACACTGATACATACTATTAACTGACTAAATCAGAAATTAACTTACTATAGATCAGTGCTTATTGAAACACTGATACATACTATTAACTGACTAAATCAGAAATTAACTTGCTATAGGCCAGTACTTATTGAAACACTGATACATACTATCAACTGACTAAATCAGAAATTAACTTGCTATAGGCCAGTGCTTATTGAAACACTGATACATACTATTAACTGACTAATTCAGAAATTAACTTGCTATAGGCCAGTGCTTATTGAAACACTGATACATACTATTAACTGACTAAATCAGAAATTAACTTGCTATAGGCCAGTGCTTATTGAAACACTGATACAAACTATCAACTGACTAAATCAGAAACAAACTTACTATAGGCCAGTGCTTATTGAAACACTGATACATACTATTAACTGACTAAATCAGAAATTAACTTACTATAGGCCAGTGCTTATTGAAACACTGATACATACTATTAACTGACTAAATCAGAAATTAACTTGCTATAGGCCAGTGCTTATTGAAACACTGATACATACTATTAACTGACTAAATCAGAAATTAACTTACTATAGGCCAGTGCTTATTGAAACACTGATACATACTATTAACTGACTAAATCAGAAATTAACTTGCTATAGGCCAGTGCTTATTGAAACACTGATACATACTATCAACTGACTAAATCAGAAACAAACTTACTATAGGCCAGTGCTTATTGAAACACTGATACATACTATTAACTGACTAAATCAGAAATTAACTTGCTATAGGCCAGTGCTTATTGAAACACTGATACATACTATTAACTGACTAAATCAGAAATTAACTTGCTATAGGCCAGTGCTTATTGAAACACTGATACAAACTATCAACTGACTAAATCAGAAACAAACATACTATAGGCCAGTGCTTATTGAAACACTGATACATACTATTAACTGACTAAATCAGAAATTAACTTACTATAGGCCAGTGCTTATTGAAACACTGATACATACTATTAACTGACTAAATCAGAAATTAACTTGCTATAGGCCAGTGCTTATTGAAACACTGATACATACTATTAACTGACTAAATCAGAAATTAACTTACTATAGGCCAGTGCTTATTGAAACACTGATACATACTATTAACTGATTAAATCAGAAATTAACTTGCTATAGGCCAGTGCTTATTGAAACACTGATGCATACTATTAACTGACTAAATCAGAAATTAAATTACTATAGGCCAGTGCTTATTGAAACACTGATACATACTATTAACTGACTAAATCAGAAATTAACTTACTATAGGCCAGTGCTTATTGAAACACTGATACATACTATTAACTGACTAAATCAGAAATTAAATTACTATAGGCCAGTGCTTATTGAAACACTGATACATACTATTAACTGACTAAATCAGAAATTAACTTGCTATAGGCCAGTACTTATTGAAACACTGATACATACTATCAACTGACTAAATCAGAAATTAACTTGCTATAGGCCAGTGCTTATTGAAACACTGATACATACTATTAACTGACTAAATCAGAAATTAACTTGCTATAGGCCAGTGCTTATTGAAACACTGATACATACTATTAACTGACTAAATGAGAAATTAACTTACTATAGGCCAGTGCTTATTGAAACACTGATACATACTATTAACTGACTAAATCAGAAATAAACTTGCTATAGGCCAGTGCTTATTGAAACACTGATACATACTATCAACTGACTAAATCAGAAACAAACTTACTATAGGCCAGTGCTTATTGAAACACTGATACATACTATTAACTGACTAAATCAGAAATTAACTTGCTATAGGCCAGTGCTTATTGAAACACTGATACATACTATTAACTGACTAAATCAGAAATTAACTTACTATAGATCAGTGCTTATTGAAACACTGATACATACTATTAACTGACTAAATCAGAAATTAACTTGCTATAGGCCAGTACTTATTGAAACACTGATACATACTATCAACTGACTAAATCAGAAATTAACTTGCTATAGGCCAGTGCTTATTGAAACACTGATACATACTATTAACTGGCTAAATCAGAAATTAACTTGCTATAGGCCAGTGCTTATTGAAACACTGATACATACTATTAACTGACTAAATCAGAAATTAACTTGCTATAGGCCAGTGCTTATTGAAACACTGATACAAACTATCAACTGACTAAATCAGAAACAAACTTACTATAGGCCAGTGCTTATTGAAACACTGATACATACTATTAACTGACTAAATCAGAAATTAACTTACTATAGGCCAGTGCTTATTGAAACACTGATACATACTATTAACTGACTAAATCAGAAATTAACTTGCTATAGGCCAGTGCTTATTGAAACACTGATACATACTATTAACTGACTAAATCAGAAATTAACTTACTATAGGCCAGTGCTTATTGAAACACTGATACATACTATTAACTGACTAAATCAGAAATTAACTTGCTATAGGCCAGTACTTATTGAAACACTGATACATACTATTAACTGACTAAATCAGAAATTAACTTGCTATAGGCCAGTGCTTATTGAAACACTGATACATACTATCAACTGACTAAATCAGAAACAAACTTACTATAGGCCAGTGCTTATTGAAACACTGATACATACTATTAACTGACTAAATCAGAAATTAACTTGCTATAGGCCAGTGCTTATTGAAACACTGATACATACTATTAACTGACTAAATCAGAAATTAACTTGCTATATGCCAGTGCTTATTGAAACACTGATACAAACTATCAACTGACTAAATCAGAAACAAACATACTATAGGCCAGTGCTTATTGAAACACTGATACATACTATTAACTGACTAAATCAGAAATTAACTTACTATAGGCCAGTGCTTATTGAAACACTGATACATACTATTAACTGACTAAATCAGAAATTAACTTGCTATAGGCTAGTGCTTATTGAAACACTGATACATACTATTAACTGACTAAATCAGAAATTAACTTACTATAGGCCAGTGCTTATTGAAACACTGATACATACTATTAACTGATTAAATCAGAAATTAACTTGCTATAGGCCAGTGCTTATTGAAACACTGATGCATACTATTAACTGACTAAATCAGAAATTAAATTACTATAGGCCAGTGCTTATTGAAACAATGATACATACTATTAACTGACTAAATCAGAAATTAACTTGCTATAGGCCAGTGCTTATTGAAACACTGATACATACTATCAACTGACTAAATCAGAAATTAACTTGCTATAGGCCAGTGCTTATTGAAACACTGATACATACTATTAACTGACTAAATCAGAAATTAAATTACTATAGGCCAGTGCTTATTGAAACACTGATACATACTATTAACTGACTAAATCAGAAATTAAATTACTATAGGCCAGTGCTTATTGAAACACTGATACATACTATTAACTGACTAAATCAGAAATTAACTTGCTATAGGCCAGTACTTATTGAAACACTGATACATACTATCAACTGACTAAATCAGAAATTAACTTGCTATAGGCCAGTGCTTATTGAAACACTGATACATACTATTAACTGACTAAATCAGAAATTAACTTGCTATAGGCCAGTGCGTATTGAAACACTGATACATACTATTAACTGACTAAATGAGAAATTAACTTACTATAGGCCAGTGCTTATTGAAACACTGATACATACTATTAACTGACTAAATCAGAAATAAACTTGCTATAGGCCAGTGCTTATTGAAACACTGATACATACTATCAACTGACTAAATCAGAAACAAACTTACTATAGGCCAGTGCTTATTGAAACACTGATACATACTATTAACTGACTAAATCAGAAATTAACTTGCTATAGGCCAGTGCTTATTGAAACACTGATACATACTATTAACTGACTAAATCAGAAATTAACTTACTATAGGCCAGTGCTTATTGAAACACTGATACATACTATTAACTGACTAAATCAGAAATTAAATTACTATAGGCCAGTGCTTATTGAAACACTGATACATACTATTAACTGACTAAATCAGAAATTAACTTGCTATAGGCCAGTACTTATTGAAACACTGATACATACTATCAACTGACTAAATCAGAAATTAACTTGCTATAGGCCAGTGCTTATTGAAACACTGATACATACTATTAACTGACTAAATCAGAAATTAACTTGCTATAGGCCAGTGCGTATTGAAACACTGATACATACTATTAACTGACTAAATGAGAAATTAACTTACTATAGGCCAGTGCTTATTGAAACACTGATACATACTATTAACTGACTAAATCAGAAATAAACTTGCTATAGGCCAGTGCTTATTGAAACACTGATACATACTATCAACTGACTAAATCAGAAACAAACTTACTATAGGCCAGTGCTTATTGAAACACTGATACATACTATTAACTGACTAAATCAGAAATTAACTTGCTATAGGCCAGTTCTTATTGAAACACTGATACATACTATTAACTGACTAAATCAGAAATTAACTTACTATAGATCAGTGCTTATTGAAAAACTGATACATACTATTAACTGACTAAATCAGAAATTAACTTGCTATAGGCCAGTACTTATTGAAACACTGATACATACTATCAACTGACTAAATCAGAAATTAACTTGCTATAGGCCAGTGCTTATTGAAACACTGATACATACTATTAACTGACTAAATCAGAAATTAACTTGCTATAGGCCAGTGCTTATTGAAACACTGATACATACTATTAACTGACTAAATCAGAAATTAACTTGCTATAGGCCAGTGCGTATTGAAACACTGATACATACTATTAACTGACTAAATGAGAAATTAACTTACTATAGGCCAGTGCTTATTGAAACACTGATACATACTATTAACTGACTAAATCAGAAATTAACTTGCTATAGGCCAGTGCTTATTGAAACACTGATACATACTATCAACTGACTAAATCAGAAACAAACTTACTATAGGCCAGTGCTTATTGAAACACTGATACATACTATTAACTGACTAAATCAGAAATTAACTTGCTATAGGCCAGTGCTTATTGAAACACTGATACATACTATTAACTGACTAAATCAGAAATTAATTTACTATAGATCAGTGCTTATTGAAACACTGATACATACTATTAACTGACTAAATCAGAAATTAACTTGCTATAGGCCAGTACTTATTGAAACACTGATACATACTATCAACTGACTAAATCAGAAATTAACTTGCTATAGGCCAGTGCTTATTGAAACACTGATACATACTATTAACTGACTAAATCAGAAATTAACTTGCTATAGGCCAGTGCTTATTGAAACACTGATACATACTATTAACTGACTAAATGAGAAATTAACTTACTATAGGCCAGTGCTTATTGAAACACTGATACATACTATTAACTGACTAAATCAGAAATTAACTTGCTATAGGCCAGTGCTTATTGAAACACTGATACATACTATTAACTGACTAAATCAGAAATTAACTTACTATAGGCCAGTTCTTATTGAAACACTGATACATACTATTAACTGACTAAATCAGAAATTAACTTGCTATAGGCCAGTGCTTATTGAAACACTGATACAAACTATCAACTGACTAAATCAGAAACAAACTTACTATAGGCCAGTGCTTATTGAAACACTGATACATACTATTAACTGACTAAATCAGAAATTAACTTACTATAGGCCAGTGCTTATTGAAACACTGATACATACTATTAACTGACTAAATCAGAAATTAACTTGCTATAGGCCAGTGCTTATTGAAACACTGATACATACTATTAACTGACTAAATCAGAAATTAACTTGCTATAGGCCAGTGCTTATTGAAACACTGATACATACTATTAACTGACTAAATCAGAAATTAACTTGCTATAGGCCAGTACTTATTGAAACACTGATACATACTATCAACTGACTAAATCAGAAACAAACTTACTATAGGCCAGTGCTTATTGAAACACTGATACATACTATTAACTGACTAAATCAGAAATAAACTTGCTATAGGCCAGTGCTTATTGAAACACTGATACATACTATCAACTGACTAAATCAGAAACAAACTTACTATAGGTCAGTGCTTATTGAAACACTGATACATACTATTAACTGACTAAATCAGAAATTAACTTGCTATAGGCCAGTGCTTATTGAAACACTGATACATACTATTAACTGACTAAATCAGAAATTAACTTACTATAGATCAGTGCTTATTGAAACACTGATACATACTATTAACTGACTAAATCAGAAATTAACTTGCTATAGGCCAGTACTTATTGAAACACTGATACATACTATCAACTGACTAAATCAGAAATTAACTTGCTATAGGCCAGTGCTTATTGAAACACTGATACATACTATTAACTGACTAAATCAGAAATTAACTTGCTATAGGCCAGTGCTTATTGAAACACTGATACATACTATTAACTGACTAAATCAGAAATTAACTTACTATAGGCCAGTGCTTATTGAAACACTGATACATACTATTAACTGACTAAATCAGAAATTAACTTGCTATAGGCCAGTGCTTATTGAAACACTGATACATACTAATAACTGACTAAATCAGAAATTAACTTACTATAGGCCAGTGCTTATTGAAACACTGATACATACTATTAACTGACTAAATCAGAAATTAACTTGCTATAGGCCAGTGCTTATTGAAACACTGATACAAACTATCAACTGACTAAATCAGAAACAAACTTACTATAGGCCAGTGCTTATTGAAACACTGATACATACTATTAACTGACTAAATCAGAAATTAACTTACTATAGGCCAGTGCTTATTGAAACACTGATACATACTATTAACTGACTAAATCAGAAATTAACTTGCTATAGGCCAGTGCTTATTGAAACACTGATACATACTATTAACTGACTAAATCAGAAATTAACTGACTATAGGCCAGTGCTTATTGAAACACTGATACATACTATTAACTGACTAAATCAGAAATTAACTTGCTATAGGCCGGTGCTTATTGAAACACTGATACATACTATTAACTGACTAAATCAGAAATTAACTTGCTATAGGCCAGTACTTATTGAAACACTGATACATACTATCAACTGACTAAATCAGAAATTAACTTGCTATAGGCCAGTGCTTATTGAAACACTGATACATACTATCAACTGACTAAATCAGAAACAAACTTACTATAGGCCAGTGCTTATTGAAACACTGATACATACTATTAACTGACTAAATCAGAAATTAACTTGCTATAGGCCAGTACTTATTGAAACACTGATGCATACTCTCTAAATTTAGGTTTGTCAAGTTCTTCAGAATGTTTGTAAGAAAGAATCCTTAAACCTACCACTAGAGCTTGCCAAGAAAATTGCTGAAAAAAGTAACAGAAACCTGCGACGTGCTATCTTAATGTGCGAGGCATGCAGAGTACAACAGTATGTAAAATACAGCTTTTGTTATTATTTGACATCCGTTGTACGTCATACATCGGAAGCATTTCTTATTTGAAACCATACTTATTTTTTATTTTTTTTTATTTTACTTTTTATTGTTGCCTAATTGACAATTTACATACATCATGTTCATGTCTACATAATAAATATAAATGTATACAGTTTGATTATGCAAAAGAGTTTTTCTTTTTTCTTTCAACTATACCATATACAAAATGTATCAACAATGTGGTACAATATATGTAATAAACAAAAAAACACAAAAAAAACCCCAGCTTTTGCCCCCCAACCCACATACACACACCCCATGCTGCTCCTTAATCCTCCCCCATGAAAAGTAATATTTCATGCCATCTATCCCGAACTCTGTCGCTTTGCAGGAGGTACATATTGTAGCATTGATGCAGAAAAAATTTCTATTTTATATTTGTACCTGAGTAAAGATATTATGAAACCATACTTAGTTGAAATGATCCTTGGGTTGTTCCCTATCAAAAATTACTTGTCTACTGCTGTTTTATTATCAGTCAGAATGACCTATAAATTTAAACTGAAGGTGCATGATATTGAGTAGTTTATTATATATTCCTAGTTTTTCTGTACAAATTCTCTCTCAACTGATTTATTCAGATTGTCCAAATTAGACATACTTTGAAACATTTTTTTTGTTAGCTCACCTGACCCAAAGGGTCATGTGAGCTATTGCCACCACTTGGCATCCGTCGTCCGTCCGTAAACATTTCAATGAACTAGAGAACCACTGAACCAAATGGGACCAAATGTGGCAGGAATGTTCATTTGCATGGTCTAACCAAGTGTTGTTACTTTCGTTGTGATCGGTTATCCAACATTGCTGCCAGGGGCCATAAAAGCCTCTGATTGGCTGAAATTGTTAATGATCTTCTTCTCCGATACTACATGGAGGATGGAATTGAAAATTGTCACGAATGATCATTGCAAGCTGCTAGCCAAGTGTTGTTACTTTTTGGACCGATTGAAAATCCAAGATGGCCACCAGCAGGGGACATAATTTAACATAGCGACCCTATGGGAAATATGTAAAACAAACTTCTTCTCAAGAACCACTGGATGGATTGAAACCATGCTTGGCAGAAATGTTCCGGACAAGGTTATGATCAATTGTTGTTACTTTTTGTTCCGATCGGTTATCCAATATGGCTGCCAGAGACCATAATAGCCTCTGATTGGCTGAAATTTCAAAGATCTTCTTCTCCGATACTACATGGAGGATGGAATTGAAAATTGTCATGAATGATCATTGCAAGCTGCTAACCAAGTGTTGTGACTTTTTTGGCTGATCGAAAATCCAAGATGGCTGCCAATGGCAGGTCATAGTTTAATGTATGACCCTATGGGAAATATGATAAAAAAAATTCTCAAGAACTACTGAAGGGATTATTAAAACAAACATTAACGTTAACAAACATGGCCGCCACAGTTTAATTATAGAAAAATCTTTATCGGAGATCGACTCGCAATATAGTTAAAGTCTTATAATATGAATAAAAATGATTTAAATATCTGATAAAAGATTTATTCACAAAGGACTATAGCAAAATTTAAAATGATCTTCATTTCCTACTTCCAGTCACTTGTCGTCTCTTTTTTAAAACCTACAGGATGGTAGAAATATCAACCAATCCAATCACACAAAACAGACACATGTAAATCTATTTCGAGCATCGGAAAATCCTTAGGCTTTTGGAACTACTCATTTCATACTACCATGTAAAATATTACACACCTCGGGCATCGGACTACCAGCTTATTTCCCAGACTGTATTTGAAAGGAAACTTTACTTGAAAGTGTCCTGTAAATACTTAATAAACAAATGATTTAGAATCAGATGTTGGCAATACACTGATAAGAAGTCTCTTAAGAGTGTGATATAGGTGACATACAGCGAACAAATCTTAATAAAGAGATATTGATGTTGACTTTTAGACAGAACTTCAGTGCAGGTCAAGAGGTCACAGAACCAGATTGGGAGCTATATCTCAGAGAAACGGCACAATTAATTGCACAACAACAGAGTCCTAAGAGGTAAAATATACAAAAATTATCAGAAGTTGGAAAGAACATGTTTGTCTCGGTAACACCAGAAGTTCTTTTTAATAAATATCTTTATTAGATATGAGAACTATGATTTTATGTCACAGAAAATAGAAAAAAAAGTTTGTTTTAATGAAAATAGCTTCGGACAAAAATTCGGTCAACATTTCCCGTAGCACATACAGTACCGTATTGCGTCACCTTTCCAATATAATGGCGCCATTGCTTGTTTACAAAAACTTAAATAGTTTTATTTTAAGTCGGGCATATATAAATAATAAACATAAGCTCTAATGAACGAAATTAAAGTGTATAAACTGTAGTGGATTAGGGACCGACCATTTAACTTGCAAGGGGGGGGGAGTTATGGTTTTTTGTTTCGTTCAGAATTTTTTTTTCGGACAACACAAGAGTTAGAATATTTATTTTTTAATCGCGCAAAGTGCGAAATTTTTTTCCAGAAAGTAACATTAGGTTATATGACAAAAACTCCACCAAAATCAGAATATTTTTTTCAGCAACATTGGGAATCGGAATATTTTTTTAGAAAAAAACCATAACCCCCCCGCCTGCAAGTTAAATGGTCGGTCCCTTACTTTTGAAGAAAATCACTTTCAAAATACTTAATGGATACGGTAAATTTCAATAAACACGATATCAACGTTTTCATAAATGGCACCTGGAGAAAATATGCGGGCGACAAAGGGCGACTCCTCACAATTATAAGGCGACTTGAACTTCGTGTTTGACCAACGAAAAAGCGAAGTCAACCTTCACAAGGCGACTTCTTTGCCTGAATCGCCCTCTAACGTGAGCCCTGGAAATTATGTAAATTTACATGAAAAGAAAAAAACTGAATAGTCCCATAAATTATGTAAATTTACACGAAAAAAACCCCCTGAATAATTCCACAAATTGTGTAATTTACACGAAAAGAAAAACTGGATAGTTCCATAAATTATGTAAATTTACACGAAAAGAACCCAGGAATTATGTAAATTTACACGAAAAGAAAAAAACTGAATTAAGTCCCAGAAATGATGTAAATTTACACGAAAAAAAACCCTGAATAACTCCACAAATTAGGCCACCCTTAAAATATTGTTGTTTGGCATTGCCGACCCACACTATCAGCAGGTGGGTAGGTAGGTAGGGAATTTTTTTTTTTTTTTTTTTTTTTATACATTTGAAAGCTTTATATTTTAAGACTGGTTTTTCACAGGAAGTGACGACGTCAAGCAGACATCAACAGTGTCTGCTTTACCAAAGATGAAGTTTGAGTCTTCTAAAAGGTCTGTCAGAACGTCCTCCCATGTTTCGTCCATAGAATAACTGAAGATCTTATTTTTGATAAAATGTTCACCCCCCTTAACTGATGCATTGCAGCATAGGGGGATGCTTTCCACTGCCGTCCTCTTCGACATTATTTTCGTTTCAGCAGACCATTTTCTATTCTATGTAGTTTAAACGTTTGCTCCCAATACAGTGTACATCAAGCGCTTTTACGATCGAGTTTTGAAATAAATAAAACCCGGAACAAACTACGTGGACACAGTCGAAATTCCGGCACGATTCTGATTTTCTTTTATAAAAATAAAAATTGTCTGAAACGCAAATAAAATAATTTGGGCGGCAATTTTTCAGTGGGTCGGGCGGCAATGCCAAACAAATACAATTTTATTTTAGGCCTTATGTAAATTTACACGAAAAGAAAAACTGAATAGTGCCATAAATTATGTAATTTACATGAAAAGAAACCCTGAATAATTCCACAAATTATGTAAATTTACACAAAAAGAAAAAAAACTGAATAGTCTCATAAATTATGTAAATTTACACGAAAAAAACCCCTGAATAATTCCACAAATTGTGTAATTTACACGAAAAGAAAAACTGGATAGTTCCATAAATTATGTAAATTTACACGAAAAGAAAAATTGAATAGTCCCAGGAATTATGTAAATTTACACGAAAAGAAAAAAACCCTGAATATTCCCAGAAAAAAACCCTGAATAATTTTACAAACTGTAAATTTACACAAAAAGAAAAACTGAATAGTCCCATAAATTAGGTGTTATAGTCCAATTGATTGTTTGCACCAGGCCAGACCATAAATGTTTAACATATAAATGCCAATATAAAGTACAATCTCATCTTCTCAATGTTTTTTTTTCTTTTTTTTTTGAATATACAATAGTAAACAATTTTAAGCTCTGTGAAATACCTCTTTTCTCATCTTTTATATTCTAAAAATAAAAAAAAAACACCACTGCAATATACATATGATTATATATTGGTTGATTGATTGATTGATTAGTGTTTAACGTCCAGTGAGCAATTTTTCAGCTATATGATTATTTATTGGAAAAGATTGTAAGAAGATTTAATTGTACTTTACTATATAGATTGTATGATGTTTTATATGTTATTAAATTATTGTACTCTATTTTGTATTGATGTATTTTGCAGTTGAGAAAAAAAAAAAAAAAAAAAAAAAATTTGGTAAATTTACACGAAAAGAAACCCTGAATAATTCCACAAATTATGTAAATTTACATGAAAGAACAACTGAATAGTCCCATAAATTATGTAAATTTACATGAAAAGAAAAACTGAATAGTCCCAGATATTATGTAAAAAGAGTTTGAAGATACCTATGGGGATAATAATCCATATATCAAAGAAGAACAGACAACACAATGACCACGAAATTTACACGAAAAGAAAAACTGAACGACCTATCTTTATCAGTTCCAAAGATTAATATCAAGATTCATGTCATGTAATTTCTGTCCATCCAATATCTCATTTATTTTATTATGTATTTTTTAGATTATTAGAAGTAAGGGGAAGATTGTATGAACTGTTAACTCACTGTATACCTCCTGATGTGATTATAAAGGTCTGTATTGTTTTTGTCTTCATTTTAGCTCACCTGTATATAAAAGACACTCGAGGGAACCTTTGAATGGGTGGTTGATGTTTAACGCCAATTCTGCAATTTTTCAGCTATATCATGGCGAGAACAAGTTAGTTTTCAATGAGATGATGATGAGGTCCGCTTTGTACTAGATCAATGCGCTGAGTTGGATTTTTATAGTACTAGCTCACTGAAACAACAGTCCACGGGTAGACATGTCGCTCCACTCGGACACATTATTCTGAATCCGAGCCAACCAGTCTTTGCTCTTTCTCCTTAATGCTGCTTATTTAGCGGAGAAGCAACAAATACCAATTTTATAGTCTTTGTTTTGACCCGACCAGGGCTCGAGCCCACTACCGCACTCGAGGCGAGCACACTAACTATTATGCCACTGATGCGATTACTCTAAAATGAGCCCTTTATATACCGGATTATATTATATGCATAAGCATCTTTGATGAGTGACTAGAGGCTCTCAGACGCCTATTTTAATACGATCACAAACATTTTGTGGTCGTATTATGTCGTCGTGCGTCTGTAGACAGAATGGTTTTTGTGTGATAACTTAAACTGTTGATGACAGATCTTTCTGAATTTTGAGCACAATGACCCTTGGCACTGAATAAAGGATGGTATTGGTGTGGGCTGTTGTAACTCTACTCGATTCACAAAAATAATTATTTATTTATTATCTGCGTAGCCCTTTATTTATTTTTTATTCAGTTTTTACAAAGTTCTTGTCTAAATGAGTCATTTATGAAATATTTTTAACTTGTTCAGTTCAGCTCTTATTTTCTCAGGTGAAATTTTTGGCACATGGGCCACTTGTTTAATAAATATCTGTAATGTCATTGTATCTGTTTCAGTGTATTCTAAGGTATATTTTACAATATTGTAAATGGAATAATAATTACAAGTACATTATGTATATTTCTCTAGTACTAATAATTCATGAATCTTAACATTTTCCAATTTAAGTTTTGAAGTTTTTATTTGTGACATGTGTTGTGACTTTGAAAATAATAACTTTAAGTGCATTGGGTGCAATTTGTGGGATGTAAAACCTGGTGGGAGCAGCTGGTCTCCCATGTTTTTATGAGAGTTTTCTTAGCATGCTTTTGTTTAATACAGTCATACATGTACTTGTTTGTGTCAAACACTGTTTTTGAGTAAAGAGTTTGTGTCAAATACTGTATTAGAGTATTGGGTTTGTGTCAAACACTGTATTTTAGTATTGGGTTTGTGTCAAACACTGTATTTTAGTATTGGGTTTTTGTCAAACACTGTATTTTAGTATTGGGATTTTGTCAAACACTGTATTTTAGTATTGGGTTTGAGTCAAACACTGTATTTTAGTATTGGGTTTGTGTCAAACACTGTATTTTAGTATTGGGTTTGTGTCAAGCACTGTATTTTAGTATTGGGTTTGTGTCAAACACTGTATTTTAGTATTGGGTTTGTGTCAAGCACTGTATTAAAGTATAGGGTTTGTGTCAAACACTGTATTTTAGTATAGGGTTTGAGTCAAACACTGTATTTGTATTCATGTAATCTCATGAAAAAGCAACTTGCCAATGAATGCCTGAAAAAATGGCTTTAAACACTAATCGCTGCCTTCAAATGTCTTGTATACAGCACGCACAGCGCGATTTAGCAAGAAATCACTCAGGTCCGACGTCGGTGAAATCAAGAAAATGTCGGAGAAATTAAAAAAAAAGTCGGTGTTGACACCGCGAAATGTCCGAGAAAAATCGAACACGGTGATTTACTATAAAACACCGACAAAACACCGACATTGACGATTAAACGCCGCGAAATAAAGAAATGGGATATTAACCTTTATTTGTACATTTGTATGTTCTTGAGACTGTCATTTTTGATAATATGAATGATTCATAGCAAATACTTATTTTCTTTTTCAGGTGTGCAAGCTATGTGATCATTTTTCGTTCTTTAATTCTGATATTTGCTTTTGTTTTAATCTATTATGTTAAGAAAACAATGCCGGTAAAAACGTTTAGTATTATGTGATCATTACCATTTATAAGCTTGTGTTGTATTATTTTGTTAATTAAAATAAACTTGATCTTTTGAATGCAAGCTTGGTATCCCGAGTTAATTTGCTTTCGGGTGTTCAATTAATGGTCGACTTGGCACGTGACTTAAGTTCACCTGTTACAAAAGTTTCTAGATCCCCAAAAGCACGCTTTGATCGATAGCATGTGGAAACCTTTCTAGATTTACGTTCACGTGAAAAATATGTGTACAAATCAGAAATGGAACTTTTATTAAAGGTAAAATAACACGTGGCTTGCAAAAGGGGATTAACGACATACAAATACGAAAAAGCACGTTTGCTTTAGATAAAAAATTACATCGATTTTTTTTTTCAATCATTCTCGGTGTGTTTTTAAATCAATCCCGCAGCCTCAGGTAACTGTGTATTTGACCTTTTAGTGACCTAGTTCAATGTGTGCACTACATAAAAATAGACACATCCGTACATTGATAAAACACAGGGAAATGTTGGGATTAGACAAGGATTTATATAGTAGGACTACTATATATATCCCTGGATTAGATAATATACGCAAAACAAGATGCGTGCTCAGCCTCATAAATCCTATAAATAAAATGTATGCCATGCTGGCATCCCTGAAAAAAACCCCGGTATCAAATTGAAATATAAAGTACGAAATAGTAAAAAATCAAAACTAAGCAACAAAAAACAAAAGAACACATGAAGTACAGTTACATGTACGTGTATACACGTATGATTTTCGCCGCGGTGTTGTCACCGGCAATTAAAATATTTCACCGACATTTAGGTCTTAATTTGTTAATTTTCGCGGTGAAAGTTTCACCGTGATTTCACCGACATTTTACGGTGATTTTATGACATATCACCGACATTTCACCGCGAAAAAACACCGACCAAGGTGATTTCTTGCTAAAACGCGCTGTGCGTGCTGTATACCGTAATATTTTGTGAGATGTAAAAGATGTCTTGATATCAAATTGATATACAGCATAGATATACATTCAAACCTGTATTAAGAGGTTGCCATTGGGAGAAAGAAAAGGTGACCTTATAAGACAGGTGACCTCTTAAAAGAGGTTTATTTCATATGAAATTTTCTATGACCGGTCAAACAAAATATGACCTTTTAATACAGGTGACTGCTTAATAGAGGTGAGCAGGTTTGACTGTACTTTCATTATGTTTTTATGTTTGAAGGGTTTGTTAAAAGAATTGATATCCAACTGTGATGGACAATTAAAGACAGAAGTAGTTCAGACAGCAGCTTATTATGAACATCGATTACAGATGGGACAAAAAGCCATTTATCACCTGGAAGCATTTGTTGCTAAATTCATGGCCATTTATAAGAGATTCATGGAGGAAGGAATAGCCGATTTGTTTTAACTTGATCAATACATAAACTTATAACATTCTTTCTTCTGATCTTGTACTTCATTCCTTATACAAATCAATTATAACAGAAAATTAAATAAAATCATCAAGTTATATTATATTTCTATAGTTCGAAATACTATATCCATGATGTAAATGAACAAGAGAGACTACCCAACATTACACTTAAACACAAATTAAAGTAAAGGAACAGCTTGTAGTAATAAAGAATATGGATGTAAATGAACAAGAGAGACTACCCAACATTACACTTACACACAAATGAAAGTAAATGAATGGCTTGTGGTAATAAAGACTATGGATGTAAATGAACAAGAGAGACTACCCAACATTACACTTAAACACAAATTAAAGTAAAGAAACGGCTTGTGGTAATAAAGAACATGGATGTAAATGAACAAGAGAGTCTACCCAACATTACACTTAAACACAAATTAAAGTAAATGAATGGCTTGTGGTAATAAAGAATATGGATGTAAATGAACAAGAGAGACTACCCAACATTACACTTAAACACAAATGAAAGTAAAGGAACAGTTTGTAGTACGAAAGAATATGGATGTAAATGAAAAAGAGAGTCTATCCAACATTACACTTAAACACAAATTAAGGTAAAGAAACGGCTTGTGGTAATAAAGAACATGGATGTAAATGAACAAGAGAGTCTATCCAACATTACACTTAAACACAAATGAAAGTAAAGGAACAGCTTGTAGTACGAAAGAATATGGATGCAAATGAACAAGAGAGTCTATCCAACATTACACTTAAACACAAATTAAGGTAAAGAAACGGCTTGTGGTAATAAAGAACATGGATGTAAATGAACAAGAGAGTCTATCCAACATTACACTTAAACACAAATGAAAGTAAAGGAACAGCTTGTAGTACGAAAGAATATGGATGCAAATGAACAAGAGAGTCTATCCAACATTACACTTAAACACAAATTAAGGTAAAGAAACGGCTTGTGGTAATAAAGAACATGGATGTAAATGAACAAGAGAGTCTATCCAACATTACACTTAAACACAAATTAAAGTAAATGAATGGCTTATAGTATGAAAGGATATGGATGTAAATGAACAAGAGAGACTATCCAACATTACACTTAAACACAAATTAAAGTAAATGAATAGCTTATAGTACGAAAGGATATGGATGTAAATGAACATGAGAGACTACCCAACATTACACTTAGACACACATGAAAGTAAATGAATGGCTTGTGGTAATAAAGAATATGGATGTAAATGAACAAGAGAGACTACCCAACATTACACTTAGACACAAATTAAAGTAAAGGAACAGCTTGTAGTAAGAAAGGCTATTGATGTAAATGAACATGCGAGTCTATCCAACATTACACTTGGATACAAATTAAGGTAAAGAAACAACTTGTTTTAAGAAAGGATATGGATGTAAATGAACACAATATTCTATCCAACATTGCACTTGGACAAATATTAAAGTAAAAGAACAGCTTGAAGTAAGAAAAGGATATGGATGTAAATTTAAATGAACAAGAGAGGCTATCCAACATTACACTTAGACACAAATTAAAGTAAAAGAAACGGCTTGTAGTACGAAAGGAAATGAATATAAATGAACAAGAGAGACTACCCAACATTAGACACAAATGAAAGTAAAGGAACGGCTTGTAGTACGAAAGAATATGGATGTAAATGAACAAGAGAGACTACCCAACATTACACTTAAACACAAATTAAAGTAAAGAAACGGCTTGTGGTAATAAAGAACATGGATGTAAATGAACAAGAGAGACTGTCCAACATTACACTTGGACACACATGAAAGTAAAGAAACAGCTTGTAATACGATAGGAAATGCATATATATGAGCAAGAAAGACTACCCAACATTACACTTACACACAAATGAAAGTAAAGGAACAGCTTGTAGTAAGAAAGGCTATTGATGTAAATGAACATGAGAGTCTATCCAACATTACACTTAGATACAAATTAAAGTAAATGAATGGCTTGTGGTAATAAAGAATATTGATGTAAATGAACATGAGAGACTACCCAACATTACACTTAGACACAAATGAAAGTAAAGAAACGGCTTGTGGTAATAAAGAATATTGATGTAAATGAACATGAGAGTCTATCCAACATTACACTTAGATACAAATTAAAGTAAATGAATGGCTTGTGGTAATAAAGAATATTGATGTAAATGAACATGAGAGTCTATCCAACATTACACTTAGATACAAATTAAAGTAAATGAATGGCTTGTAGTAAGAAAGGCTATTGATGTAAATGAACATGAGAGTCTATCCAACATTACACTTAGACACAAATGAAAGTAAAGAAACGGCTTGTGGTAATAAAGAATATTGATGTAAATGAACATGAGAGTCTATCCAACATTACACTTAGATACAAATTAAAGTAAATGAATGGCTTGTGGTAATAAAGAATATTGATGTAAATGAACATGAGAGTCTATCCAACATTACACTTAGATACAAATTAAAGTAAATGAATGGCTTGTAGTAAGAAAGGCTATTGATGTAAATGAACATGAGAGTCTATCCAACATTACACTTAGATACAAATTAAAGTAAATGAATGGCTTGTGGTAATAAAGAATATGGATGTAAATGAACAAGAGAGACTATCCAACATTACACTTAAACACAAATTAAAGTAAATGAATGGCTTGTGGTAATACAGAATGTGAATGTAAATGAACAAGAGAGACTATCCAACATTACACTTAAACACAAATTAAAGTAAATGAATGGCTTGTGGTAATACAGAATATGGATGTAAATGAACAAGAGAGACTGTCCAACATTACACTTAGACACAAATGAAAGTAAAGGAACGGCTTGTAGTAAGAAAGGATATGGATGTAAATGAACAAGAGAGACTGTCCAACATTACACTTAGACACACATGAAAGTAAAGAAACAGCTTGTAATACGATAGGAAATGCATATATATGAACAAGAAAGACTACCCAACATTACACTTGGACACAAATTAAAGTAAAGGAATGGCTTGTAGTAAGAAAGGCTATTGATGTAAATGAACATGCGAGTCTATCCAACATTACACTTGGATACAAATTAAGGTAAAGAAACAACTTGTTTTAAGAAAGGATATGGATGTAAATGAACACAAGATTCTATCCAACATTGCACTTGGACAAATATTAAAGTAAAAGAACAGCTTGAAGTAAGAAAAGGATATGGATGTAAATTTAAATGAACAAGAGAGACTATCCAACATTACACTTAGATACAAATTAAAGTAAAGGAACAGCTTGTAGTACGAAAGAATATGGATGTAAATGAACAAGAGAGACTACCCAACATTACACTTAAACACAAATTAAGGTAAATGAACAGGTTGTAGTACGAAAGGATATGGATGTAAATGAACAAGAGAGACTGTCCAACATTACACTTGGATACAAATTAAAGTAAAAGAACAGCTTGTAGTAATAAAGAATATGGATGTAAATGAACAAGAGAGACTATCTAACATTACACTTACACACAAATGAAACTAAAGAAACGGCTTGTGGTAATACAGAATATGGATGTAAATGAACAAGAGAGACTGTCCAACATTACACTTAGACACACATGAAAGTAAAGAAACAGCTTGTAATACGATAGGAAATGCATATATATGAACAAGAAAAACTACCCAACATTACACTTAGACACAAATGAAAGTAAAAGAACAGCTTGTAATACGATAGGAAATGCATATAAATGAACAAGAGAGACTACCCAACATTACACTTAGACACACATGAAAGTAAAGGAACGGCTTGTAGTAATAAAGAATATGGATGTAAATGAACAAGAGAGACTATCCAACATTACACTTACACACAAATGAAAGTAAATGAATGGCTTGTGGTAATAAAGACTATGGATGTAAATGAACAAGAGAGACTACCCAACATTACACTTACACACACATGAAAGTAAAGGAACGGCTTGTAGTAATAAAGAATATGGATGTAAATGAACAAGAGAGACTATCCAACATTACACTTACACACAAAGGAAAGTAAAGGAACGGCTTGTGGTAATAAAGAATATGGATGTAAATGAACAAGAGAGACTATCCAACATTACACTTACACACAAAGGAAAGTAAAGGAACGGCTTGTGGTAATAAAGAATATGGATGTAAATGAACAAGAGAGACTACCCAACATTACACTTGTATATATGAATATTTCCACGTTACTTACTATTTTATTCCATCTGTGATAAAATACCTATAGATAAAGACATATACAATAATAATCAATCATTAAATGTACAGCATACATGCTGTAAATCGACGATATTCCTACCGTACTCTATATCCGCTATTTCGAATCTATGAACGATTGCCGATCACCTTGTATATTTCAATAAAAACCTATTATTTATTATTTATTTTGTTGGAAATTATAAGAAATATATCAAAAACAACCAATACCACATGAATACATCATTTAATATTTTGCCTCCGGACTATACCGGATTTCTCCTGACTCTACCGGACTCTGCTTAATTGCACCCCACTTAGATACACTTACTTAGATCTAAAAAATCTTCTCCTCTGAAACCGCGTGGCTAAATGAACTGAAATTTGGTAGGAAACATCTATGGAAGGTCCTCTATAAAGATTGCTCATCTCGTCCCGATCCGCTAACAAACATGGCGCCATAGCCATTTCTGGTTTCTGATTGGTAAATTTCTAATAATTTTCTCTGAGACCACGTGGTTAAATGAACCGAAACGTGACAGGAAGCATCTATGGAAGGTTCTTAATAAAGATTGCTCATTTCATTATGATACGTTAACAAACATAGTCGCCATTGCCAATTCTTGCTGCCGGTTGGTTCATTTCTAAAAATCTCTGAAACAGCTTGGCCATGAACCGAAACTTGGTAGGAAGCATCTATGAAAGGTCCTTGATAAAGATTGCTAATTTTGTCTCGATATGTTAACAAGCATAACCACCATAGGCAATTCTTGTTTCTGGTTGGTCAATTGCTAAAACTTTTCTCGCCTGAAACCATTTGGTATCTTCAAACTCTTTTTAGTAACGTTTTACAGGAAGATTTCCTCATTTCGTACCGATTGGACAAAAAACATGATCACCATATATGGACAATTCTTGCTTCAGATTAGCTGAAAGTTAAAGAATCTTCTCCTCTGAAATTAAACCAGGAGACACAATACATTGTTACTTTGTATGAATTGTGTATGGGAGATCCTGTACAACATTTCCATATTTCGTGCCGATCAAGCCACTAATATGGCCGACATAGACAGTTCTTGTTTGTGATTGGCCAATCAAAAATAATATTTTCTAAAATCAGGCCTATTGAGGGTTCTGTATAAAGTTTAATCAAAACAAAATGATGGATGAGCGACACAGGCTCAGCCCACTTAACCTCTAGTTAATTAGAGTAACACAACGGCACCGCACGTGGAACATAGCAGAATTAATCCACCTTCTGTACCAGTTGAGTTTAAACAGAGAATACAAAAGCTTTTGATAATTCTTGTTATCAACGGAGATGTCTCACTTAACCCAGGTCCTGTGAAAAAGCCTTGTGGACTTTGTGCCAAGCCTGTTGCAAAAAATCACCGGGCAGTTCTATGCGAAGGTTGCAATTACTGGTGGCATATTAAATGTGGTAAGATCACACCAGATGAGTACAAAACATTGAGCAACTCAGACGACCCATGGATCTGTCATGACTGCAGCTACTTTCAATTTTCTGACTCTTTCTTCGACGGGTCAATACCATCAACAGATAATGATGAAAATTGTAGTGATGATGATCATGATATTATTGAAAACTTAACCGAAACAAAACGAAACCATCCAAAACGTCTCATATGTGCATACCTAAACATCAATAGCTTAAGGTGTAAAGTAGGACACATAAAAGAACTACTACAAAAGGGAACTGTTGACATTCTCTTCTTAGCAGAAACTAAGCTTGACCAATCTTTTGTGGACTGTCAATTTAAAGTTGATAATTACATTTTCTGGAGACAAGACCGAAGAAGAGGGGGAGGGCTTGCGGTATATCTCAGATCGGACATAGTGCAACGTGCAGGGGGTGGCACATCACTGGCGTAATCCGGTTCACACCAGAGATACTCCTCTGGATTCAAGTGACGCTCTGTATATCGTGTTTTTAGCTTATACAGCTAAACCTATGGACAATGCTGTGCGTTTTCGGCATCCGTGCGTCGGACCTGTGCGCTTTACGCACGCACATATTATTAGTTTAACATGTGCGTTTTACCCTTGCACCTTTTGCCAGTTTAACCTGTGCGTTTTACGCACGTATTACTGGTTCAGTCTGTGGGTTTTTGACGCCCGCACCTATTACTAGATCAACCTGTGCGTCAATCCTGTGCGTTTTACACACGCCACTATAGCTAATTCAACCTGTGCGTTTTAACAGCACTTGTGCGTCAGTCCTGTGCGTTATTTTAACCTGTGCGTTGCTCAGCATTGGTGCGTCAGACCTGTGCGTTTTGACGCACGTAGTTATAGTCAATTTAACCTGTGCGTAAAGCTGCTAATCAATTAACCAAGAACGAATGCTAGTATTGCATTGGATATTGACCAAAAATGTTGCTCAAAAGAGCAACCCAAAGTCACCAGACACGCTGTGACAAGCGTTTATATACCCTGTTTTGGACTGTACCATTTTATACAGACGATTCCAAAAGTCTGCATCATCAAGACGATTTTATATAACCCAATGATAATCATAAAGCGTGTAAATGATCAGACTATTTCCGTGCAATCACGCAACCATGCAAACCACTTTTCTTTCTCTTTGGTCTACGTGATACTTCAGATTCCAGCCAGGCTGAATCATGTACCAATTTTTCATCTTGTTGGTCTACAACCTTAGTAACCCCCGATTCCAGTCGTTCCGTTCATCAATTTGTGGGTACATGTATTTGAATATTCAGGAGGCTGTCTCCCCTGCTCTCGCTTCTCAAATACTTTCTAGACAAAGATTGTCCCATACTGCTGAGATTAGTTCCGTTATCCGTAACGATAGTTTGCCTTAATGGTCTTACTTCTGGTCGTTTTGACTTATCCAGTGCGTAAAATATGTTATTGGAAACCAAGCTAATTGTCGCTCCGGTATCAACCAGAAATTTAGCCAGAACATCATTTATCTTCAAGTCGATGTACATTCCTGCCTCCTTGTTAGAAGTATTAACTCCCAAGTACGCACGTTTCTGGTTACGCCTATGTTTCCTCCTGGTGTGCAGTGTCTAGCTGCGTATTTTATTGGAGTTTCCTCTGTCTGTGGTCGCCTTCGCTGTTGTTCATTACATTCTCTTTTTCATTGACCTTTTTGCCCACATTTGAAACACTCAGTATCCTTTTTGATGTCACTGATTCTGGTATTTCGTTGAGTACCAGCTTGATTTCTTTTAACTTTTTGTAAGTCTTTCTGCAGATCCTCAAGCTTCTTATTAAACGCCTGCATCATCTCTACAAGTTTATCCTCCTTGTTGTCCTTGTAACTTTTCGTTTAATATGTGCCAGTTGCGCCCCTGAGATGTGCACGTCCAAATTCATTCTTCTTTTCGGCCTTGTAAAGTGCGTAAGGTTATACCGCTAGACATATAGTTTGGCTTAAATTAGCAGGACGGGACTGCTTAATTCTTATCCTCATTTCCGAATTTACCAGTGCGTCAAGAAAATGTTGGGTAGAAAGCGTTTCTCTGACTTCAGCTGGGGCCTTAGGATACGCTTTATTCACCAAACACCGAATAGCTTGACCCAGCTCCGGTAATGTCTCGCTAGCCTTTTGTCGTCTTTCTTTTAGTTGCACTCGATAAAGATCCATTTGATTTGGCGGTGCAACACGTTCTTCTAATGCTTCTACTAAGCTAGCATAGTGTACCTGGCGGTCTGATGGTAAGTCTCCAAGTACGCATTGTGCCTGGCTTCGCAACACAGCTGCCAAGTATAACCCTTACTCTTCATTATCCCAGTCATTTATGGCAGCACATGCATCAACATGAGACTTGTAATCACGCCATTCGTCTGTGCCGTCATAATTAGCCAGCTTTATACTTCGGTTGTAACTTTTTATTTTCTTGTTGTCCTTCTTGACATCATCAGAGAATGTTACTTTAGTAGCCTGTGGCATACTACTGGGTTGCACAATTGGGGACATGATATCATCCTCATTTCTCATTTCGGCAAATAACGACGCCGTGTTCATTTTCGTAGTCTTTGGCCTTGCGCCTTCGTGCAGTGTTGTTTGTTGCCTGCTTTCGTCTTCTACTATCCCCTCAGTTCTACTTTGTGCTGTTTGATGAGACTTATGGCTTCTTGTAGTTACGATCCCAGAATCACTGCGTTCCGTCTCGCTGTCAACAGGCTTTGGGGTTGACTGTTTAAACTGCACTGTACTCTGGTCTTCGTTTAGTTATTGAAGTAATTTGTCCAATATCTTCTTACAAATAACTGATCTGCGCTGCAAGATTTTCAATGTCATCCATCGTGATTTGCGTCTATTGAACCCCACAGCTGCCACCACAAATTATGTAACGTGCAGGGGGTTGCACGTCACTGGCGTAATCCGGTTCGTACCAGAGTTACTCCTCTGGATTCAAGTGACGCTCTGTATATCGTGTTTTTAGCTTATACAGTTAAACCTATGGACAATGTTGTGCGTTTTCGGCACCCGTGCGTCGGACCGGTGCGTTTTACGCACGCACATATTATTAGTTTAACCTGTGCGCTTTACCCTCGCACCTTTTGCCAGTTTACACTGTGCGTTTTACGCACGTACCTATTACTGGTTCAACCTGTACGTTTTTGACGCCCGCACCTATTACTAGATCAACCTGTGCGTCAATCCTGTGCGTTTTACACACGCCACTATAGCTAATTCAACCTGTGCGTTTTAACAGCACTTGTGTGTCAGTACTGTGCGTTTTACGCACGCAACTATAGTTAATTCAACCTGTGCGTTGTTCAGCATTGGTGCGTCAGACCTGTGCGTTTTGACGCACGTAACTATAGTCAGTTTAAGCGTAAAGCTGCTATTCAAGTAACCAAGAGCGAATGCTAGTATTGCATTGGCTATTGACCAAAAATGTTGCTCAACAGAGCAACCCAAAGTCACCAGACACGCTGTGACAAGCGTTTATATACCCTGTTTTGGACTGTACCATTTTATACAGACGATTCCAAAAGTCTGCATCATCAAGACGAATTTATATAACCCAATGATAATCATAAAGCGTGTAAATAATCAGACTATTTCCGTGCATTATTTCATATCCCAACCCGTTTATGACTCGGTTACTTATCGTATTAATTATAAACTATATGGAAACTAAAAATAGAAACTATTCGTATGTTTAAAATGCTATATTTAACCAACCACTTGATAAATAAAAATGGTCTACTGTTTCGAAAGTTGTAAATTAATTATTTGCATGCCAACTTTGTATATTAAACAATTAAAACAACATACACCAAAGGGGAATTCGTAGAAGTGGGGAAGGAAATTATACGGTCAAGTGCGCAAATTATCACCTATTTATAGCTTTAATTTATTTTTAGAATTTGCATACACATTTTAATATGTGTTAACTAATTTTGTCACATTAGCAGGCGATAGAAAGAGAAAATATGAATTTTAATCTGTAAAATATATAAGTGTTGAGATAATTATGAACGAAAAGAAATGGTTACTTATTGGTGCTTATAAACCACCAACTGTTTCAGAAAATATATTTACAAGTGATTTTATAAAGTAGTTCGATCAAGTTACATGTAACTATGATAACTTTATGGTTCTGGGAGATCTAAATTTTGATTATTTACATGCAGAAAAAGGAAATGCTCTCAAAAATGTATGTGATATTTTTGATTTAACAAATTTGATTAAAAACCCTACATGGTTTTGTAAGGATGCAAATCCTAGTTTAGTAGATGTTTTTCTTACTAATAGACCAACTTCATGTGGTAAAATATGTAATTTTGACTGCGGCATAAGTGATTTGTATAACATAATTTCAGTACAGTTTAAAAGTGAAATGCCACAGAAATCAGTCAAAAAGATTGCTTAGAAGTTATACAAATTTTGATAATGAAAATGTTATTGAAGATCTTAGGGACCGACCATTTAACTTGCAGGGGGGGGGGGGGGGGGGGGGGGGTGGGATTATGGTTTATTGTTTCGTTCAGAAATTGTTTTTCGGACAACACGAGAGTTAAAATAATTTTGTTTTGTCGCGCGAAGCACGATTTTTTTCTCTCCAGAATTTAACTTTAGGTTATATGACAAAAACTCTGAATCAGATTATTATTTTTTTCCTCCACCAAAATCAGAATTTTTTTTTCAGCAACATTGGGAATCAGAATATTTTTTTAGAAAAAAACCCATACCCCCCCCCCCCCCCCCGGTAGTTAAATGGACCATTTAACTTCCAGGGGGGGGGGGGGGGGGAGGGGGGTATGTTTTTTAATGAACTGAACTGAGATTTTTCAAATTTTTCTGATGTAAATTTAGCATATGACAATTTTAATCATCAGTTTACAGAAGTTTATGATAAACATGTACCTTTAAAGAAAAGGTCAATGCTAAAATCTCCTGTGCCTTACATGAACAGCAAACATAGAAAAGCTGTATATAAGAAACGTCAACTACACAATGTTTTTAAAACACAAAGAAGTTCTAAATCTTGGGAACAGTATCGGAAACAAAGAAATATTGTTACAAAAATAAAAATAAGATCAATTAGAAGTTATTTTCTAGAAAGATGTGTTGATGGCCCGAAAAACAAAGACTTTTGGCCTACAATAAAACCTTTTTTTTAACCAATAAAGGATGTAATTTTGAAACAGACATTATCTTGAATGAAGATGACAAACTTTTGAATGATCAGTCAGACATATCAAATGTTTTCAACAATTTCTTTGTAAATGTTGCAAAGGATATAGGGAAAGATTCCACACCTATAAATGATTGTCATCCTAGTATTTGTAAAATTAAGGATAAAGGTATCACAAATGATTGTAACAGTAACAGTGAGTTATTTTTCAAACCTGTTTCAGATGAATTCGTAGAAAAACAGATAAACAAGATTAATATTAAAAAAGCTACTGGTATTGATCAAATATCCCCTAAAATACTTAAAATAGCTAAACCTGCTGTGGTAGCTCCAATTACTCAACTTATAAATTTATCAATTAATACTTATACTTTTCCAGACAAACTGAAGATAGCGCAAGTAGTGCCAATTCACAAAAAGAATAGTACTCTTTTGAAAGGTAATTATAGACCAGTTAGCATCTTACCAACAATGTCAACATTTTTTGAAAGGGCTATAGATGAACAATTGGTAAAACAATTTGATTTACATTTTAATATATATTTGTCAGCATTTAGATCAGGTTACAGCTGTCAAGACACTCTAATTAGAATAATTGAAGATTGGAAGAATCTGTTAGATAATAACCAATATGTCGCTGCCATCTTAATGGACTTATCAAAGGCTTTTGACTGCCTTCCCCATAACCTTTTACTATTGAAATTAGAAAACTATGGTTTATCAGAAAATTCTTTAACATTATTACAAAGCTATCTTACTGGAAGAAAACAGTGTGTTAAAATAGGGTCTGTTTGTAGTTCTTTTCTTGATATATACAAAGGAGTGCCCCAAGGATCCATTCTGGAACCTGTGATGTTTAAAATCTTTATAAATGATATTTTTGATTTTGTGAAAAAGGGAGATCTGCACAATTACGCAGATGATAATACTTTATCTTATGGAAGCAACAGTGTAGATGATGCTATTGAAACTCTTGAAGAACAGAGTGATATACTTATTAAGTGGTTTACTGAAAATCACATGCAGGCTAATCCTGATAAATATCAGGCCATTTCAATTGGTAGGAAAACACATGAGAAAAATTTAAGTTTTATGCTACAAGGAAATAAGATTGATTGTGAAGATGAAGTTAACCTTTGATTTTAAATTAACATTTAATTCTCATGTATCACATATTTGTAAAAAGGAATCTCAGCAACTTAATGTTCTAAAACGCATTGAAAATAACTTGAGTAAACTTGGCAAGCTTGCATTATTCTTTTATGTTGTCAAATTTTAACTATTGCCCTTTAGTTTGGCATTTTTGTGGTGAAAGTAACACAAAGAAATTACCGTAGAGAAAATACAAGAAAGGGCTTTAAGGTTCATTTATAACGATTCAGACAGCTCCTATGAAAATTTACTTGAAAAATCACAATTACCTTCACTGAGATTAAGGAGATTACGTTTTATGGCTATAACAGTTTTTAAGATAATAAATAAACAAACTCCTGTATATTTACATGATTTAGTAACTATAAAGAACAGTTCTTACTCTTTTAGATACAACAACACTGTCAACATACCGAGGTCAGGTCATAATTCCGACAGCCCATTATTCCGACAACCCATTTTTCCGACGTCCCATTATTCCGACAGCCCATTGCTCCGACAACCCATTATTCCGTCAAAAAAGGTCAAAAGTAGTATAATTATCTTTAATCTTTATACTCACTGGGCGGATTATTTCTGTATTAAACTAAAAGGTAAATATGGGGTCAACTGTCATGGTGCCAGCAGATTCCTTACAGCATGAGGAATCTCAGTACAAATTTCGGATGGTCTAGGACTTCTACATTTTGAATTTAATTATGAAAAGTTTATACCGCCACCGTTACGCGAGGGATTTTGAGATAAAAAATTCTTGCCTTGATTTTTAGCGAAAAATATAATGTGACATGGCAACACATTGAAAAAAAAATATTTTGAGAATACAAATTTCGTGTATAAAGTATATTAGAAAAAAAATTCGGGTCCGCAAAGCGTGCGAAAAAAATAACCTGTCCGGACAATAATCTTAGCCCATCCCCTCCAAAGAATATCAAATGGTCCGTGCCTAAATTGCATGAAATTGAATAAAAGAACGTGTTTGGGAGTGACATAATGCATATGAAAGGCGTTCTATTAGTCGCATATGTTGGTTGCCAATCGTGCTTCAACAGAAGTGATCGATTTATTTATTGACCTGAACAAGGGAACTGTCTTCGGAGCTTTTCCATTCTTCTGCATGTACATTGTACTCCCGTACTCTCCCTTTCTACTACATGCATATACGTCGTTCTTTAATTCTCAACTCTCCTCGCTTCCAGGCGTATTGCTCTCTTCCGCCATTTTGTCTTTCTCATGCTTCTCCCGGTTCACACTTTTTTCCTTCACTCCTCTTTTCTTGTTCCTTTCTTTTTGCGATGCAACTTTTTCTTCAATTTTTAACTTTCCCCATACCAGGATAAGAGCTCCTTTTCCTTTCCAGAACATTCTGTCTAGGCAATGGTCCGTCAAGATCAGACCGACGGACCATCCCGTGAGATACACCTGGTCAAACCATGGATTTGTGGATTGAGTTCTATTTTACATTGTCGGAAAAATGGGCCGTCGGTGTAATGGGCTGTCGGAATAATGGGTCGTCGGAATAATGGGCCGTCGGAACAACGGGCTGTCGGAGTAGTGGGTCGTCGGAGCAATGGTACGCACCCAACATACCAAGAGTTAACACCACCAGGTATGGTTTGCATTCACTGAGATATGGTGCAGCAAAATAGTGGAACGAACTTCCAAATGATTTGCGTGAGGGAATAAGTTTAAATAATTTTAAAAACTTGATAAGCAAATGGGATGGGGATGGGTGTTCGTGTTCTTTTCGTTCCTAGAACTTTTTATTCCGCAAGGTTTTCCGTGCCATGTCTCAGTGATGTGCATTTAAATTTTTTTGATGTGCATTTAAACATTTTTGTTTTCGCTTTGCTATACATATATTTCTTGCATGGTCTGCTTATGTTCTTGCTTTAGTTTGTATTTTAGTCCCTACCTTTTTAGGGTAGTGTTTGTTTTGTTGTTGACAATTGTGTTGTCTGTCTTTCATCGAATAATGATCTATGGTTATCCTATGATATATTTTGCTATGCCCATTACAGACATTGTGTGTTGGTAGAAACTTTGTATCAGGTCAAGCCTGTTTGAGCCAGTAGCACTACGAATAGCAAGTAGTACGATAAGTTCACACAACAGCTATTTCATTCGAAATGAGAATATGACCATGAATTCGTGATACATTAAACTGTCGCTTTAATTACGTTGCTTATGATACGATTTTATCCGCATTCTCATGCTATCAAAACATACATAATGTTAGACATATTTTCGTATTGTGTACATCCGTTACAAGATACTTTTAATGATTTACTTTCTAATATACAGAAACCTCTTGGAATTCATCACATTCGTACAATCTTATTTTCACTACCTGTAAACTACCTCAAAGATCTTATGGATTTTGGACTTGACAAAGGAGGCGTAGATCCTTTTTCTCCTAAATACAGATTGTCTAGTATTATATGTGACGTGGCGTCCTTTCGTCATTTTAAACCAATTCGATCTGAACCTCTTCATGATAACAACAGAAAATTCCTCCATATTCCGTTTGCTAACAAAGGAATCGATGCTATTAACATCAGCAACATTCTTAATAGAAAAGAGGTCGTAAAAGAAATTCCACCATATTTAAAAAATCAATCTGTTCCCATTGTCTCCTATAGCTACACTAACAGCATTGGCCGTAAAATTTTCAACTACAAAGAAGCATTGCAAGATATTAACATAGAAGAGTACCTTAAGAACCCTCTGACTTGTGACTTCTCCCACTCTCCTTTTCAATACTACCCATCTGGACATGTAATTACTGGTGATCTGAATATCATTCAACATGAGAGTCTCCGAAAGGTGATTTCTCATGGTCCTAAATTCAGAGAACCTCAACACATCAATTGGAAACATAATTTCAAGATAATTATGGATGCTGTTGAAGATTATGCCAGAAGGTGGATAAAGAGAGAAATAGACCAAGATCCTGAGTTAGAGTCCTTGTCAGACTGGGTTAGAACAATTAGGTCTCTAGTACAAGGTCGGATTCACAAACTCAAAAATTGTGTTAATAGTCGACCTAAGTCTGTATTTAAAGACCAAGAAGCTGTTAAGTGTCTTTTCTCTCTTCATGACAAATATGTTATCGTTCCTGCGGACAAGGCTTCCAACAATATCGTGTTTGTATGTAAATCATATTACTTCGAATGCCTAATCAAGGAATTAGGCATAAATAGCAACACCTCTAGTAATACCACATACAAACCAACTTCGTTCGACAAAGATGAAATCCTAGCTAACCACAGATCATTCATGACCTCTTTAAACATTCCCTCTGGTAAAGAGTCTGAGGATTTACCCTATTTATATTGGATACCTAAGCTCCATAAGACACCATACAAAGAAAGGTACATAGTGGGATCATCAACTTGTTCGACGAAAGAATTGTCTATTCACCTGACAAAGATTCTGTCTGCAGTAAAAGAGGGACAACAGAAATATTGTGAAACTGTTTACTCGCGTAGTGGCATAAATCACATGTGGATTTTGAAAAACTCTAAAGATCTTTTGGATAACCTGAAATCAAGATCTTTCTCTCAGGTATCCTCCATCAAAACTTGATTTTTCAACTCTATATACCACCCTACCGCATGACAAATTAAAAACCCGCTTAAAAGAAACAATTCATAAAGCTTTTAGTCATAGAAACTATGGCTCAAAATTTGCTGTGTTAGGCTACAATTCCACATATTTTTTAAACAAAATTCAAAAAGGTAAAACATGCTACTCCGAGGAACAAGTGATCAGTATGCTGGAGTTCCTCATCGATAACATGTGTGTCTCCTTTGGAGGGACACTGTTTCAGCAGGTCGTCGGCATACCAATGGGTACGAATTGCGTCCCTCTTCTAGCCGATTTATTTTTATACTCGTATGAGTCTGAGTTTCTTCAAAAGTTTGTAAAAGATAAGAAGATTCATGAGGTTAGAGCCTTTATTTTCACATACAGGTATATTGATGACGTTTTATCTATCAATAATTCTAGATTTGCAGAATTTCTTCCATTGATATATCCTCCAGAGCTGGAAGTTAAAGAGACCACAGATACAGCTTCGTCCGCATCATTTTTGGACTTATACCTAGAATTTGACGACAGTGGTCAACTCAGTACTAAAATTTATGATAAACGGAACGACTTCAATTTTAAAATCATAAATTTTCCAAACATGTGCAGCAATATACCAGCTTCTCCTGCATATGGTGTTTACATCTCGCAATTGATTCGCTATGCAAGGGCCAGTAGCAATTATTCTGATTTCCTGAAACGTCATCTTCATCTGAGAAACAGGCTACTGGACCAGGGCTATAAAAAGATTCGCCTTATTCGATCTCTTAAAAAGTTTATATTCCGATACCAAGATCTTGTCGAAATATATTCCGTCTCTGCAGAAACGATTATAAGCGATGCATTTTCATATAGTGAAAATGTATAAAGATAAAGAAGTCTAGAAAAATGTCAAGGATGTTTTTTTTATCAATGTGTGACGTAAAAATATTTTTGACATTTACGTCACCGAATATGGTACTGCTTTGACAACTATTTTACCTATTTTGTTCCTGTATTTAAATACTGTTATAGTGACAGCCGGAACCTTTGAACCGTAATGAGAGCGGGAGGTTTGGCACCTTAAAATCGGATTCAACCCACCATTTCTTTAGAAATGCCTGTACCAAGTCAGGGTCATTACGGTTTTCACAGTTTTCCGGTTGTTGACTGATTTTGTCTGTTTATATAATTATGAGTTTTGACTTTCCCTTTGTAAGATTGTTCGGAGTTCGGTAATTTTGTTATTACCCTTATTTATATCAGAAAGTATTTGGCCATTCTGTTGTCATTCATTTATCGAATAAAGATATCTGGTTACCCTTTTGACATCTTTTGTATATCTTCGATCACTTTCCTAGCTTGGTACACGCACTTTAATAAACAGTGGCGGGGCTAAGCTAGTTATTTGACTATTCGTCAGTATATATGCACAGTGAATAACCGGACAGTTTTGAAAAACGGAAGTTGCTGTACTGTCCAACCAGGTAAGGTTAGTTGCTTGCAGAAATTTCGACATTTCTGGATGATTATCCGTGATTTATTCTTTGAAAGTGGATCAACTGAAGCAACAAAAATAAAACAAAATACTGCAAAGGTATGTCATTTATATTTCTGATCAAATAACAGTGCCATATTTGAACACTGAAACTGAAAATCGTCGTTTAAACATCGTGGATGGTATGTTTTCGCTCGAAGAAAGAGGGTAAAAATCTCATTTTCTCCACTTATTCTTTAAATTATGTCAGATATGTTCTCACTATCTGATGAAATAGACATCGACGTTTTCAATGCAAGGAAAATATGACCGTAAACGCACTCATTTTCCTTACGACGGGTGCATTTAACATCGTTCTTCATTCTACGTCACTGTACGCCTAATTGCTAACGATTTTTTCTGTCCTGTCCGCACAATTGTGTATTCCTTCAAGTTTCGAAGTTGTTATCTGTTGTTCTAAAATTTCATACTTTTTTACGTCATAATTTAACATATATACTTATGTTAAAATTGAACGTAAAAATTTTAATTTTGAGTTTAACATACTCACACCCTACAACCGGAAAACAGATGCTATGGGGAACTCAGATCATATCTACGTCACACGGAATGACAGGTAGGAATTTCTTTGACGTTTTTCTTCCATTTTATCTACTTTTTGGATTTTAAATTTATGTCTGATTTGTTGCACTACAAATGAGAAATTTGTATACCAAATATGACAGTATAGGTTTTAATATTTAGTAAGTTTTCAATCAATGAAGATAGAATTTGACATTTTCTACAGAGAATTCTTCAGAACATTAACGTTTTCTCTAAAATTTCAAAATAAAGCACAAGTTTCTATCATATACATGAAACATATAGTGTTTCTTCTACCTTCCTGTGCAACGGGAACTCGAAGTGTTATGTAGTAAGAATAGTATGCGCAATGTCATTCCAATGGTCAATATTGAATGGGTTTAGAAATAGTAATACCTTTTTTGCTGCGGATTCCGGTGGCTTTACGCATTACTCTCGGGACTCGTCTTATATTGCACCGGTACAATTTGGCGAGAATTAATTCCTAATGTATGAAACACGATATTCGCATCAATCACGTACATTGTAGTGGTAAAAGACAATCATTGCAGTCAATGCATAGACACTAGTTCTAATAATAAAACCCTAAATGCTCGCTTACTCGCAAGGGTTTTAACGGAATGCCATTACACGTAATGGAGCAGCCGCCGATATTTTTTGCACTCGCTTACAGAGTTTCTGACGCCTGCATTTATCAATAATAAGACATAACCTTTCTTTTTGTCCACTATTATAACAAGTTTTTAATCACCTACCAATATTTTAGAATGCAATTCCCACAAAATAAAAATCCATGTTTACTTTCTTTCTGGATATTTTGAAATTCGTCATTTCCGGTACCATATTTGGCGATTTGAGGCGTGAATGTTTACATCAGCCGTAGTAAACATGTAGTAAGAAATAACATATTTAGAAAAGCTCCGCCTTCCGTAGTTTCCGGTTATGACGAACGATCGATAAATTTGAACAAGGTTGTTGCTACCTTTGGAAAGCATACATTTCTCAGCCAAACCGATTTAACAAGAACTGGGATCATCAGTAATAGTTATAATGAAACGTTTGAAGCGTAAATAGTGAGTTTTTATGTTTCAACTGCAATTTATTTTTTGCTCCATTGTGACGAATTGGACCGCTTTGTAGCTCCGCCGAGACACAAGTTTGTCACAGGAACTATATTATAGCAGCTATATAGACACCTGCTGCTAGAGGAAGATAACTCTGTAAACGGGAGAAAACTCATTTAACTTGTTCCAAAAACTGGGAATAAGATACAAATGTATTTGAATCACATATCGTCTAAGATTACTGAATATCTGGCAAATGTAGTTCCTTACAAGTCCTCCAATGCAGCCAACACATAAACTATCTTAATTTTCGGTAAAACTAAATTTGTAAAGGATTAGACTGTAGAAAAGTTCTCGATCAACTTTAACAGAAAACAATTAGGCGGACAGATGAGTTTTAAGATTCAGCAATTAATGATAACGTACAGTAGCAATTAGGCGTACAGTGATGTAGAATGAAGAACGATGTTAAATGCACCCGTCGTAAGGAAAATGAGTGCGTTTACGGTCATATTTTCCTTGAATTGAAAACGTCGATGTCTATTTCATCAGATAGTGAGAACATATTTGACATAATTTAAAGAATAAGTGGAGAAAAATGCGATTTTTACCCCCTTTCTTCGAGCGAAAACATACCATCCACGATGTTTAAACGACGATTTCCAGTTTCAGTGTTCAAATAGGGCACTGTTATTTGATCAGAAATATAAATGACATACCATTGCAGTATATTTTAAATTTTTGTTGCTTCAGTTGATCCACTTTCAAAGAATAAATCACGGATAATCATCCAAAAATGTCGAAATTTCTGCAAGCAACTAACCTTACCTGGTCGGACAGTACAGCAACTTCCGTTTTTCAAAACTGTCCGGTTATACACTGTGATATGTGTAAAACATGATGAAATACTACAAATTGATTTTGGAATATTTATCTGAAAAATTTACACCATAAACTTTTCGTCCCACTTATTTTGCACATTTAAGTGATAAAATATATTTTTATCTTGTTTACAAGTACAGGTAAACCTGTAAAATATCTGTCAATGTTCAATATCACATATCTGTTGATTTAAAACTTAATTAATTAATTGATATCAATATATCATGTGACGTTTACTTTATACTATACTTTACAGTAACGCTCTACGCTTCATGAACACCATTGAGCTAGAAGTATTATTGTCACATACTAGACACGTGATTACATTCTATATTTATAATACGTAAAAACAAAATGGCACAGGCAGCTAATAAGACTTGCGAAATTTGTAATCGTGCTTCAGCTGTACATGTTTGCATTCAGTGCGATCAACTATTTTGCGAAGAATGCAAAATTGCTCACTTAAGGTTAAAACTTTGCAGAAATCATACTTTTTCGAGCGGACCTAATATACATGTACAACAGAAAACGAAAGTAGAATGTACAGATCACAAAGAAGACTTTATTTTCTTTTGCGAGGAGTGTGACGTGCTAATTTGTAGAGTATGTGCTACAAACACTCACAAAAAGCATGATATTACTGACATTAAGGATTCAGTTAAAGAACTGGAAAGTAAAATACCGAAATATTTGAATTCCAAGATCGACAATTACCTTTCAAATACGACAAAACTAGATGAAGGGATACATGGGTATAAAGCAGAGGTTGAGGCGACTGTCAAAACAATCCTTGAGCAAGGAAAAGCTGTAAAGGAATTGGTAGATAGAAAAGTAGATTCTCTCATTAAAGCCCTAAGAGAAAGAGAAATCATTGAACTGCAGTCTTTATCACAGGCAAATACAGAATGTAAAGATTTGTTGGAGGAGGGACGTAAACAGCAACAGATTTATCAGGACACACTACAAATGGGAGATAAGGCGGCTTCACTTCAAAAGTTGAAGAAACTCAAATCCGACATAGATCAAATGAAAACTATAGAAGTCACAAGATTACCATCAACAACATACAACAGGAAGAATGTTAAACTTCAGGATGTATATATACTGTTTGGAAAGCTGAACTTCCAGTAAGTAGTATAATAGATTTAATATCCCATAAAGTCTGGAGAAAAAACGCTCATGTATAAATTAGAGGGATCAATTTTACCTCTGTTTCTACCATTGTATAATTAGATTTAGGTGTCGAACCACTAATTCACCAATCAGGGTTTAGCACATATATATACAAAAGTAGTCCCTTTAAAAAAAAACCCAGTTCATTTCACTTTGTAGTATTGTGAAAACTACTGAATGGAATGGAATAATTAAAATTGATAATTGAAGTTAAATATATCGGGATTATTTTGAACCCAAAGTTGATGGATTTAGAATACCTCTAATCTATGGAGGGTTTGATGCATGACCTATGAATACTGCATTTCTGAGGGGGGGGGGGGGGGGGTTCCAATAGCCTGGCATTTCCCTGCAAGATTTTAAACATGCCCTGATATTTTGTCAGAATGTAGAGGAATCATGTACGTTTCAGAAAATATATGGCCTTGGAAAAGTTAAACATAAGATAAAATCGCCAGGTAGGCTCGAAAAAACACAAATTTAGTAGAAAATGTTAAAGAAATTAATTAGTGGTTTCACACCTTTTAAAGGCAAACAACTTCAAATTTAACTTTTGTTGCTATCATGGTCAAATTAGCCTAATAATGTCACAACAGAGCCAGAGTGACATTTTGTATACAAAAATGTTACAAAATACCTTGTGGTGTCAAATTACATGGTCGAAATGCATGATATGTAATATTTTGGAATATTGCTCCCAACCACTGGATATATATGGACAGAGTGTATCGCAATTCATTTTATTTTATTTATGACTTTATGATTATTGGGAATAATATGTGATTGAATGTGCTTTGGCAGTTGAAGGTAATATAATATTGAAAATATGGTTGATATTAAGAGTTTTAACAATTTCATCATTTACCAGTTTGTCTACTTCAAAGATGGAATATGGTGATATGATTAATGGATTTTTTTCAATACTACACATTTTACCTCATAAATTTTGATAGTTTCAATTAGAATACATGTAAAATGTACTCATAAAATAATATAATTACATTACTTCCGTTTTTCATTGAAATGTTACAATATGATTGGCTATGAAGTGGTCACATGATTATGAAAGAGATGTTTCACATCCCAAGGAAACTCAAATCCGAACTTGCACGTGCCTCAATGACGACGTCAGATGTAAACAATCAATGGCGTAGTAATTTCCAACAGCAAATAATCTAACACAAATAAAATTCACAACGAAAAATTCAACTATATTAAATTTTGGTGAGATTTAAATATAATTATAAGAATTGAATGCATTCTTTTGAAGTTTCATTGGGGTATGAAAGCGTTGATCGAACTAAATTTTCAACATGAAACGCTATCGCGCGCTTCATTGAAAATGTACTTTCTGGGGGATGACCGAGCTCTTTCTAGAGTAGGGGTTTTCCGTAGCCTGGCATTTCACTGCAAGATTTTAAACATGCCCTGATAATTTGACAGAACGTAGAGGAATCATGTACGTTTCAGAAAATATATGGTCTTAGAAAGGTTAAACCTAAGATAAAATGGCCAGGTCGGCTTGAAAAAAACCCACAAAATTTAGTTGAAAATGTTAAAAAAATTAATTAGTGGTTTTACACCTTTAGGAACTATTTTGACGGTGTGGTATTGTCTTTTTCATTAATTTTGGAACTATTTTGACGGTGTGGTATTTTCTATTTTCTTTTTCATTGACTTAGGAACTATTTTGACAGTGTGGTATTTTCTTGTTCATTGATTTAGGAACTATTTTTACGTTGTGGTATTTTCTCTTTCGTTAATTTAGGAACTATTTTGACAGGGTGGTATTTTCTTTTTCATTGATTTAGGAACTATTTTGACGGTGTGGTATTTTTCTTTTTTATTGATTTAGGAACTATTTTGACAGTGTGGTATTTTTTGTTGTGTTATTCATTGATTTGGGAACTATTTTGAGGGTGTGGTATTTTCTTTTTCATTGATTTAGGAACTATTTTGACGGTGTGGTATTTTTCTTTTTCATTGATTTAGGAACTATTTTGATGGTGTGGTATTTTTCTTTTTCATTGATTTAGGAACTATTTTGACAGTGTGGTATTTTCTTTTGTCTTATTCATTGATTTAGGAACTATTTTGACGATGTGGTATTTTTGTTTTCATAGATATAGGAACTGTTTTGACGTTGTGGTATTTTCTTTTTCATTGATTTAGGAACTATTTTGACAGTGTGGTATTTTTCTTTTTCACTGATTTAGGAACTATTTTGACTGTGTGGTATTTTCTTTTGTCTTCTTCATTGATTTATGAACTATTTTGACGGTGTGGTAATTTATTTTTCATTGATTTAGGAACTGTTTTGACGTTGTGGTATTTTTCTTTTTCATTGATTTAGGAACTATTTTGACAGTGTGGTATTTTTCTTTTTCATTAATTTAGGAACTATTTTGACGGTTTGATATTTTCTATTTCATTGATTTAGGAACTATTTTGACAGTGTGGTATTTTCTTTTTCATTGGTTTAGGAACTATTTTGACGGTGTGGTATTTTCTCTTTCGTTGATTTAGGAACTATTTTGACAGTGTGGCATTTTTCTTTTTCATTGATTTAGGAACTATTTTGACGGTGTGATATTTTTCTTTTTCATTGATTTAGGAACTATTTTGACAGTGTGGTATTTTCTTTTGTCTTATTCATTGATTTAGGAACTATTTTGACAGTGTGGTATTTTCTTTTTCATTGACTTGGGAACTATTTTGTTGGGAACTATTTTGACGGTGTGGCATTTTTCTTTTTCATTGATTTAGGAACTGTTTTGACGATGTGGTATTTTCTTTTCATTGATTTAGGAACTATTTTGATGGTGTGGTATTGTCGTTTTCATTAAATTTGGAACTATTTTGACGGTGTGGTATTTTCTATTTTCTTTTTCGTTGATTTAGGAACTATTTTGACGGTGTGGTATTTTCTTTTTCATTGATTTAGGAACTATTTTGACGGTGTGATATTTTTCTTTTTCATTGATTTAGGATCTATTTTGACGTTGTGGTATTTTCTTTTTCATTGATTTAGGAATTATTTTGACAGTGTGGTATTTTCTTTTTCATTGATTTAGGAACTATTTTGACGTTGTGGTATTTTCTTTTTCATTGATTTAGGAATTATTTTGACAGTGTGGTATTTTCTTTTTCATTGATTTAGGAACTATTTTGACGGTGTGGTATTTTCTTTTTCATTGATTTATGAACTATTTTGACAGTGTGGTATTTTCTTTTTCATTGATTTAGAAACTATTTTGACAGTCTGGTATATTCTTTTTCATTGATTTAGGAACTATTTTGACGTTGTGGTATTTTCCTTTTCATTGATTTAGGAACTATTTTGACTGTGTGTCATTTTCTTCTTCATTGATTTAGGAACTATTTTGACTGTGGTATTCTCTTTTTCATTGATTTAGGAACTATTTTGACAGTGTGGTATTTTCTTTTTCATTGATTTAGGAACTATTTTGACGTTGTGGTATTTTCTTTTTCATTGATTTAGGAACTATTTTGACGGTGTGGTATTTTATATTTTCTCTTTTGTTGCTTTAGGAACTATTTTGACGTTGTGGTATTTTCTTTTCCATTGATTTAGGAACTATTTTGACAGAGTGGTATGTTCGTTTTCATTTATTATCTATATTCATAGTTGTTTTCTGGTCAGGTAGTAGGTTATTTGTTTTTTTTATCTGCAGTTTTCCTTTTCTCCACATATTGATTCTTACTTAACCCACAGGAGAAATATGAATCGTTTCTTCAAAGTGGGAATAACATCGTCTGATACAGGATCCAACATCCGGGCGGTTTACTAATCATGTATCACGTGTTTGGAGGATGCCACACGTCTTACACGTAACAGACAATTTACATCAACTCTAAAAGGAAAACGTCATGGTCTTAACAAATTAGCTTGAACATTTAAATAACAGTAAATAAAAGACATAAATGTTAAAAATAGTATACTGTCAGGTTGAATTTGGTGATTGAAGTTGCCTGTAGCACCAAATAATGGGGATCGCGATTTTTCAGAACTCTTCAATGTGAGGAGACAAAAGGCATGATCCATTCTCGGATTATACCTGCAATTAAAGCTCTTCCGAAAGAGCCGTGATGTCACAATAGCGGTATCGTATATTATATCAGCATTGATGAGTTGCAATTTTATCATTAAAAATTATGTAAGTTGTAAAATAACGTCATATATTTATCTTTTAATATTTGCAAAATCATTATGACTTCATGTCAATCATTTTATTGCACTGACGAAAAGGGAAAGTGTGAGAAGATTTTTTTTTGTAATTACCGATCAGGACTATCCTTGTCAACACATCGACCAGAGACCGCGAAAAACACGGGAAAGTACGACAACATTGACGACAAAAAAGAAAAAAGCATGTGTACGCATAAAACGAGTTAAAACTGAGAGTTATTTAACCTACGTATATACGGCCAATCACGTAAAACACGAAATTATACGTAGATACCCCCTCTCCCAATACAAATAAACTCATTTGTTTTATGAAAATGTAACATGGGATGGGAATATTAGGATAAAACATAAGACGATATACAATCGTAAACATTGTATTGCAGTTGATCTGATAATAAAACATAACCAAAAGGGCTCGATGTTGGGAAGAGTCAGATACATTATTTATTCAACTAACATGATCGGTTTACGTGACGTCACATGAAGAGGTGTCATGGCCGCTTACACTACGACAGGAAATTCCAAATACTCATATTTTTAATTGGGTATATTAATGTTAATAAAGGTATTTTTTGTTTAATAATTAGTTATTTACGAATAAAAAGTTACAGTGTATTGAATTAGAACAATTGTTCATCTGACTGGAGTTTTCCTTTAAAGATGTTTGTAAAGAATGGTTATTGATGACTTAGAACTAGACAAATATTTCCCACCTTACCTATCACATTCTAATCAAATAATATAATTAATATTAGGTTATTGTTGTATCTTTTGTATTGGCAATACACTTACAGCTAAAAAAACCAAAAAAAAAACAAAAAAAACCAACAAACACGAACACAACACAATATGTGTTGAACACCACGATACGTAATTGAACACAAATAACGTAAGTAAGAAATGAGCCCTCCTACAACCAACACATGTTTACAAACGGGATGTTTATAGATTTAAGTGTATCGCCTAAGAACAACAAATCAAAATGAGTTACTACATAAACCTAACTGTAATAATATTGTTTAAATAATATCGTATTTCACAAGTCAATATATAACGGTACAAAGCTCACACGGACCGAAGATTTGTGTTTTACAAAAAATATGATCCAATGATATTGAATAGACCTAAGTTGTGGAATAATGTCATGGAATAATGTTTTAATTGTAGTTTTTATCTTTTATCTAGGTTTTAAGTTGTTTTTAAATTGATTAAAGTTAAATGCTTTGAAATGAGATAGAACAATTTACATATGAATTAAATAAAAAAATTGACGATTGACGTAGCACTGAAAATCAGAGAGAATCATAACGTCAGTTGATATATAGGTCAATTAAAAGCAACATATGATGCAAATTAAGCATAGACAATCCATAATCAGGGAGTACGCGGGCGTGTGTGTGTGTATATGTGTGTGTGTGGTGTGGGGTGGTGCAAATAATAATAATAATAATAATAATAATGATAATAATAATGATAATAATTCTTTTTTAAAGAAATTTCATTACATGAACATTTTACAAAGAAAGTAGAGAAATTGCATAAAAGATGATAGTCATATTTTATTTTGATTTGACCAGGAATCCGACAAATATTATACAATTATTGACATTTGTTGACGTTAATATAGGGATCTATCGCTCCAAGATATATGATATTTACCGAGACCGAAGCCGAGGTAAATATCATATATCTTGGAACGATAGATCCCTATATTAATCGAAATGTGTTTTTTGTTGAAAATTTAATGGTAGTAAGAAATATTTTTATTACATAACTGTAACTTAGCTTGCATATGATTGGCTTAAAACTGATTAAGAGGTTTTGAGTACTTGCGATATCACCATCTCGGCTAAAAATAGATTTTGGCAGGTGTCCGAAAAGTGAAATCACCTTTGCAAGGCATAACAATAAATGGGGAAATACCGGACTTTCGTAAGTAGATAACAATAAAACATTTTCATGAAATAAAACAATCATTGACTTCGGAATAAGTTGCTATTTGGATTTATCAACCTGAAAAAAATGTAATATTCACAGAGCCGCAGGTGAATATTTACAGATTAATACATGGGTATTTCCATATTGGCCTGGTTATCAGCCCGAGACACCCATATTGACCCGAGACGCAGTCGAGGGCCAATATGGGTCGAGGTATGATAACCAGGCAAATATGGAAATGCCCATGTATTAAATTATTCATTATATACTTCCGATATCTAGAAAAGAGACACCCATATTGGCCTGAGACGAAGTCGAGGCCCATATTGGCCCGGGCCAATATGGGCCTCGATATGGAAATGATCTTGCAGTAATCCAATAACCGGTTATTTTCCCGGGGTGTGAAAATATGGACAGTTTACTTTCGGTCATATTGGATATACAAAAATACCTTTTTTGAACTAAGTATGTAATAAACGTTTTTAAAGGTTGATACACCAGGTAGCAACCTATTCCAAAGTCAATGATTGTTTTATTTCATTAAAATCTTTTATTGTTATCTACTTACATATTCATTGTCATACCAAAAAATATGGTAATTTTGAAGCGTTTGTATATGATTCAGCCAAAAAAAAACCAAATGTTAAGCGCAATCTCATTGGTTATGAACAACGAAAGAACGAATGTGATGCGATAGCAAATGTCGGGTTTTCCCCATCTATTTTTATACCTTGCGGGGGTGATATCACTTTCCGGATATCTGCCAGGATCTATTAGCCGAGAGGGTGATATCGCAAGTACTCAAAACCTCTTATTCAGTTTTAAGCCAATCATATGCAAGCTAACTTACAGTCATGTAATAAATACAGATAGCAACCTATTCCAAAGTCAATAATTGTATATTATTATATGACTATAAATATTTCTTTTATCTGATTGGTTAAAATCATGAGATTTTTTCTTGATATAACTTGATGAATACTGTCTAAACCTTCAATTTCTGCAACGAATAATTTTAATCGTTCCAGAGGAACTTTGGAACGTTATATTAACCTCACGCGACGCTAAAATCGGAGAACCCATACTTTTAATTTTAGCGTCACATGAGTTTAATATAACGTTCCAAATGCTCCTCTGGAGCGATCAAAATTTATCTTTGCAGTATGCATAAATCTTTCTTGTTATCATTAACATTTACAAAAAAAACGCATGTAGTTTTTAATGCCAATTTATAAAACATGAACTAGAGGACATTAATAACAGTTTCATATAATAAAACAATTACTGACTTTCATTTCGATTAATATAAGGATCTATCGTTTCAAGATATACGATATTTACCTCAGCTTTGGCCTCCGTAAATATAATATTTCGTGGAACGATAGATCCTTATATTAACCTCAATAAAAGTCATTTATTGTATAATGTATACTTCAAAGATCAATTTAGATTGTTCCAGAGGAACATTTGGAACGTTATATTAACCTCACGTGATGCTAAAATTAAAAGTAGGGGTTTTCCGATTTTAGAGTCACGCGCAGGTGTGTTAAGGCTGTTTCTAAGATTGCATGCAATAAAAAAGGGGGGTCAGGTATGTAATACAAATTAATGAGTAAAACATAACAATATTTGATGCATATTGCAACCATTATTTATACATGTTCGAAAGTGAAAATGTTTCAACTTTGTGCGAGTCAACGTGGATTTCTGTTGATAAAATGATGGTCACGTGACTACAATCAGTGCCTTAACTAATTTCGAAAAGTTCTAGTATTTAGAGTGAAAGTTGAATTAAAAACTGGATATTTTCTGAAAGCTTTTTGTTTTTGTGTACGAAAAGTGCTACGAGAGCTACTATACAGCCAACAATGGAGATTAAGACAAGATAAAACGCGGAAAATTGACGATTCCTGTTGGCCAATGGTGTAAAATTGTAAATCATCGTCTTCTGTCAAGTTTTTCATTGGTCTCGTAGCAAAATCATATATCTTTATTATCTGCTCTTTATTAATATGTTTTCAACTGTGAATTTATTGACGCGTATATTCTAGAACTTTCATGTCGAAGTGTACGTACTCAATATTTAATCAATTTCGAAAACAATAAAACACTCAAGTGATCCGGCGCACCGATAAAGGGAGGTAACACTATTTGTTAACTCTATCGAAGGCAAATATGAAAACAATATAAGCGGATTAATCATAGCATTTATTTTGGAAAGATTTTGAGCAGAAGTATTATGAATGGCATAACTTATGATAAATAGTTAAATAAAGAAAATTTGCTGTTTCTTACTATTTTAAATTATTTTCGACAGATTTTGGTAGCACTCAACTATTTTGTACAATCAGACTGGCGGATCATGGTACAAAACCTGGAACTGCCATGCAATGTACAACTAAAGGCTCAAGTTGTCACCGACAGAGTTCCGTCCGGGTTTTAAGTGTGATTCGTGCTGCTCAATCTTCAGTTTTCTGTGTAGTTTTTTTTAGACCACTGTTTATCATTTTTTCCTTTTTCGATTGGCTATTGCATTGCATTCCGATAACTCTTTTGGCATCTACAAAAAACTTTTCTTATCTGTTGACATATTCACGCACCACTATACTATCCCAATTATCAAATGTATTTCATTGTAGTATATATGCCACATTATTTTTTATGGGTTTATTCCATTATAATGCAGGTAAAAACGTTATTTATAACTTTAGTTAGCTGCATGTTATTGAAATGAACAGTCAAACGATTTGAATTACAATTTCAGAAATGTTACGAAAAAATCGGGACTTTGCATAAAACCCAGCGTTCTATACAATAAAAAAAAACATAAATAAAATATAAACGTACGGACTACTGGGTTTGATGCTTAACACCACTTTCAACAAATTTCAGTTATATCGTGGGGGTCAGTTTTATTGGTGGAGGAAAACGTGTGCACAGAGAAAAACACGGATCTGCCACAAATCACTTGCAAACTTTATAACATAATGTTGTATCGCCTGGGCAAGATTCGAACTCATAACGTTATTGGTGATAGGTAGTGATTGCATAGGTAGTTGTAAATCCAGCTACCAAACGATCACGTCCACGAAGGCCCCTAACGGACTACTGAGTTAAATATTGTAGGGAAGGTCAATTAAGATTTCCTTTCCTTAAACTGGATATATCATACAGATAAAGAATATTTTTTGTTGGAAAATTTTGGAAAATATTCATCAATGTGTTCCCTTTGGATTGTTTATTACAAACATAAATTTATTATTGCTATTAATTTTTTTTATCATTAGCCGTTTTGGGATTTATTTTGAATGATATGAAGTACCAACTATGTTATTTGAAAAGGTGTCTAGATCGAGATTGGAACAAAAATTCTGCTTCAGAGTGCATTTTTTTTTCAGTTACAAAAATGTAGCATCGAAATCTTTTTATATGCTAATGTAAGAAATGAAATGTGATACACGTATACACCGTTAGGAATTTATATCCCTGTCGTTCTGTAGTCAACTGTTCAAGCGAAATGGTTTTAAGTATAAGATACCGTACTATTAAAAAGAAAAGAAGCGGCCCGTATTGAATATCCCGCAATACGTACAACTTCTTTTGTTTCAATAGTAGTTTATCTACAAAGGGAACAGCGTATTTTTTTTTACATTTCCCACTATTCTGTCACGGAAATTAATCCTTTCCACGATGAAAACACGACGGAACAGGTAAACTGATATTTTTCATCCGCGGTGGTATCATCGTGGAAGGGATTAACTTTTATTATACGTGTGTTTTTCCACGATATAGCGTGGAAATCATCGTGGAAAAGATTAATATATGTGTTTTGAACACGATATAGCGTGGACATCATCGTGGCAGAGATTAATATATGTGTGGTAAACACGACATATAAATCTTTTCCACGATGATTTCCACGCTATATCGTGGAACATATTTTTAAAAGGTTTAATATGCCTAACATTAATATTTATTTGGAATGTATAAGCTTCCTAAAATTATATACACCAGAGTCTTTACAGTCTGCATTGTCATATATGTCACAATGAAGCGTAGAAATTAATTATGGGACAAACAGATAATTATTTGTACAGAATATATGATTTTGTTCATCATAAATGGTATTGTCATTAATTTACCGAAGTGTATGAAAATTGAGCTTTTCAAATATAGAGTTATATTCCTTATTTTGTAAGTTTATATAAAAAGGGAAACGTTTTACGTTTTCTTGTCAATTTGGCGTAGTATAATAGAAAAACAATTGTAGCGTTGATCGTCGGGTGTAAGTCCAATTGAATTGGAAAGGAGATCATTCACGTTTACACTATACCAGTACACTTACAGACAATAACAATGTATATGGAGAGAATGTAGGGAAAAAAGTCACGGAAAAAAGTCACATATATAATGTCATCTTTCAGATAAATTTTTTTTTTTGTAAAAAAATATTTCAATGCCTTAATCTTTAATTTGTTTATACTGTAATTAATATATTCTTCCTGAATAGAGACCCAGTTGTTTATTTAGTACATGTATTTAATTCATAAATGACTCAAACCATAATGATTTAAATGGAAAGGGGTAATTTATAAAAAGAAGCCACTTGATTGCTATTGTCATAATGTTTATACAGAGACATACATAGGTCATTTTTAATAGTTAAGAATACAATTATGAAAGAAATTGTTGAACATCAACATATGGTGAAACCATACCTGGTGTATTCCATACCCTAGTCAATTCAGAGCAAAATGTATGGTTTCTTTCACTTTTTATATAAAAGTAAACAGTTAACTGTCACTATCATTAAACGAAAATGGAGATTATACCAAGCAACAGAGGTGGTTCCAAGCTGTGTTACCAGGGGTACCTGTATACTAAACATGCTACCAGGGAGACCAATCAGTGGTGGAAGTGTATTAAACGGTCAAGCATAGGATGCAGAGGAAACCTTAGCACTACACTTCAGAATGAAAATCCAGCTCCTGGGCAGCCACACAATCACGCTCCCAGTGAAACAAGCATCAAGTACTCAAAAACCAGAAATGCCATAAAAGACCTGGCAACCAACACCAGAGACAAACCCAGCCAGATCTTTGCCCAGGTTGTGTCCCAGTGTGACGACAATGTCCAAGCCTTGCTGCCCCGTGAAGAAAACCCCAAACGCACAATTCGATACCAGCGTCCAACTCCTCCAGTCCCAACCACCTATGCAGATGTCAGATTGCCTGAGGAGTACACAACAACCAACAGTTCCTGCAATACGACAACGGCCAGAATGCAGAAAACAGAATGTTAGTCTTCTACTCACCAGAGAGTTTGGAAAGATTAGCCAATGCCCAGACCTTCTTCATCTTCATGGACGGTACCCATTTAAACAGCTATACACCATCCGGGTTCCATTCAAAGATGTAACAGGCACTGCAGTATATCCGTTCCTGCCAAATAAATGTCAAGATACTTACAGAGAACTCTTCCAGTCTATTGTTTAAACTGCCATGCCAGCAACCTACATTTCAATGTCCAGACTTTGAAGATGCAGTTCTTCGTGCAGTTACAGCTGTATTTGGTCGCCACATCAACCACCAGGGCTGTTTCTACCACCTGACACAAGCATCATGGCGACAGATACAGCAGCTTGGTTTGGTGCCTCTCTACAAGAGTGTTCTGTGGTATGATGGATGGTCTTGCCTTTTTACCAGTACTTGATTTGACCAATGGTATTCATCTGCTTAGAACACTATGCCCTGATGACCCACCAGAGGCAGCTGAGCTCCTAGATTACTTTGATTCAACTTACATCAGTGGTAGACTTAGACAGCAGAATCCAGCACAAAATCAACATGTGCGAGGGCTGGAACAACAATTTCTGCAACCTGGTAAGACATGCCCATCCGTCTATATGGCGTGTCATCGAGTGGTGTCAAAAGGAAGAAGCTACTGTCCGTACTATTATCCAGCAAGATGCCGTCGGTAATCCACCAGCTAAGCGTACTCAACAGAGACATGTTCAGCTCCAGGAGCGTTTACAGAACCTATGCAGAGACCTCACTACTGGCCAGAAGATCATTGCCGAGTACTTGTGTGGAGTTGGGTGGAACATCAGACTCAATCACCAATATCAGTGCTTAAGAGACAATTGACATTATGAACATTTACAATTTTAAACTGGAAATATTCAATGTTTGTATGTTCATCATTATATCGTTATGATTTGATATACAGTATAACCTCGTTAAACCGCCACCATTTGTCCAGCCAGATTTTGGCGTTATAACGAGTTTGGCGATAAACTGAGTAAGGACAGAAAACCGAAAGTCAACAGTTTGATTTTAAATTTGGAATGACTGACGGTTTGATTTTGACAAGTTTACCGGAAATGAGTATTATCACTTACAATTTAAATTCTAATATATAAGTTTCATTTTGACAGTTGTAGAAAATTTCGGCATTTGTAAATTTAGCAGAATTTATTTTATCGAATTTGAAAGAAAAAAAAATCTACTGAAATTACGTTGTTAGCACGTATACTAGCAATTTCCTTTAATATATATTAAATTCATTTTTACGTCTTACAAATATTTACTCTCCATTTTATTTTCACTTTTTGTTTATCACAACTAAAAAAAGAACAATAAAGTTTGTTTTTCTCACTCGTTGTCGTGTCACAAGATTAATTCTGTCCCCGGGGCAAATGTACAGTTAACTTATGGATAATTGATCATTAATTGTTTAAAGAAAGGTGATAAAATATGTTTATAGAAGCAAGGGTGTTATACTTTAATTGAAAAATGTTTATACAACACTTAGAAGCGTGTCACCGTCAGTGTATGGTTTGGAAGTAAATTTGATTTCTATAACCGGAAGTTGTTAAAATCTATTCACATATAAACATTTCTGTCGTTTTACATAATTAACGCATGCATTCACAATCAAATAATTCACAACATGTTCACGTGGATTATAACCCATTACAAGGAAGGCTTTCACTTATTTCTTCATTAATGTTCAGAAAGTCGAGGTCACTGGAGGACATCATTTGCCAATATATCGATGGATTCTTAATTTCTACAATTTCTCTTTTCTGTCGAAAATCAAGCAAATTTCTTTTACGTTTAGGCGTCGACATTTTCAACACAAATGAAAAGAACACACAAACAAATTTATTAAGCTTTATCAGAATGAAAAGTAATCAGTTCAGGGTTGTAAAAAAAACAATTAACTGTTTTCACACCAATATCTATTTTCCTTGACTGCTTGTTTACTTACCTTGATTGACAGACATCCTAAAATCACCGAGGTGTGACATTATTGATTGGCATTATGATCGAGGTTTAAATAACAGTAAATTGACCGTTTGATCTTCAATTACTGTGGCGGATGGCGGTATGCGAGTTTGGCATTTTAACGGGGTTATTACTACATACGGAAAACGGGACTGCAGAAATTCTTGGCGATACGCGAGTTTGGCGGTGAATCGAGGGGCAATAAAGCGGGGTTTTACTGTATTTCATATGTTATTTGTTATATGACTTATAAATGCTCCAATCATTGATGTGATTAATTAAATGTAAATGCTAATTCATTGTTTTTTTATATTATTTTCTAATTAGAAAGAGTTAGATGGGTGAATATCAATGAGTCAAATTTTGGTTTTCATATATCAAGGTCTCATTAAGAATCATTCCTTTATAATTAGAAGGAGTTGGGATTGAATACATAGACATCAGTCGAATTTGGTTCTCAATCAAGGTCTTGAATAAATATCAAAACAAAAACAAGACAAAAAAACACACAAACAAATAAAGAAAAAACAAAACAAAACGTCAAAAACAAAAACAAAGCAAAAATAATTATACACACTGACTTTTCGGGGAATAGTAAATATGGAAAAAAATTATTGTGACTTTTTTCCTGTGACTTTTTTTCTACCGACGCAACACATAGTTACGATATTATATTGAACACAGACACTTTATCAATATTAATTCCATACAGTCAATGATAAGCAATAAATCGTGAACGTAAAATTTTCCAAAAAAAAAAGGAAAACAATTCGGTTTATTATTTTCGTGAACGGATTTCGCTATACAGTTGCGATGTTGTTGAACGCAGGCCTAATTTAGTGACTTCTACCTCACATGGCTTATTGAATTTGCAGGCAACTATGCCATCGGCAATATCCAGGTTTGTTATGCTGATGCTCTGCCAGTTTCCATCGTTGAGCGTTCATGATTCTGCTGTCCGCACCAAATATTTATATTTGAAATTCATATGAAAGGAAAAAAAGAAAATAGAAAAGCTAAATGCATATTAATATGTTGCTTTATTGTGGAGCCCAGTAACTGACATGAGAATTTTATTTAATTGTGTTTATACGAAATAGTTTACGGAGCCCGTTTTCTGACATGAGAATTTTTTTTTATTTCGTTTATAGAATTTTTTTTAGTTTAGTTTATGCGAAATACTATTTCGTATAACGTCATAAAAATATTTATAATGTCAGTTAACGGGCTCTGTACTTTATTACTACTCATCAAAAAAGAATAAATTCTAATTAAGAAAGAAGCGTCTTTTAATTTCATAATATTAATGTTTTAAAAGATTCAGATTCAATATTTTATTAAAGTCTCACCACTTGTAATGCATATAATACACAATCATCACAATATATACATTAAAACAGAAGTTTTATAGATAAAATACAAGTGCCATTCTATAAAGAATTATGAGAGATTATATAAATTTCAATAAATCAAAACTTTAAATCATGTCTATAAAACATTTCAGTTCTATAAAAACTTAACTATCAATCAAGAATATAAAAAAATATTTCTTCTACCTAAAATATTAAAAAGAAACCATCATAAAGATAGATGATTAAAAAGTTGGCATGCGGTGAAATACTTATCCAATTACGAATTATACCTCATAATTTGGTCTTAATTTATGGTACTAGGATGTGCTTTGCAAAATTTTGACCTTTTTATCTAAGACATCAGCATATATGGCTTGCATCCGGGATATGTACAATGAAAGATTACACAGACATCCTGTTCTTTGTATTTGATCTTGATCTACTTTATTAGGTTTAAATAGAATACCTTTTCTTTTGTATGAACAATTATTTATATACACGACTATATGGTTTAAAAGGAATATATTACTTGGTTCTATTTTAAGCTTGTCTTATTATTTGTTATGTTAATTTGTCAAGTACACACATGTGCTTACCAAGAAACTAATTGTATTGATTGATAAATTAAAAAGTAATAATTTTTTGATTAGAATAACGAAAAATCCAAATATCTTTTAAACTATAGATTGTTGAACAGCAACATAAACGAGAGTTTTATTTAGAATTAGAAGTGCTAACTAAATATGTTACAGTAATACTTCTTATTGCTTTGGCTGAGGTTGCACTCAGATGAAATGTTATATTTTGGTCCTATTTTGTTGTCATTTTTCGGGTGGGAGTAGATGTACTTTATAGAAGAGCCATCCGTACGTCATGTATCTTACCTGTAAAATCTTTCTCTCGGCCATGTGTACTTTAGACGAACCTGACAAGCATTTCTCCCATAAATTATTGTTATATTTTGCATTTTGTGTAAAATGGGTAAAAAGTCTGACTTATCTCCGGAATGCCAAAAGTTTGTAAAAAAGTTGTTTGCCTTTTATAGTAAGGAAAAGGCAACGAAGAAGCCAATTGTCACATTTGATAGGGTATATCAAAAGACATCTAAAGCTTTGGGTGTGTCTTACACTTCAGTGCACCGTATTATGAATGGTAAGAGGCCTTGTAAGTCAAATAGACCCAAAGAAAGAGCTGAATTTTTTGACGACTTTGATCATTGTGTTATTAAAAGAACAATCCACGGTTTATATTCACGGAAAATTGCTCCGACCGTCTCCATAATACATAAGGAAATAAAAGATTCTATTAAAATATCAAAGTCTAAGCTTACTCTAACTCTCATTGATCTTGGACATACTTATAAAAAATAGGTGATAATCGAAGAGTTCTGTACGATCAAGTGTTTAGTATTAATTATAGGTGTAATTATCTGAGAAAGATCAAATCTTTTAGGGAAGCAGGGTATGATATCGTGTACATGGATGAAACATGGGTTAACCAAAATCACTGCACAGATTATATGTGGCTTCCGAATGATGGGTCTGATGCCCCAAAAATACCCTCGGGTAAAGGCAAACGTTTGATTGTTTTGCATGCAGGTACGCGAAGTGAGGATTGACGGCTGCGATTTAGTGTTTCTGGCCAAATCTAAGGATGGTGACCATCACCAGGAGATGAATAGTGTTGTCTTTCTTGAGTGGTTTGAAAATCAATTGATGGCTGCTCTGAAGATCAATCTGTTTCATCAATAGATCAATATGTACATGTATAACATGTTTAGCATCTTACCTTGATGCCCATTTATCATACCCTTAATATATCACCAAGATGATTGAATGCATAACAATGAACTTAGCTCAGTGCAGAGAGAGTTAATATGATACTCAGCTACTGAACTACATTTGTAAATCCAATGAAAATGCTGAATATTGACCATCTTCTAAAATTATTATTAATGTAAGATGTTGTATACATTGTATATGCCTACAACATATATTGTCAAAACATACAATGATTAAATAACACTTAAGTTTATTTGACCTGTCTATTAGTACTCAAAATCACACAATTGCAGGATAAATTCATTCTACAATCGGGTTTTATATAAACAATTTTTTTTAGAATTAACACTAACAGTACACTGTACAATGTATGCATAACCAGGTATGACTTCTAAGAAAAAAACTTAATACCAGTATCAATGCTTATACAATTTGATCAGTGCAATTTTTAATTATGTAAAGGTTTACTTTTACTGAACATGTTTTGGCATAACTAAATAAACTACAATATGTATATTAAAAGGAATTGAGCATCTGTCTTAATATATGTCTCAATAAAAATTTCTTTGATCAAAATGTGATATTGTAGCACAACCAGATCACCCACCTTTAATTAAAAATTGGATTTAAATTACAATGTACATAATTAAGTTTCATTTCAGGTTTTGGTTTTATGGTTTTATGTAATAACTGTATGTACCATGATCTGTTAGTTGGTAAAAAGACAAACTGGATTTAGAGAATAACTAACTGGTGTCAGATCAGTTTTCGCCTGTTGTTTATTTGATCAAATCTGTTATGTGCAAATGAATTTTGACAAAAAAAATAATTCAGAAGCTTAAATGTTGATGAAATTGAAGTCATCCTCCCCAGTAACTTGACAGAAGATTTGTTTGAGGAAAAAAACCCCTCTGAAAAGGGATGTTATTCTCTGATAATACATACATACTTTTTGGTTGTCGATTATTAGTATGCATTGAGAATTGGTCCTACACAAGTTGTCAGAATGGACAATTTGTCTTTCCAAGCCAAGGTGTTATGGAGATTGTATGTTACTTGTAAAGAAAACAAATGTAAATTCTAAAAATAAACAGGATCCCCAACCTATCAAGATATTTTTTGTATAAAGATTCAAACGTTTTTTAATGGTTTTCTTCATTATAGTCCTTATATTGATTATTCCTCTATAAATTGTGTTCCACAACTTGCAAAAAAGGGGGTGGTGGTGTCTGATTCACCTGTGCCTGTGAAAAAAATAGATACTGCATGCAAATCAAACATCTCGATCTTAAAAAAAAAGATCACGAAAATGTTGGTATTGACATGATAGAGTTCTAGGCTTATGTATCTTATTTTGATTCTCCATGTGCTTTCTTCAAGTTCGGTAGGTATAGTATACGACCCCCTTTTTTCAGTATACATGTGCTTCAGGATTGTCATTATTAATTTAGACTAAGGTTTACCTCTCGGCATCATTTGTCTGCAACTGACGATGTGTACATTTTCCTTTTTTTGTGAAATTCTGCTACATAAGTATCATATTGATAGTAAACAGGTGCGTGTGTATCATTCTCGTATTTGTCAACAAACAAGCTTTTTAGCGATGGCGATTTCCAAATTTGGGCATTGAAGGGGTGGAGCTTCGCAAGACTGACAAGCGCCAAAAATCATATATTACAATCGACGTATTCAAAATAATGATATATTCACAATCTGGATAGTCAATAAATATATATGTTAATCTTACTGTCACAAAACGAACAAGGAATAAGTGCATTAGATCTGCAGAAACACATTTTTCATTCGGGCAGTTCATCCATGAAGAGTACGTTTCCATGGACGTAAACTATTACAAAGGGGAGCAACTGTATTAAACAAACCGACGTGAAACAGCCTTAACACACCCGCGCGTGAGGTTAATCTAACGTTCCAAAGGCTCCTCGTGAACGATCAAAATTAATCTTTGCAGAAATTGGAGCCTTTGACAGTATAAATAACGTTCTATCAAGAAAAAATGTCATGCTTTTAGCCAATCAGTTAAAAGAAATATTTATAGTCATATAATAATATACAATTATTGACTTTTGTTGAGGTTAATATTTATCAATTATGGACTTTTTGCAAGGTCAATATGTTATATATGGACAGGTTAGGATTATGTTCCTAACAGGTCCATATGTAAAGTATTGACAGAGTAAAAAGTCCTTAATTTTCATATTACATATGTAATATATTACTCGTGTCATTGAAAATAAAATATTAACATACAATTATTTTATTGTTTAAGAACACAATAAAACTAGAAAATTGTTTTACTACAGGTGGAGTGTAAACGCGGTCCGGAACGGACAATATCCGGATCTAAATTTAGTAACATAGCGTCAATATACTTAAAAATAGAAACATAGCGTCAGTATTTTTTAAAAATAGAAACAAGACGTCTGGTTTCTTCACAGTGGAGAAAATACATTAAATATTCTGTATATCACGAGACTGATTTAGCCAATGAAATTTTGCGAAAACCACATCATATGTAATATAAGGATCTATCGTTCCAAGATATATGATATTTATCGAGGCCACAGCCGAGGTAAATATCATACATATTGGAGCGATAGGTCTTGATATTAATCGAAATTAAAGTCAGTAATTGTTTTATTATATGTCCTCTGGGTCATGTTTTTCTTAAATTATAATTTAACATGTGTTTTTTGTAAATATTATTGGTAACAAGAAAGATTTATGAATACTGCAAATATTAATTGTTATTATATGACTTCAGATAATGTCTTTTCTGATTGGCTGACGTCCCTAGTAACGTTCTTTGATAAAACGTTATAATCACCTCACGTGACGTAACGCGCGGTGAATATAACATTCCAACGTCTTGCACCATACGAAACCAAAGAAAACGTCGTGATAAAAGCTTATTTTAAGGGTAAAAGCAACATATAAAATGTGTCATATAATAAAACAATTAATGACTTTCAATTCGAAGGATTCCAGGATTTATTAACCCAAGAATAATATGTTTACCTCGACCATCTGGCCTTGGTAAATATAATGTTCCTGGGTTGATAAATCCTTGCATCCACCTCATTAAAAGTCATTAATTGTATAATATCGTTCCAGAGGAGCCCTTGGAACGCTATGATAACCTCACGTGACGCTAAATTCAAAAGTGAGGGTTTTCCGATTTTAGAGTCACGTGAGGTTAATATAACGTTCCAAAGACTCCTCTGTAATGATCTAAGTTAATTTTTACGGAAATTGAAGGCTTGGACAGTATTCATAAAGTTCTATCAAGAAAAAATCTCATGTGTTTAGCCAATATGTTAAAAGAAATAATTATAGTCGTATAATAAAATAGATTATTATACTTCATGTAAATTTCCTGTCTTCTCATTGGTTAAGGAGCGTGTGCTAATTTACTCTATCACATGGCAGAGTGTGATAATTTAGTCGATCACCCTCTCGATTTAAGACATTTATGTCTGAGTCAATTGCGCGATTTAAAAGATCGGATAATCAAAGTCGGAATTTAAATTGGAAAATAATATCGGTGAAGGAATGAAAATGTTCCGGAAATTCCTGACTTTTTGTCTGATGAATTTGTTTTGGCAAATGTATTGAATGACTTGTCTTTTTTACTGCCACATCAATTATTTTACCTGCAGCCATCATTTTGCGTCTGACGTCTCTTTCGGTATAATAAAACACTTATTAACTAGATATTCGGGGAATAGTAAGTTTATTAAATTGCTCACTTTTCATTTAGGAACACCCATCTGTATGAAACATACACCAAAATGGCAGAAAAATATTAACAAATACAAAAAATGTATGTATTCGTATTTATTACACATTGTCGATATCACAGTTTAGCACATTTAAAGACAATGAATTTCCCGGGGTAACAATCTGCTCTACCACCCTCTCAGCTATGTGTTATTTATATAATATCAATCTACATTTAAAGGAACATTTATATTATAGTAAATCTAGTCCGGTCCTCCCAGATCTAATACACAAACACCACTTGTATACAATGTAGCTTTCGAATACACAAAATGTTGTGCATGTGTTAGTACACACGACACGTTTCAGACATAAACTACATCAGATGCGCTGCACAGATTCAGAAGATTGGAAAGTCAACTATTTTAAAAGTCTTTGGGAGATTGTATATTAAAGGATCTAAACAAGTTAGCCACACTCGTCTAAAGATACATATGACTGCAGGATGTTTAACTTAGAATAATTAAGGTATCTATTTCTCTCTTCGTGTAGCGAAACTGAACAATCCACATGGACAAAAATGTTCTCATAACTATAAAATAAAAAAATTCCACATTGTCAAAGCAATAAAAAATCAGCAGTGCCAGAACAATTCCAAAATCAAATATCAAAATCGGAGAAAGAGGCAAAATCTATACTCTAACTCACAAATACACGATCGCACACTTACCTGGCTTAGTGCAGGAATTGCAATGAAAAGTGGCAGGTATAGACAAGTTTTATGAGCCAAAATATCTCTTCTCAGTGAAATGATGCGCGGTCATTGCTAGTGCTTTCCACATGCGAGGATTATACCAACCGGGATAAGAGTGTTCTTATAGCAAACGATGTAATCTTGAACATTGTAAATAATATATTTAATCTTCGTGAAACAGAACTTGTCATATGTTTTATTAGTTCTATTAAAGAGAGTCAATGGTCTATTGGTCATTCATGTTAAGACAATGTCATTGTCATAATGTTGTCATTCGACGAGCTAGATCATGACCAAATCCATAAGCAGAAAACACAATGTTATGCCACGTGCCTATATTATTTTAAATATACAGAAATGCATTCATACTTCGACAATTACAAACAAATAACAACAAATTAAATGAACTTATGATAACGATACTAGGGTTTAAAACTAGCGTTCTAATGTAAATTCAGTAACATACAAATGTATTTTGTAGATCTGTATTTGTCCTTTTGTCCTTTTTCATTTGGCCATTGTGTTGTCTGTCCTTCGATTTACGGATTCTGATTACCCCTTTGGTATCTTCAAACTCTTTTGAAGGCAACATAGATACAGGAATGCTTAAAGTTTATTTTATTCTATGACCGCCCTATTTTTGTGGCTGTCCCAAGAACCTGGATTTCCAACGTCATATGGAGGTTTCTGTTTGTCTTCAGTGAGTCCAGGTGAGAGGTGATTGCTCGTTTTGTAGATATTACTGAACTGGTTGACCATCACATTTTAAAGTTTCTTTTCATAACGTATAATTTCAAGTCGTATTTAATTCTATATTTTCCCCTCTTCTTCGGCTCTGTGAATTTGTTTCGTTATTAGTACTGTTTATGGTAATGGATGCTTTTTATGTACTTCTGTAATGTTGTAAAATGAAGAAAAGCAACACATTGTCGAAACATTCTATAATCCAATATCACAATCGTACAAGAGGCAAAATCGATACCCCACGGGGGATAACTATATTATATTTTGATGGTCGCGTCCGCGGAGCCAGAAAACAAATAGAAATACAATACAGTTATCTCCAAAAACGAAGGTGAACTCGGGAGCCTGGAAGGGTTAGCAGTTTCTGCTCTACTAATGACACCCGCCGCCTCGTTACTGTTCAGCAACATGCACATCATGTGGATATATTGAAATCGTGTTGGACACCATTTTACATAAATAAATACAAATAAGATAACACGTGAACCCTCTACAAAACAAATCTTATTTTTCGAGATTTACAATTTTCCTATTGTGAACATTCCATTTATATGTAGCAAAATTCGAACAGCACATGCATATGGAGTATATATCTCTCAGATGATACGATATTCCAGAGCTTGTGGTTCCTATCACGATTTCCTTGATAGATGGATGCTGCTAACAAGGAAGCTACTGAACCAAGGGTTCATTTTGGTAAAATTAAAGTCATCACTTCGACAATTTTACGGTCGACACTGACTTGGTTGACCGTTATGGAATATCTGTGTCACAAATGACCACGGATATGTTCCACTTTTCGTAAACATTTACCGGTCCTTTCCTCATTCACGACTTATTACCGGGTTTGATACTAGATTAACACGATGGGTGCCACTAGTAGATCAGGAACTGCTTACCCTTCCGGAGCACCTGAGTTCACCCTCGGTTTTTAGTGGATTTCCTGTTACTCGATCTTTAGTTTTATATGTATGTTTTGTAGATCGTTGTTTGTCCTGTTATATACTTTTTCTTTTGGCCATTGTGTTGTCTGATCTTTTTCGATATACGGATTATGATTGCCCATTTGGTATCTCCAAACTCTTCTTACAAAAATCGCAGAATGGGCTTGACACTCACCAAACATGACATCAGCTTATGTCAACAGTCAAGATCTTTATATAAAAAACACGAGGACGTCCATCGTGAGAGCATCCATATCCGACACCTTGTGGCGTAGGGATGTCACGATTGGTCAATTGAGTTATTATATCTGATAACAGAGACCAATATGTTCATATTTGTTGATGAGTTATAAATCGACGATATTTGAATGATACAAATATGTCAATGTGTTATACTATTGTACCAAACTACATTTACTCCATGCATTTCTACATGTAGATATATGATTAAAGCACATTATTTTGTAGGGAGACAGTAGTATCAGTTGAGAGGACGAAACAGTCAGCCGAACATACTAAACAAACAAATCCCAAAGGTCAACCACCAATTCCACGGTAAGTAATAATAGCAGGTGTATAAGAAGGTATATTCAGAATGACAATATATTGATGTCCAGCATGTGTATATGTTTATATATCACGGGGAAAATGTTCCAGGACTAATACACAGTGACCCCAATATTTATTATTATTGGCAATCTATGGAAGATTTAAAGCTGAATTTAAAGTTAAGTTAAATAAATATTATTAAGAAAGGGATCGATATATTTGCCGGTTTTTCACAATAACATGAAAACATACGAATGAAGTCAAAGTAGAACGAGAAAGCCTGATGCGATAACCTGACATGGTAACGCGATATCATATTAATTGACAAGATAACGGATGATTTCAGGAGTTGTGACAGCAATATTAAACACAGTTTGTCGTTTTTATTTAACATGTATATAAATCCATGAATTTATGTCATGTAACAATTGATACATCCCTTAAATGAATGAAAAAAACAAAAAAAACAACAAGTACTGAATATTTAATTAAATGTTATTTTAGTTACTAAAAAGAATAGAACTCTATACAGTAGTTAATATAGTATTAAAATGAAAAACAAACAAATACCACACTGACGAAACAATTCCTAAATGAAAAAAATATCACACTGACGAAACAATTCCTAAATCAAACAAACACCACACAGACGAAACAATTCCTAAATCAAACAAATACCACACTGACGAAACAATTCCTCAATCAAACAAATACCACACTGACGAAACAATTCATAAAACAACAAATACCTCACTGACGAAACAATTCCTAAATCAAACAAATACCACACCGACGAAACAATTCCTAAATCAAACAAATACCACACTGACGAAACAATTCCTAAATCAAATAAATACCACACTGACGAAACAATTCCTAAATCAAACTAATACCACACAGACGAAACAATTCCTAAATCAAACAAATACCACACAGACGAAACAATTCCTAAATCAAACAAATACCACACTGACGAAACAATTCCTAAATCAAACAAATACCACACTGACGAAAGAATTCCTAAAACAACAAATACTACACTGACGAAACAATTCTTAAATCAAACAAATACCACACTGACGAAACAATTCCTAAATCAAACAAATACCACACTGACGAAACAATTCCTAAATCAAATAAATACCACACTGACGAAACAATTCCTAAATCAAACTAATACCACACAGACGAAACAATTCCTAAATCAAACAAATACCACACTGACGAAACAATTCCTAAATCAAACAAATACCACACTGACGAAACAATTCCTAAATCAAACAAATACCACACTGACGAAACAATTCCTAAATCAAGCAAATACAACACTGACGAAGCAATTCCTAAAACAACAAATACCACACTGACGAAACAATTCCTAAATCAAACAAATACCACACTGTCGAAGCAATTCCTAAATCAAACAAATACCACACTGACGAAACAATTCCTAAATCAAACAAATACCACACTGTCGAAACAATTCCTAAATCAAACAAATACCACACTGACGAAACAATTCCTAAATCAAGCAAATACCACACTGACGAAGCAATTCCTAAAACAAAAAATACCACACTGACGAAACAATTCCTAAATCAAAGAAATACCACACAGACGAAACAATTCCTAAATCAAACAAATACCACACTGACGAAACAATTCCTCAATCAAACAAATACCACACTGACGAAACAATTCATAAAACAACAAATACCTCACTGACGAAACAATTCCTAAATCAAACAAATACCACACTGAAGAAACAATTCCTAAATCAAACAAATACCACACTGACCAAACAATTCCTAAATCAAACAAATACCACACTGACGAAACAATTCCCAAATCAAATAAATACCACACTGACGAAACAATTCCCAAATCAAACTAATACCACACAGACGAAACAATTCCTAAATCAAACAAATACCACACAGACGAAACAATTCCTAAATCAAACAAATACCACACTGACGAAACAATTCCTCAATCAAACAAATACCATACTGACGAAGCAATTCCTAAAACAACAAATACCACACTGACGAAACAATTCCTAAATCAAACAAATACCACACTGACGAAACAATTCCTAAATCAAACAAATACCACACTGACGAAACAATTCCTAAATCAAACAAATACCACACTCACGAAACAATTCCTAAATCAAATAAATACCACACTGACGAAACAATTCCTAAATCAAACTAATACCATAGAGACGAAACAATTCCTAAATCAAACAAATACCACACGGACGAAACAATTCCTAAATCAAACAAATACCACACTGACGAAACAATTCCTAAGTCAAACAAATACCACACTGACGAAACAATTCCTAAATCAAACAAATACCACATAGACGAAAGAATTCCTAAATCAAGCAAATACCATACTGTCGAAGCAATTCCTAAATCAAACAAATACCACACTGACGAAACAATTCCTAAATCAAATAAATACCACACTGACGAAACAATTCCTAAATCAAACTAATACCATACAGACGAAACAATTCCTAAATCAAACAAATACCACACTGACGAAACAATTCCTAAATCAAACAAATACGACACTGACGAAACAATTCCTAAATCAAACAAATACCACAGAGACGAAACAATTCCTAAATCAAGCAAATACCACACTGTCGAAGCAATTCCTAAATCAAACAAATACCACACTGACGAAACAATTCCTAAATCAAACAAATACCACACTGTCGAAACAATTCCTAAATCAAACAAATACCACACTGACGAAACAATTCCTAAATCAAGCAAATACCACACTGACGAAGCAATTCCTAAAACAACAAATACTACACTGACGAAACAATTCCTAAATCAAACAAATACCACACAGACGAAACAATTCCTAAATCAAACAAATACCACACTGACGAAACAATTCCTAAATCAAACAAATACCACACTGACGAAACAATTCCTAAATCAAACAAATACCACACTGACGAAACAATTCCTAAATCAAACAAATACCACACTGACGAAACAATTCCTAAATCAAACAAATACCACACTGACGAAACAATTCCTAAATCAAACAAATACAACACTGACGAAACAATTCCTAAATCAAACAAATACCACACTGACGAAACAATTCCTAAATCAAACAAATACCACACTGACGAAACAATTCCTAAATCAAACAAATACCACACTGACGAAACAATTCCTAAATCAAACAAATACCACACTGACGAAACAATTCCTAAATCAAGCAAATACCACACTGACGAAGCAATTCCTAAAACAACAAATACCACACTGACGAAACAATTCCTAAATCAAACAAATACCACACAGACGAAACAATTCCTAAATCAAACAAATACCACACTGACGAAACAATTCCTAAATCAAACAAATACCACACTGACGAAACAATTCCTAAATCAAACAAATACCACACTGACGAAACAATTCCTAAATCAAACAAATACCACACTGACCAAACAATTCCTAAATCAAACAAATACCACACTGACGAAACAATTCCTAAATCAAACAAATACCACACTGACGAAACAATTCCTAAATCAAACAAATACCACATAGACGAAACAATTCCTAAATCAAGAAAATACCACACTGTCGAAGCAATCCCTAAATCAAACAAATACCACACAGACGAAACAATTCATAAATCAAACAAATACCACACTGACGAAACAATTCCTAAATCAAATAAATACCACACTGACGAAACAATTCCTAAATCAAACTAATACCAAACAGACGAAACAATTCCTAAATCAAACAAATACCACACTGACGAAACAATTCCTAAATCAAACAAATACGACACTGACGAAACAATTCCTAAATCAAACAAATACCACAGAGACGAAACAATTCCTAAATCAAGCAAATACCACACTTTCGAAGCAATTCCTAAATCAAACAAATACCACACTGACGAAACAATTCCTAAATCAAACAAATACCACACTGTCGAAACAATTCCTAAATCAAACAAATACCACACTGACGAAACAATTCCTAAATCAAGCAAATACCACACTGACGAAGCAATTCCTAAATCAAACAAATACCACACTGACGAAACAATTCCTAAATCAAACAAATACCACACAGACGAAACAATTCCTAAATCAAACAAATACCACACTGACGAAACAATTCCTAAATCAAACAAATACCACACTGACGAAACAATTCCTAAATCAAACAAATACCACACTGACGAAACAATTCCTAAATCAAACAAATACCACACTGACGAAACAATTCCTAAATCAAACAAATACCACACTGACGAAACAATTCCTAAATCAAACAAATACCACACTGACGAAACAATTCCTAAATCAAACAAATACCACACTGACGAAACAATTCCTAAATCAAACAAATACCACACTGACGAAACAATTCCTAAATCAAACAAATACCACACTGACGAAACAATTCCTAAATCAAACAAATACCACACTGACGAAACAATTCCTAAATCAAGCAAATACCACACTGACGAAGCAATTCCTAAAACAACAAATACCACACTGACGAAACAATTCCTAAATCAAACAAATACCACACAGACGAAACAATTCCTAAATCAAACAAATACCACACTGACGAAACAATTGCTAAATCAAACAAATACCACACTGACGAAACAATTCCTAAATCAAACAAATACCACACTGACGAAACAATTCCTAAATCAAACAAATACCACACTGACCAAACAATTCCTAGATCAAACAAATACCACACTGACGAAACAATTCCTAAATCAAACAAATACCACACTGACGAAACAATTCCTAAATCAAACAAATACCACATAGACGAAACAATTCCTAAATCAAGAAAATACCACACTGTCGAAGCAATCCCTAAATCAAACAAATACCACACAGACGAAACAATTCATAAATCAAACAAATACCACACTGACGAAACAATTCCTAAATCAAACTAATACCACACAGACGAAACAATTCCTAAATCAAACAAATACCACATAGACGAAACAATTCCTAAATCAAGAAAATACCACACTGTCGAAGCCATCCCTAAATCAAACAAATACCACACAGACGAAACAATTCATAAATCAAACAAATACCACACAGACGAAACAATTCCTAAATCAAACTAATACCACACAGTCGAAACAATTCCTAAATCAAACAAATACCACACTGACGAAACAATTCCTAAATCAAGCAAATACCACACTGACGAAGCAATTCCTAAAACAACAAATACCACACTGACGAAACAATTTCTAAATCAAACAAATACCACACTGACGAAACAATTCCTACATCAAACAAATACCACACTGACGAAACAATTCCTAATTCAAACAAATACCACACTGACGAAACAATTCCTAAATCAAATAAATACCACACTGACGAAACAATTCCTAAATCAAGCTAATACCACACAGACGAAACAATTCCGAAATCAAACAAATACCACACTGACGAAACAATTCCTAAATCAAACAAATACCACACTGACGAAACAATTCCTAAATCAAACAAATACCACAGACGAAACAATTCCTAAATCAAATATCAAAATCGTAGAAAGAGGCAAATCGTTACCTGTAACACACACATACATGACTTTCCAAGCTTGGTAGAGGAAATTCGATAAATAAGAAAAGGAATCAGAATCTTATAAAGTAACAAAACAGGAAACCATAGCTCTTATGGACCTTGGCCAATTTTCTGATATTTGCGGACCACAGAGCTACGGATTTCACCTTATCACAAATTTGCGAAACTGCGACCTTCATTTTGTCGCATTTTTCAACAGTAATTTTTACAACAAAACGCTCTATTTGAGCGGAGTCATGTGGATAATTCGTTTCATTGCATATTTATCTATCACTTTCCATATTTACTGACTCATTATCATTTTTTCTTGTTCATTAGCATAACAAATGTCTCCAGATTAACAGATCCCACCTACTTCGTTCCGCCATCTTGTCATTGCGGTATTCTCGTTTCGAGGTCACGTGACTATTGATAAAGCAAGTCGGATAATTCTAACCACAAAGCTCTATGGTCTTCAAATATCAGAAAACTGGCGAAGGACCATAAGAGCTATGGGTTCGCAGCTAAAAGTAACAGTGTTACCCGTAACACACATATACACGACCAATCACTTTCCTGGCTTAGTACAGGGACTGAAATAAATAAGAAAGTAACATCCCAACTTTCTTCTCTACTTGTACATGTTCATCTCGGAAACAAATATTTATAAGTAGTACTCAATGATAATTTTAATTTCATAATATAAATGTTATCAGCCAAAATATTTAATGACAGTATTTGTTTATTTTCTAGAAATCCATCTAAGAAACAGTACAGATATAAATGTGATGCTTGTTGGTAGGTAGTGTAATAAGTGAATGTTCAGATAATTAACAAAATCTCACTAACCTACACTAGTACACTACACAAATGTACATCTACGAAACAGTACAGATATAAATGTAGCGATTGTAGGTAGGTAGTGTAATAAGTGAATGTTCAGATAATTAACAAAAACACACTAACCTACACTACTACACTACACACATGTACATCTAAGAAACAGTACAGATATAAATGTAGAGATTGTGGGGAGGTAGTGTAATAAGTGAATGTTCAGATAATTAACAAAAACACACTAACCTACACTACTACACTACACACATGTACTTCTAAGAAACAGTACAGATATAAATGTGGAGATTGTGGGTAGGTAGTGTAATAAGTGAATGTTCAGATAATTAACAAAAACACACTAACCTACACTACTACACTACACACATGTACATCTAAGAAACAGTACAGATATAAATGTAGAGAGTGTGGGTAGGTAGTGTAATAAGTGAATGTTCAGATAATTAACAACAACACACTAACTTACACTACTACACTACACACATGTACATCTAAGAAACAGTACAGATATAAATGTAGAGATTGTGGGGAGGTAGTGTAATAAGTGAATGTTCAGATAAATAACAAAAACACACTAACCTACACTACTACACTACACACATGTACTTCTAAGAAACAGTACAGATATAAATGTGGAGATTGTGGGTAGGTAGTGTATTAAGTGAATGTTCAGATAATTAACAAAAACACACTAACATACACTACTACACTACACACATGTACATCTAAGAAACAGTACAGATATAAATGTGGAGATTGTGGGGAGGTAGTGTAATAAGTGAATGTTCAGATAATTAACAAAAACACACTAACCTACACTACTACACTACACACATGTACATTTAAGAAACAGTACAGATATAAATGTAGAGATTGTGGGTAGGTAGTGTAATAAGTGAATGTTCAGATAATTAACAAAAACACACTAACCTACACTACTACACTACACACATGTACTTCTAAGAAACAGTACAGATATAAATGTGGAGATTGTGGGTAGGTAGTGTAATAAGTGAATGCTCAGATAATTAACAAAATCATACTAACCTACACTAGTACACTACACACATGTACATCTAAGAAACAGTACAGATATAAATGGGGAGATTGTGGGTATGTAGTGTAATAAGTGAATGTTCAGATAATTAACAAAAACACACTAACCTACACTACTACACTACACACATGTACATCTAAGAAACAGTACAGATATAAATGTGGAGATTGTGGGTAGGTAGTGTAATAAGTGAATGTTCAGATAATTAACAAAAACACACTAACCTACACTACTACACTACACATATGTACTTCTAAGAAACAGTACAGATATAAATGTGGAGATTGTGGGTAGGTAGTGTAATAAGTGAATGTTCAGATAATTAACAAAAACACACTAACCTACACTACTACACTACACACATGTACATCTAAGAAACAGTACAGATATAAATGTAGAGATTGTGGGGAGGTAGTGTAATAAGTGAATGTTCAGATAATTAACAAAAACACACTAACCTACACTACTACACTACACACATGTACTTCTAAGAAACAGTACAGATATAAATGTGGAGATTGTGGGTAGGTAGTGTAATAAGTGAATGTTCAGATAATTAACAAAAACACACTAACCTACACTACTACACTACACACATGTACATCTAGGAAACAGTACATATATAAATGTAGAGAGTGTGGGTAGGTAGTGTAATAAGTGAATGTTCAGATAATTAACAACAACACACTAACTTACACTACTACACTACACACATGTACATCTAAGAAACAGTACAGATATAAATGTAGAGATTGTGGGGAGGTAGTGTAATAAGTGAATGTTCAGATAATTAACAAAAACACACTAACCTACACTACTACACTACACACATGTACTTCTAAGAAACAGTACAGATATAAATGTGGAGATTGTGGGTAGGTAGTGTATTAAGTGAATGTTCAGATAATTAACAAAAACACACTAACATACACTACTACACTACACACATGTACATCTAAGAAACAGTACAGATATAAATGTAGAGATTGTGGGGAGGTAGTGTAATAAGTGAATGTTCAGATAATTAACAAAAACACACTAACCTACACTACTACACTACACACATGTACATCTAAGAAACAGTACAGATATAAATGTAGAGATTGTGGGTAGGTAGTGTAATAAGTGAATGTTCAGATAATTAACAAAAACACACTAACCTACACTACTACACTACACACATGTACTTCTAAGAAACAGTACAGATATAAATGTGGAGATTGTGGGTAGGTAGTGTAATAAGTGAATGTTCAGATAATTAACAAAATCATACTAACCTACACTAGTACACTACACACATGTACATCTAAGAAACAGTACAGATATAAATGTGGAGATTGTGGGTAGGTAGTGTAATAAGTGAATGTTCAGATAATTAACAAAAACACACTAACCTACACTACTACACTACACACATGTACATCTAAGAAACAGTACAGATATAAATGTGGAGATTGTGGGTAGGTAGTGTAATAAGTGAATGTTCAGATAATTAACAAAAACACACTAACCTACACTACTACACTACACACATGTACTTCTAAGAAACAGTACAGATATAAATGTGGAGATTGTGGGTAGGTAGTGTAATAAGTGAATGTTCAGATAATTAACAAAAACACACTAACCTACACTACTACACTAGACACATGTACATCTAAGAAACAGTACAGATATAAATGTAGAGATTGTGGGTAGGTAGTGTAATAAGTGAATGTTCAGATAATTAACAAAAACACACTAACCTACACTACTACACTACACACATGTACATCTAAGAAACAGTACAGATATAAATGTGGAGATTGTGGGTAGGTAGTGTATTAAGTGAATGTTCAGATAATTAACAAAAACACACTAACCTACACTACTACACTACACACATGTACATCTAAGAAACAGTACAGATATAAATGTAGAGATTGTGGGGAGGTAGTGTAATAAGTGAATGTTCAGATAATTAACAAAAACACACTAACCTACACTACTACACTACACACATGTACATCTAAGAAACAGTACAGATATAAATGTATAGATTGTGGGGAGGTAGTGTAATAAGTGAATGTTAAGATAATTAACAAAAACACACTAACCTACACTACTACACTACACACATGTACTTCTAAGAAACAGTACAGATATAAATGTGGAGATTGTGGGTAGGTAGTGTAATAAGTGAATGTTCAGATAATTAACAAAAACACACTAACCTACACTACTACACTACACACATGTACATCTAAGAAACAGTACAGATATAAATGTAGAGAGTGTGGGTATGTAGTGTAATAAGTGAATGTTCAGATAATTAACAACAACACACTAACTTACACTACTACACTACACACATGTACATCTAAGAAACAGTACAGATATAAATGTAGAGATTGTGGGGAGGTAGTGTAATAAGTAAATGTTCAGATAATTAACAAAAACACACTAACCTACACTACTACACTACACACATGTACTTCTAAGAAACAGTACAGATATAAATGTGGAGATTGTGGGTAGGTAGTGTAATAAGTGAATGTTCAGATAATTAACAAAATCATACTAACCTACACTAGTACACTACACACATGTACATCTAAGAAACAGTACAGATATAAATGTGGAGATTGTGGGTATGTAGTGTAATAAGTGAATGTTCAGATAATTAACAAAAAGACACTAACCTACACTACTACACTACACACATGTACATCTAAGAAACAGTACAGATATAAATGTAGAGATTGTGGGGAGGTAGTGTAATAAGTGAATGTTCAGATAATTAACAAAAACACACTAACCTACACTACTACACTACACACATGTACATCTAAGAAACAGTACAGATATAAATGTAGAGATTGTGGGTAGGTAGTGTAATAAGTGAATGTTCAGATAATTAACAAAACACACTAACCTACACTACTACACTACACACATGTACTTCTAAGAAACAGTACAGATATAAATGTGGAGATTGTGGGTAGGTAGTGTAATAAGTGAATGTTCAGATAATTAACAAAATCATACTAACCTACACTAGTACACTACACACATGTACATCTAAGAAACAGTACAGATATAAATGTGGAGATTGTGGGTATGTAGTGTAATAAGTGAATGTTCAGATAATTAACAAAAACACACTAACCTACACTACTACACTACACACATGTACATCAAAGAAACAGTACAGATATAAATGTGGAGATTGTGGGTAGGTAGTGTAATAAGTGAATTTTCAGATAATTAACAAAAACACACTAACCTACACTACTACACTAAACACATGTACTTCTAAGAAACAGTACAGATATAAATGTGGAGATTGTGGGTAGGTAGTGTAATAAGTGAATGTTCAGATAATTAACAAAAACACACTAACTTACACTACTACACTACACACATGTACATCTAAGAAACAGTACAGATATAAATGTGGAGATTGTGGGTAGGTAGTGTATTAAGTGAATGTTCAGATAATTAACAAAAACACACTAACATACACTACTACACTACACACATGTACATCTAAGAAACAGTACAGATATAAATGTAGAGATTGTGGGGAGGTAGTGTAATAAGTGAATGTTCAGATAATTAACAAAAACACACTAACCTACACTACTACACTACACACATGTACATCTAAGAAACAGTACAGATATAAATGTAGAGATTGTGGGGAGGTAGTGTAATAAGTGAATGTTAAGATAATTAACAAAAACACACTAACCTACACTACTACACTACACACATGTACTTCTAAGAAACAGTACAGATATAAATGTGGAGATTGTGGGTAGGTAGTGTAATAAGTGAATGTTCAGATAATTAACAAAAACACACTAACCTACACTACTACACTACACACATGTACATCTAAGAAACAGTACAGATATAAATGTAGAGAGTGTGGGTATGTAGTGTAATAAGTGAATGTTCAGATAATTAACAACAACACACTAACTTACACTACTACACTACACACATGTACATCTAAGAAACAGTACAGATATAAATGTAGAGATTGTGGGGAGGTAGTGTAATAAGTAAATGTTCAGATAATTAACAAAAACACACTAACCTACACTACTACACTACACACATGTACATCTAAGAAACAGTACAGATATAAATGTAGAGATTGTGGGTAGGTAGTGTAATAAGTGAATGTTCAGATAATTAACAAAAACACACTAACCTACACTACTACACTACACACATGTACTTCTAAGAAACAGTACAGATATAAATGTGGAGATTGTGGGTAAGTAGTGTAATAAGTGAATGTTCAGATAATTAACAAAATCATACTAACCTACACTAGTACACTACACACATGTACATCTAAGAAACAGTACAGATATAAATGTGGAGATTGTGGGTATGTAGTGTAATAAGTGAATGTTCAGATAACTAACAAAAACACACTAACCTACACTACTACACTACACACATGTACATCTAAGAAACAGTCCAGATATAAATGTAGAGATTGTGGGTAGGTAGTGTAATAAGTGAATGTTCAGATAATTAACAAAAACACACTAACCTACACTACTACACTACACACATGTACTTCTAAGAAACAGTACAGATATAAATGTGGAGATTGTGGGTAGGTAGTGTAATAAGTGAATGTTCAGATAATTAACAAAAACACACTAACCTACACTACTACACTACACACTTGTACTTCTAAGAAACAGTACAGATATAAATGTGGAGATTGTGGGTAGGCAGTGTAATAAGTGAATGTTCAGATAATTAACAAAAACACACTAACCTACACTACTACACTACACACATGTACATCTAAGAAACAGTACAGATATAAATGTAGAGATTGTGGGGAGGTAGTGTAATAAGTGAATGTTCAGATAATTAACAAAAACACACTAACCTACACTAGTACACTACACACATGTACATCTAAGAAACAGTACAGATATAAATGTGGAGATTGTGGGTATGTAGTGTAATAAGTGAATGTTCAGATAATTAACAAAAACACACTAACCTACACTACTACACTACACACATGTACATCTAAGAAACAGTACAGATATAAATGTAGAGATTGTGGGTAGGTAGTGTAATAAGTGAATGTTCAGATAATTAACAAAAACACACTAACTTACACTACTACACAACACACATATACAACTAAGAAACAGTACAGATATAAATGTGGAGATTGTGGGTATGTAGTGTAATAAGTGAATGTTCAGATAATTAACAAAAACACACTAACCTACAATACTACACTACACACATGTACATCTAAGAAACAGTACAGATATAAATGTAGAGATTGTGGGGAGGTAGTGTAATAAGTGAATGTTCAAATAATTAACAAAAACACACTAACCTACACTACTACACTACACACATGTACATCTAAGAAACAGTACAGATATAAATGTAGAGATTGTGGGGAGGTAGTGTAATAAGTGAATGTTCAGATAATTAACAAAAACACACTAACTTACACTACTACACTACACACATGTACATCTAAGAAACAGTAAAGATATAAATGTAGAGATTGTTGGGAGGTATTGTAATAAGTGAATGTTCAGAAAATTAACAAAAACACACTAACTTACACTACTACACTACACACATGTACATCTAAGAAACAGTACCGATATAAATGTGGAGATTGTAGGTAGGTAGTGTAATAAGTGAATGTTCAGATAATTAACAAAATCATACTAACCTACACTACTACACTACACACATGTACATCTAAGAAACAGTACATATATAAATGTAGAGATTGTGGGGAGGTAGTGTAATAAGTGAATGTTCAGATAATTAACAAAAACACACTAACCTACACTACTACACTACACACATGTACTTCTAAGAAACAGTACAGATATAAATGTGGAGATTGTGGGTAGGTAGTGTATTAAGTGAATGTTCAGATAATTAACAAAAACACACTAACATACACTACTACACTACACACATGTACATCTAAGAAACAGTACAGATATAAATGTAGAGATTGTGGGGAGGTAGTGTATTAAGTGAATGTTCAGATAATTAACAAAAACACACTAACCTACACTACTACACTACACACATGTACATCAAAGAAACAGTACAGATATAAATGTAGAGATTGTGGGTAGGTAGTGTAATAAGTGAATGTTCAGATAATTAACAAAAACACACTAACCTACACTACTACACTACACACATGTACTTCTAAGAAACAGTACAGATATAAATGTGGAGATTGTGGGTAGGTAGTGTAATAAGTGAATGTTCAGATAATTAACAAAATCATACTAACCTACACTAGTACACTACACACATGTACATCTAAGAAACAGTACAGATATAAATGTGGAGATGGTGGGTATGTAGTGTAATAAGTGAATGTTCAGATAATTAACAAAAACACACTAACCTACACTACTACACTACACACATGTACATCTAAGAAACAGTACAGATATAAATGTGGAGATTGTGGGTAGGTAGTGTAATAAGTGAATGTTCAGATAATTAACAAAAACACACTAACCTACACTACTACACTACACACATGTACTTCTAAGAAACAGTACAGATATAAATGTGGAGATTGTGGGTAGGTAGTGTAATAAGTGAATGTTCAGATAATTAACAAAAACACACTAACCTACACTACTACACTACACACATGTACATCTAAGAAACAGTACAGATATAAATGTAGAGATTGTGGGGAGGTAGTGTAATAAGTGAATGTTCAGATAATTAACAAAAACACACTAACCTACACTACTACACTACACACATGTACATCTAAGAAACAGTACAGATATAAATGTAGAGATTGTGGGGAGGTAGTGTAATAAGTGAATGTTCAGATAATTAACAAAAACACACTAACCTACACTACTACACTACACACATGTACTTCTAAGAAACAGTACAGATATAAATGTGGAGATTGTGGGTAGGTAGTGTAATAAGTGAATGTTCAGATAATTAACAAAAACACACTAACCTACACTACTACACTACACACATGTACATCTAAGAAACAATACAGATATAAATGTAGAGAGTGTGGGTAGGTAGTGTAATAAGTGAATGTTCAGATAATTAACAACAACACACTAACTTACACTACTACACTACACACATGTACATCTAAGAAACAGTACAGATATAAATGTAGAGATTGTGGGGAGGTAGTGTAATAAGTGAATGTTCAGATAATTAACAAAAACACACTAACCTACACTACTACACTACACACATGTACTTCTAAGAAACAGTACAGATATAAATGTGGAGATTGTGGGTAGGTAGTGTATTAAGTGAATGTTCAGATAATTAACAAAAACACACTAACATACACTACTACACTACACACATGTACATCTAAGAAACAGTACAGATATAAATGTAGAGATTGTGGGGAGGTAGTGTAATAAGTGAATGTTCAGATAATTAACAAAAACACACTAACCTACACTACTACACTACACACATGTACATCTAAGAAACAGTACAGATATAAATGTAGAGATTGTGGGTAGGTAGTGTAATAAGTGAATGTTCAGATAATTAACAAAAACACACTAACCTACACTACTACACTACACACATGTACTTCTAAGAAACAGTACAGATATAAATGTGGAGATTGTGGGTAGGTAGTGTAATAAGTGAATGTTCAGATAATTAACAAAATCATACTAACCTACACTAGTACACTACACACATGTACATCTAAGAAACAGTACAGATATAAATGTGGAGATTGTGGGTATGTAGTGTAATAAGTGAATGTTCAGATAATTAACAAAAAGACACTAACCTACACTACTACACTACACACATGTACATCTAAGAAACAGTACAGATATAAATGTGGAGATTGTGGGTAGGTAGTGTAATAAGTGAATGTTCAGATAATTAACAAAAACACACTAACCTACACTACTACACTACACACATGTACTTCTAAGAAACAGTACAGATATAAATGTGGAGATTGTGGGTAGGTAGTGTAATAAGTGAATGTTCAGATAATTAACAAAAACACACTAACCTACACTACTACACTACACACATGTACATCTAAGAAACAGTACAGATATAAATGTAGAGATTGTGGGGAGGTAGTGTAATAAGTGAATGTTCAGATAATTAACAAAAACACACTAACCTACACTACTACACTACACACATGTACATCTAAGTAACAGTACAGATATAAATGTAGAGATTGTGGGGAGGTAGTGTAATAAGTGAATGTTCAGATAATTAACAAAAACACACTAACTTACACTACTACACTACACACATGTACATCTAAGAAACAGTACAGATATAAATGTGGAGATTGTGGGTAGGTAGTGTATTAAGTGAATGTTCAGATAATTAACAAAAACACACTAACCTACACTACTACACTACACACATTTACATCTAAGAAACAGTACAGATATAAATGTAGAGATTGTGGGGAGGTAGTGTAATAAGTGAATGTTCAGATAATTAACAAAAACACACTAACCTACACTACTACACTACACACATGTACATCTAAGAAACAGTACAGATATAAATGTAGAGATTGTGGGGAGGTAGTGTAATAAGTGAATGTTAAGATAATTAACAAAAACACACTAACCTACACTACTACACTACACACATGTACATCTAAGAAACAGTACAGATATAAATGTAGAGAGTGTGGGTATGTAGTGTAATAAGTAAATGTTCAGATAATTAACAAAAACACACTAACCTACACTACTACACTACACACATGTACTTCTAAGAAACAGTACAGATATAAATGTGGAGATTGTGGGTAGGTAGTGTAATAAGTGAATGTTCAGATAATTAACAAAATCATACTAACCTACACTAGTACACTACACACATGTACATCTAAGAAACAGTACAGATATAAATGTGGAGATTGTGGGTATGTAGTGTAATAAGTGAATGTTCAGATAATTAACAAAAAGACACTAACCTACACTACTACACTACACACATGTACATCTAAGAAACAGTACAGATATAAATGTAGAGATTGTGGGGAGGTAGTGTAATAAGTGAATGTTCAGATAATTAACAAAAACACACTAACCTACACTACTACACTACACACATGTACATCTACGAAACAGTACAGATATAAATGTAGAGATTGTGGGTAGGTAGTGTAATAAGTGAATGTTCAGATAATTAACAAAAACACACTAACCTACACTACTACACTACACACATGTACTTCTAAGAAACAGTACAGATATAAATGTGGAGATTGTGGGTAGGTAGTGTAATAAGTGAATGTTCAGATAATAAACAAAATCATACTAACCTACACTAGTACACTACACACATGTACATCTAAGAAACAGTACAGATATAAATGTGGAGATTGTGGGTATGTAGTGTAATAAGTGAATGTTCAGATAATTAACAAAAACACACTAACCTACACTACTACACTACACACATGTACATCTAAGAAACAGTACAGATATAAATGTGGAGATTGTGGGTAGGTAGTGTAATAAGTGAATGTTCAGATAATTAACAAAAACACACTAACCTACACTACTACACTAAACACATGTACTTCTAAGAAACAGTACAGATATAAATGTGGAGATTGTGGGTAGGTAGTGTAATAAGTGAATGTTCAGATAATTAACAAAAACACACTAACCTACACTACTACACTACACACATGTACATCTAAGAAACAGTACAGATATAAATGTAGAGATTGTGGGGAGGTAGTGTAATAAGTGAATGTTCAGATAATTAACAAAAACACACTAACCTACACTACTACACTACACACATGTACATCTAAGTAACAGTACAGATATAAATGTAGAGATTGTGGGGAGGTAGTGTAATAAGTGAATGTTCAGATAATTAACAAAAACACACTAACTTACACTACTACACTACACACATGTACATCTAAGAAACAGTACAGATATAAATGTGGAGATTGTGGGTAGGTAGTGTATTAAGTGAAAGTTCAGATAATTAACAAAAACACACTAACCTACACTACTACACTACACACATGTACATCTAAGAAACAGTACAGATATAAATGTAGAGATTGTGGGGAGGTAGTGTAATAAGTGAATGTTCAGATAATTAACAAAAACACACTAACCTACACTACTACACTACACACATGTACATCTAAGAAACAGTACAGATATAAATGTAGAGATTGTGGGGAGGTAGTGTAATAAGTGAATGTTAAGATAATTAACAAAAACACACTAACCTACACTACTACACTACACACATGTACTTCTAAGAAACAGTACAGATATAAATGTGGAGATTGTGGGTAGGTAGTGTAATAAGTGAATGTTCAGATAATTAACAAAAACACACTAACCTACACTACTACACTACACACATGTACATCTAAGAAACAGTACAGATATAAATGTAGAGAGTGTGGGTATGTAGTGTAATAAGTGAATGTTCAGATAATTAACAACAACACACTAACTTACACTACTACACTACACACATGTACATCTAAGAAACAGTACAGATATAAATGTAGAGATTGTGGGGAGGTAGTGTAATAAGTAAATGTTCAGATAATTAACAAAAACACACTAACCTACACTACTACACTACACACATGTACATCTAAGAAACAGTACAGATATAAATGTAGAGATTGTGGGTAGGTAGTGTAATAAGTGAATGTTCAGATAATTAACAAAAACACACTAACCTACACTACTACACTACACACATGTACTTCTAAGAAACAGTACAGATATAAATGTGGAGATTGTGGGTAGGTAGTGTAATAAGTGATTGTTCAGATAATTAACAAAATCATACTAACCTACACTAGTACACTACACACATGTACATCTAAGAAACAGTACAGATATAAATGTGGAGATTGTGGGTAGGTAGTGTATTAAGTGAATGTTCAGATAATTAACAAAAACACACTAACCTACACTACTACACTACACACATTTACATCTAAGAAACAGTACAGATATAAATGTAGAGATTGTGGGGAGGTAGTGTAATAAGTGAATGTTCAGATAATTAACAAAATCATACTAACCTACACTAGTACACTACACACATGTACATCTAAGAAACAGTACAGATATAAATGTGGAGATTGTGGGTATGTAGTGTAATAAGTGAATGTTCAGATAATTAACAAAAACACACTAACCTACACTACTACACTACACACATGTACATCTAAGAAACAGTACAGATATAAATGTAGAGATTGTGGGTAGGTAGTGTAATAAGTGAATGTTCAGATAATTAACAAAAACACACTAACCTACACTACTACACTACACACATGTACTTCTAAGAAACAGTACAGATATACATGTGGAGATTGTGGGTAGGTAGTGTAATAAGTGAATGTTCAGATAATTAACAAAAACACACTAACCTACACTACTACACTACGCACATGTACTTCTAAGAAACAGTACAGATATAAATGTGGAGATTGTGGGTAGGCAGTGTAATAAGTGAATGTTCAGATAATTAACAAAAACACACTAACCTACACTACTACACTACACATATGTACATCTAAGAAACAGTACAGATATAAATGTAGAGATTGTGGGGAGGTAGTGTAATAAGTGAATGTTCAGATAATTAACAAAAACACACTAACCTACACTAGTACACTACACACATGTACATCTAAGAAACAGTACAGATATAAATGTGGAGATTGTGGGTATGTAGTGTAATAAGTGAATGTTCAGATAATTAACAAAAACACACTAACCTACACTACTACACTACACACATGTACATCTAAGAAACAGTACAGATATAAATGTAGAGATTGTGGGTAGGTAGTGTAATAAGTGAATGTTCAGATAATTAACAAAAACACACTAACTTACACTACTACACAACACACATATACATCTAAGAAACAGTACAGATATAAATGTGGAGATTGTGGGTATGTAGTGTAATAAGTGAATGTTCAGATAATTAACAAAAACATACTAACCTACAATACTACACTACACACATGTACATCTAAGAAACAGTACAGATATAAATGTAGAGATTGTGGGGAGGTAGTGTAATAAGTGAATGTTCAAATAATTAACAAAAACACACTAACCTACACTACTACACTACACACATTTACATCTAAGAAACAGTACAGATATAAATGTAGAGATTGTGGGGAGGTAGTGTAATAAGTGAATGTTCAGATAATTAACAAAATCATACTAACCTACACTAGTACACTACACACATGTACATCTAAGAAACAGTACAGATATAAATGTGGAGATTGTGGGTATGTAGTGTAATAAGTGAATGTTCAGATAATTAACAAAAACACACTAACCTACACTACTACACTACACACATGTACATCTAAGAAACAGTACAGATATAAATGTAGAGATTGTGGGTAGGTAGTGTAATAAGTGAATGTTCAGATAATTAACAAAAACACACTAACCTACACTACTACACTACACACATGTACTTCTAAGAAACAGTACAGATATACATGTGGAGATTGTGGGTAGGTAGTGTAATAAGTGAATGTTCAGATAATTAACAAAAACACACTAACCTACACTACTACACTACGCACATGTACTTCTAAGAAACAGTACAGATATAAATGTGGAGATTGTGGGTAGGCAGTGTAATAAGTGAATGTTCAGATAATTAACAAAAACACACTAACCTACACTACTACACTACACATATGTACATCTAAGAAACAGTACAGATATAAATGTAGAGATTGTGGGGAGGTAGTGTAATAAGTGAATGTTCAGATAATTAACAAAAACACACTAACCTACACTAGTACACTACACACATGTACATCTAAGAAACAGTACAGATATAAATGTGGAGATTGTGGGTATGTAGTGTAATAAGTGAATGTTCAGATAATTAACAAAAACACACTAACCTACACTACTACACTACACACATGTACATCTAAGAAACAGTACAGATATAAATGTAGAGATTGTGGGTAGGTAGTGTAATAAGTGAATGTTCAGATAATTAACAAAAACACACTAACTTACACTACTACACAACACACATATACATCTAAGAAACAGTACAGATATAAATGTGGAGATTGTGGGTATGTAGTGTAATAAGTGAATGTTCAGATAATTAACAAAAACATACTAACCTACAATACTACACTACACACATGTACATCTAAGAAACAGTACAGATATAAATGTAGAGATTGTGGGGAGGTAGTGTAATAAGTGAATGTTCAGATAATTAACAAAATCATACTAACCTACACTAGTACACTACACACATGTACATCTAAGAAACAGTACAGATATAAATGTGGAGATTGTGGGTATGTAGTGTAATAAGTGAATGTTCAGATAATTAACAAAAACACACTAACCTACACTACTACACTACACACATGTACATCTAAGAAACAGTACAGATATAAATGTAGAGATTGTGGGTAGGTAGTGTAATAAGTGAATGTTCAGATAATTAACAAAAACACACTAACCTACACTACTACACTACACACATGTACTTCTAAGAAACAGTACAGATATACATGTGGAGATTGTGGGTAGGTAGTGTAATAAGTGAATGTTCAGATAATTAACAAAAACACACTAACCTACACTACTACACTACGCACATGTACTTCTAAGAAACAGTACAGATATAAATGTGGAGATTGTGGGTAGGCAGTGTAATAAGTGAATGTTCAGATAATTAACAAAAACACACTAACCTACACTACTACACTACACATATGTACATCTAAGAAACAGTACAGATATAAATGTAGAGATTGTGGGGAGGTAGTGTAATAAGTGAATGTTCAGATAATTAACAAAAACACACTAACCTACACTAGTACACTACACACATGTACATCTAAGAAACAGTACAGATATAAATGTGGAGATTGTGGGTATGTAGTGTAATAAGTGAATGTTCAGATAATTAACAAAAACACACTAACCTACACTACTACACTACACACATGTACATCTAAGAAACAGTACAGATATAAATGTAGAGATTGTGGGTAGGTAGTGTAATAAGTGAATGTTCAGATAATTAACAAAAACACACTAACTTACACTACTACACAACACACATATACATCTAAGAAACAGTACAGATATAAATGTGGAGATTGTGGGTATGTAGTGTAATAAGTGAATGTTCAGATAATTAACAAAAACATACTAACCTACAATACTACACTACACACATGTACATCTAAGAAACAGTACAGATATAAATGTAGAGATTGTGGGGAGGTAGTGTAATAAGTGAATGTTCAAATAATTAACAAAAACACACTAACCTACACTACTACACTACACACATGTACATCTAAGAAACAGTACAGATATAAATGTAGAGATTGTGGGGAGGTAGTGTAATAAGTGAATGTTCAGATAATTAACAAAAACACACTAACTTACACTACTACACTACACACATGTACATCTAAGAAACAGTACAGATATAAATGTAGAGATTGTTGGGAGGTATTGTAATAAGTGAATGTTCAGAAAATTAACAAAAACACACTAACTTACACTACTACACTACACACATGTACATCTAAGAAACAGTACAGATATAAATGTAGAGATTGTGGGTAGGTAGTGTAATAAGTGAATGTTCAGATAATTAACAAAAACACACTAACCTACACTACTACACTACACACATGTACTTCTAAGAAACAGTACAGATATAAATGTGGAGATTGTGGGTAGGTAGTGTAATAAGTGAATGTTCAGATAATTAACAAAATCATACTAACCTACACTAGTACACTACACACATGTACATCTAAGAAACAGTACAGATATAAATGTGGAGATTGTGGGTATGTAGTGTAATAAGTGAATGTTCAGATAATTAACAAAAACACACTAACCTACACTACTACACTACACACATGTACATCTAAGAAACAGTACAGATATAAATGTAGAGATTGTGGGTAGGTAGTGTAATAAGTGAATGTTCAGATAATTAACAAAAACACACTAACCTACACTACTACACTACAGACATGTACTTCTAAGAAACAGTACAGATATAAATGTGGAGATTGTGGGTAGGTAGTGTAATAAGTGAATGTTCAGATAATTAACAAAAACACACTAACCTACACTACTACACTACGCACATGTACTTCTAAGAAACAGTACAGATATAAATGTGGAGATTGTGGGTAGGCAGTGTAATAAGTGAATGTTCAGATAATTAACAAAAACACACTAACCTACACTACTACACTACACATATGTACATCTAAGAAACAGTACAGATATAAATGTAGAGATTGTGGGGAGGTAGTGTAATAAGTGAATGTTCAGATAATTAACAAAAACACACTAACCTACACTAGTACACTACACACATGTACATCTAAGAAACAGTACAGATATAAATGTGGAGATTGTGGGTATGTAGTGTAATAAGTGAATGTTCAGATAATTAACAAAAACACACTAACCTACACTACTACACTACACACATGTACATCTAAGAAACAGTACAGATATAAATGTAGAGATTGTGGGTAGGTAGTGTAATAAGTGAATGTTCAGATAATTAACAAAAACACACTAACCTACACTACTACACTACACACATGTACTTCTAAGAAACAGTACAGATATAAATGTGGAGATTGTGGGTAGGTAGTGTAATAAGTGAATGTTCAGATAATTAACAAAAACACACTAACCTACACTACTACACTACGCACATGTACTTCTAAGAAACAGTACAGATATAAATGTGGAGATTGTGGGTAGGCAGTGTAATAAGTGAATGTTCAGATAATTAACAAAAACACACTAACCTACACTACTACACTACACATATGTACATCTAAGAAACAGTACAGATATAAATGTAGAGATTGTGGGGAGGTAGTGTAATAAGTGAATGTTCAGATAATTAACAAAAACACACTAACCTACACTAGTACACTACACACATGTACATCTAAGAAACAGTACAGATATAAATGTGGAGATTGTGGGTATGTAGTGTAATAAGTGAATGTTCAGATAATTAACAAAAACACACTAACCTACACTACTACACTACACACATGTACATCTAAGAAACAGTACAGATATAAATGTAGAGATTGTGGGTAGGTAGTGTAATAAGTGAATGTTCAGATAATTAACAAAAACACACTAACTTACACTACTACACAACACACATATACATCTAAGAAACAGTACAGATATAAATGTGGAGATTGTGGGTATGTAGTGTAATAAGTGAATGTTCAGATAATTAACAAAAACACACTAACCTACAATACTACACTACACACATGTACATCTAAGAAACAGTACAGATATAAATGTAGAGATTGTGGGGAGGTAGTGTAATAAGTGAATGTTCAAATAATTAACAAAAACACACTAACCTACACTACTACACTACACACATGTACATCTAAGAAACAGTACAGATATAAATGTAGAGATTGTGGGGAGGTAGTGTAATAAGTGAATGTTCAGATAATTAACAAAAACACACTAACTTACACTACTACACTACACACATGTACATCTAAGAAACAGTACAGATATAAATGTAGAGATTGTTGGGAGGTATTGTAATAAGTGAATGTTCAGAAAATTAACAAAAACACACTAACTTACACTACTACACTACACACATGTACATCTAAGAAACAGTACAGATATAAATGTGGAGATTGTAGGTAGGTAGTGTAATAAGTGAATGTTCAGATAATTAACAAAATCATACTAACCTACACTACTACACTACACACATGTACATCTAAGAAACAGTACAGATATAAATGTGGAGATTGTGGGTATGTAGTGTAATAAGTGAATGTTCAGATAATTAACAAAAACACATTAACCAACACTACTACACTACACACATGTACATCTAAGAAACAGTACAGATATAAATGTGGAGATTGTGGGTATGTAGTGTAATAAGTGAATGTTCAGATAATTAACAAAAACACACTAACCTACACTAGTACACTACACACATGTACATCTAAGAAACGGTACAGATATAAATGTGGAGATTGTGGGTATGTAGTGTAATAAGTGAATGTTCAGATAATTAACAAAAACACATTAACCAACACTACTACACTACACACATGTACATCTAAGAAACAGTACAGATATAAATGTAGAGATTGTGGGGAGGTAGTGTAATAAGTGAATGTTCAGATAATTAACAAAAACACACTAACCTACACTAGTACACTACACACATGTACATCTAAGAAACAGTACAGATATAAATGTGGAGATTGTGGGTATGTAGTGTAATAAGTGAATGTTCAGATAATTAACAAAAACACACTAACCTACACTACTACACTACACACATGTACATCTAAGAAACAGTACAGATATAAATGTAGAGATTGTGGGTAGGTAGTGTAATAAGTGAATGTTCAGATAATTAACAAAAACACACTAACCTACACTACTACACTACACACATGTACTTCTAAGAAACAGTACAGATATAAATGTGGAGATTGTGGGTAGGTAGTGTAATAAGTGAATGTTCAGATAATTAACAAAAACACACTAACCTACACTACTACACTACGCACATGTACTTCTAAGAAACAGTACAGATATAAATGTGGAGATTGTGGGTAGGCAGTGTAATAAGTGAATGTTCAGATAATTAACAAAAACACACTAACCTACACTACTACACTACACATATGTACATCTAAGAAACAGTACAGATATAAATGTAGAGATTGTGGGGAGGTAGTGTAATAAGTGAATGTTCAGATAATTAACAAAAACACACTAACCTACACTAGTACACTACACACATGTACATCTAAGAAACAGTACAGATATAAATGTGGAGATTGTGGGTATGTAGTGTAATAAGTGAATGTTCAGATAATTAACAAAAACACACTAACCTACACTACTACACTACACACATGTACATCTAAGAAACAGTACAGATATAAATGTAGAGATTGTGGGTAGGTAGTGTAATAAGTGAATGTTCAGATAATTAACAAAAACACACTAACTTACACTACTACACAACACACATATACATCTAAGAAACAGTACAGATATAAATGTGGAGATTGTGGGTATGTAGTGTAATAAGTGAATGTTCAGATAATTAACAAAAACACACTAACCTACAATACTACACTACACACATGTACATCTAAGAAACAGTACAGATATAAATGTAGAGATTGTGGGGAGGTAGTGTAATAAGTGAATGTTCAAATAATTAACAAAAACACACTAACCTACACTACTACACTACACACATGTACATCTAAGAAACAGTACAGATATAAATGTAGAGATTGTGGGGAGGTAGTGTAATAAGTGAATGTTCAGATAATTAACAAAAACACACTAACTTACACTACTACACTACACACATGTACATCTAAGAAACAGTACAGATATAAATGTAGAGATTGTTGGGAGGTATTGTAATAAGTGAATGTTCAGAAAATTAACAAAAACACACTAACTTACACTACTACACTACACACATGTACATCTAAGAAACAGTACAGATATAAATGTGGAGATTGTAGGTAGGTAGTGTAATAAGTGAATGTTCAGATAATTAACAAAATCATACTAACCTACACTACTACACTACACACATGTACATCTAAGAAACAGTACAGATATAAATGTGGAGATTGTGGGTATGTAGTGTAATAAGTGAATGTTCAGATAATTAACAAAAACACATTAACCAACACTACTACACTACACACATGTACATCTAAGAAACAGTACAGATATAAATGTGGAGATTGTGGGTATGTAGTGTAATAAGTGAATGTTCAGATAATTAACAAAAACACACTAACCTACACTACTACACTACACACATGTACTTCTAAGAAACAGTACAGATATAAATGTGGAGATTGTGGGTAGGTAGTGTAATAAGTGAATGTTCAGATAATTAACAAAAACACACTAACCTACACTACTACACTACACACATGTACATCTAAGAAACAGTACAGATATAAATGTGGAGATTGTGGGTATGTAGTGTAATAAGTGAATGTTCAGATAATTAAAAAAAACACACTAACCTACACTACTACACTACACACATGTACTTCTAAGAAACAGTACAGATATAAATGTGGAGATTGTGGGTAGGTAGTGTATTAAGTGAATGTTCAGATAATTAACAAAAACACACTAACCTACACTACTACACTACACACATGTACATCTAAGAAACAGTACAGATATAAATGTAGAGATTGTGGGGAGGTAGTGTAATAAGTGAATGTTCAGATAATTAACAAAAACACACTAACCTACACTACTACACTACACACATGTACATCTAAGAAACAGTACAGATATAAATGTAGAGATTGTGGGGAGGTAGTGTAATAAGTGAATGTTCAGATAATTAACAAAAACACACTAACTTACACTACTACACTACACACATGTACATCTAAGAAACAGTACAGATATAAATGTAGAGAGTGTGGGTATGTAGTGTAATAAGTGAATGTTCAGATAATTAAAAACAACACACTAACTTACACTGCTACACTACACACATGTACATCTAAGAAACAGTACAGATATAAATGTAGAGATTGTGGGAAGGTAGTGTAATAAGTGAATGTTCAGATAATTAACAAAAACACACTAACCTACACTACTACACTACACACATGTACATCTAAGCAACAGTACAAATATAAATGTAGAGATTGTGGGTAGGTAGTGTAATAAGTGAATGTTCAGATAATTAACAAAAACACACTAACCTACACTACTACACTACACACATGTACTTCTATGAAACAGTACAGATATAAATGTGGAGATTGTGGGTAGGTAGTGTAATAAGTGATTGTTCAGATAATTAACAAAATCATACTAACCTACACTAGTACACTACACACATGTACATCTAAGAAACAGTACAGATATAAATGTGGAGATTGTGGGGAGGTAGTGTAATAAGTGAATGTTCAGATAATTAATAAAAACACACTAACTTACACTACTACACTACACACATGTACATCTAAGAAACAGTATAGATATCAAGTGGAGATTGTAGGTAGGTAGTGTAATAAGTGAATGTTTAGATAATTAACAAAATCATACTAACCTACACTACTACACTACACACATGTACATCTAAGAAACAGTACAGATATAAATGTAGAGATTGTGGGTAGGTAGTGTAATAAGTGAATGTTCAGATAATTAACAAAAACACACTAACTTACACTACTACACTACACACATGTACATCTAAGAAACAGTACAGATATAAATGTAGAGATTGTGGGGAGGTAGTGTAATAAGTGAATGTTCAGATAATTAACAAAAACACACTAACTTACACTACTACACTACACACATGTACATCTAAGAAACAGTACAGATATAAATGTAGAGATTGTTGGGAGGTATTGTAATAAGTGAATGTTCAGAAAATTAACAAAAACACACTAACTTACACTACTACACTACACACATGTACATCTAAGAAACAGTACAGATATAAATGTGGAGATTGTAGGTAGGTAGTGTAATAAGTGAATGTTCAGATAATTAACAAAATCATACTAACCTACACTACTACACTACACACATGTACATCTAAGAAACAGTACAGATATAAATGTGGAGATTGTGGGTATGTAGTGTAATAAGTGAATGTTCAGATAATTAACAAAAACACATTAACCAACACTACTACACTACACACATGTACATCTAAGAAACAGTACAGATATAAATGTGGAGATTGTGGGTATGTAGTGTAATAAGTGAATGTTCAGATAATTAACAAAAACACACTAACCTACACTACTACACTACACACATGTACTTCTAAGAAACAGTACAGATATAAATGTGGAGATTGTGGGTAGGTAGTGTAATAAGTGAATGTTCAGATAATTAACAAAAACACACTAACCTACACTAGTACACTACACACATGTACATCTAAGAAACAGTACAGATATAAATGTGGAGATTGTGGGTATGTAGTGTAATAAGTGAATGTTCAGATAATTAACAAAAACACACTAACCTACACTACTACACTACACACATGTACTTCTAAGAAACAGTACAGATATAAATGTGGAGATTGTGGGTAGGTAGTGTATTAAGTGAATGTTCAGATAATTAACAAAAACACACTAACCTACACTACTACACTACACACATGTACATCTAAGAAACAGTACAGATATAAATGTAGAGATTGTGGGGAGGTAGTGTAATAAGTGAATGTTCAGATAATTAACAAAAACACACTAACCTACACTACTACACTACACACATGTACATCTAAGAAACAGTACAGATATAAATGTAGAGAGTGTGGGTATGTAGTGTAATAAGTGAATGTTCAGATAATTAAAAACAACACACTAACTTACACTGCTACACTACACACATGTACATCTAAGAAACAGTACAAATATAAATGTAGAGATTGTGGGTAGGTAGTGTAATAAGTGAATGTTCAGATAATTAACAAAAACACACTAACCTACACTACTACACTACACACATGTACTTCTATGAAACAGTACAGATATAAATGTGGAGATTGTGGGTAGGTAGTGTAATAAGTGATTGTTCAGATAATTAACAAAATCATACTAACCTACACTAGTACACTACACACATGTACATCTAAGAAACAGTACAGATATAAATGTGGAGATTGTGGGGAGGTAGTGTAATAAGTGAATGTTCAGATAATTAATAAAAACACACTAACTTACACTACTACACTACACACATGTACATCTAAGAAACAGTATAGATATCAAGTGGAGATTGTAGGTAGGTAGTGTAATAAGTGAATGTTTAGATAATTAACAAAATCATACTAACCTACACTACTACACTACACACATGTACATCTAAGACACAGTACAGATATAAATGTAGAGATTGTGGGTAGGTAGTGTAATAAGTGAATGTTCAGATAATTAACAAAAACACACTAACTTACACTACTACACTACACACATGTACATCTAAGAAACAGTACAGATATAAATGTAGAGATTGTGGGGAGGTAGTGTAATAAGTGAATGTTCAGATAATTAACAAAAACACACTAACTTACACTACTACACTACACACATGTACATCTAAGAAACAGTAGAGATATAAATGTAGAGAAGATGTGGGGAGGTATTGTATTAAGTGAATGTTCAGATAATTAACAAAAACACACTAACTTACACTACTACACTCCACACATGTACATCTAAGAAACAGTACAGATATAAATGTGGAGATTGTAGGTAGGTAGTGTAATAAGTGAATGTTCAGATAATTAACAAAAACACACTAACCTACACTACTACACTACACACATGTACATCTAAAAAACAGTACAGATATAAATGTAGAGATTGTGGGGAGGTAGTGTAATAAGTGAATGTTCAGATAATTAACAAAAACACACTAACCTACACTACTACACTACACACATGCACTTCTAAGAAACAGTACAGATATAAATGTGGAGATTGTGGGTAGGTAGTGTAATAAGTGAATGTTCAGATAATTAACAAAAACACACTAACCTACACTACTACACTACACACATGTACATCTAAGAAACAGTACATATATAAATGTAGAGATTGTGGGGAGGTAGTGTAATAAGTGAATGTTCAGATAATTAACAAAAACACACTAACCTACACTACTACACTACACACATGTACATCTAAGTAACAGTACAGATATAAATGTAGAGATTGTGGGGAGGTAGTGTAATAAGTGAATGTTCAGATAATTAACAAAAACACACTAACCTACACTACTACACTACACACATGTACATCTAAAAAACAGTACAGATATAAATGTAGAAATTGTGGGGAGGTAGTGTAATAAGTGAATGTTCAGATAATTAACAAAAACACACTAACCTACACTACTACACTACACACATGTACATCTAAGAAACAGTACAGATATAAATGTGGAGATTGTGGGTATGTAGTGTAATAGGTGAATGTTCAGATAATTAACAAAAACACACTAACCTACACTACTACACTACACAAATGTACTTCTAAGAAACAGTACAGATATAAATGTGGAGATTGTGGGTAGGTAGTGTATTAAGTGAATGTTCAGATAATTAACAAAAACACAATAACCTACACTACTACACTACACACATGTACATCTAAGAAACAGTACAGATATAAATGTAGAGATTGTGGGGAGGTAGTGTAATAAGTGAATGTTCAGATAATTAACAAAAACACACTAACCTACACTACTACACTACACACATGTACATCTAAGAAACAGTACATATATAAATGTAGAGATTGTGGGGAGGTAGTGTAATAAGTGAATGTTCAGATAATTAACAAAAACACACTAACCTACACTACTACACTACACACATGTACATCTAAGAAACAGTACAGATATAAATGTAGAGATTGTGGGTAGGTAGTGTAATAAGTGAATGTTCAGATAATTAACAAAAACACACTAACTTACACTACTACACTACACACATGTACATCTAAGAAACAGTACAGATATAAATGTGGAGATTGTGGGGAGGTAGTGTAATAAGTGAATGTTCAAATAATTAACAAAAACACACTAACCTACACTACTACACTACACACATGTACATCTAAGAAACAGTATAGATATCAAGTGGAGATTGTAGGTAGGTAGTGTAATAAGTGAATGTTTAGATAATTAACAAAATCATACTAACCTACACTACTACACTACACACATGTACATCTAAGAAACAGTACAGATATAAATGTAGAGATTGTGGGTAGGTAGTGTAATAAGTGAATGTTCAGATAATTAACAAAAACACACTAACTTACACTACTACACTACACACATGTACATCTAAGAAACAGTAGAGATATAAATGTAGAGATTGTGGGGAGGTAGTGTAATAAGTGAATGTTCAGATAATTAACAAAAACACACTAACCTACACTACTACACTACACACATGTACTTCTAAGAAACAGTACAGATATAAATGTAGAGATTGTGGGTAGGTAGTGTAATAAGTGAATGTTCAGATAATTAACAAAAACACACTAACTTACACTACTACACTACACACATGTACATCTAAGAAACAGTACAGATATAAATGTAGAGATTGTGGGGAGGTAGTGTAATAAGTGAATGTTCAGATAATTAACAAAAACACACTAACTTACACTACTACACTACACACATGTACATCTAAGAAACAGTACATATATAAATGTAGAGATTGTGGGGAGGTAGTGTAATAAGTGAATGTTCAGATAATTAACAAAAACACACTAACCTACACTACTACACTACACACATGTACATCTAAGTAACAGTACAGATATAAATGTAGAGATTGTGGGGAGGTAGTGTAATAAGTGAATGTTCAGATAATTAACAAAAACACACTAACCTACACTACTACACTACACACATGTACATCTAAAAAACAGTACAGATATAAATGTAGAGATTGTGGGGAGGTAGTGTAATAAGTGAATGTTCAGATAATTAACAAAAACACACTAACCTACACTACTACACTACACACATGTACATCTAAGAAACAGTACAGATATAAATGTGGAGATTGTGGGTATGTAGTGTAATAGGTGAATGTTCAGATAATTAACAAAAACACACTAACCTACACTACTACACTACACAAATGTACTTCTAAGAAACAGTACAGATATAAATGTGGAGATTGTGGGTAGGTAGTGTATTAAGTGAATGTTCAGATAATTAACAAAAACACACTAACCTACACTACTACACTACACACATGTACATCTAAGAAACAGTACAGATATAAATATAGAGATTGTGGGGAGGTAGTGTAATAAGTGAATGTTCAGATAATTAACAAAAACACACTAACCTACACTACTACACTACACACATGTACATCTAAGAAACAGTACATATATAAATGTAGAGATTGTGGGGAGGTAGTGTAATAAGTGAATGTTCAGATAATTAACAAAAACACACTAACCTACACTACTACACTACACACATGTACATCTAAGTAACAGTACAGATATAAATGTAGAGATTGTGGGGAGGTAGTGTAATAAGTGAATGTTCAGATAATTAACAAAAACACACTAACTTACACTACTACACTACACACATGTACATCTAAGAAACAGTACAGATATAAATGTGGAGATTGTAGGTAGGTAGTGTAATAAGTGAATGTTCAGATAATTAACAAAATCATACTAACCTACACTACTACACTACACACATGTACATCTAAGAAACAGTACAGATATAAATGTAGAGATTGTGGGTAGGTAGTGTAATAAGTGAATGTTCAGATAATTAACAAAAACACACTAACTTACACTACTACACTACACACATGTACATCTAAGAAACAGTACAGATATAAATGTGGAGATTGTGGGGAGGTAGTGTAATAAGTGAATATTCAAATAATTAACAAAAACACACTAACCTACACTACTACACTACACACATGTACATCTAAGAAACAGTATAGATATCAAGTGGAGATTGTAGGTAGGTAGTGTAATAAGTGAATGTTTAGATAATTAACAAAATCATACTAACCTACACTACTACACTACACACATGTACATCTAAGAAACAGTACAGATATAAATGTAGAGATTGTGGGTAGGTAGTGTAATAAGTGAATGTTCAGATAATTAACAAAAACACACTAACTTACACTACTACACTACACACATGTACATCTAAGAAACAGTAGAGATATAAATGTAGAGATTGTGGGGAGGTAGTGTAATAAGTGAATGTTCAGATAATTAACAAAAACACACTAACCTACACTACTACACTACACACATGTACTTCTAAGAAACAGTACAGATATAAATGTAGAGATTGTGGGTAGGTAGTGTATTAAGTGAATGTTCAGATAATTAACAAAAACACACTAACCTACACTACTACACTACACACATGTACATCTAAGAAACAGTACAGATATAAATGTAGAGATTGTGGGTAGGTAGTGTAATAAGTGAATGTTCAGATAATTAACAAAAACACACTAACCTACACTACTACACTACACACATGTACATCTAAGAAACAGTACAGATATAAATGTAGAGATTGTGGGGAGGTAGTGTAATAAGTGAATGTTCAGATAATTAACAAAAACACACTAACCTACACTACTACACTACACACATGTACATCTAAGTAACAGTACAGATATAAATGTAGAGATTGTGGGGAGGTAGTGTAATAAGTGAATGTTCAGATAATTAACAAAAACACACTAACTTACACTACTACACTACACACATGTACATCTAAGAAACAGTAGAGATATAAATGTGGAGATTGTAGGTAGGTAGTGTAATAAGTGAATGTTCAGATAATTAACAAAATCATACTAACCTACACTACTACACTACACACATGTACATCTAAGAAACAGTACAGATATAAATGTAGAGATTGTGGGTAGGTAGTGTAATAAGTGAATGTTCAGATAATTAACAAAAACACACTAACTTACACTACTACACTACACACATGTACATCTAAGAAACAGTACAGATATAAATGTAGAGATTGTGGGGAGGTAGTGTAATAAGTGAATGTTCAGATAATTAACAACAACACACTAACCTACGCTACTACACTACACACATGTACATCTAAGAAACAGTACAGATATAAATGTGGAGATTGTGGGTATGTAGTGTAATAAGTGAATGTTCAGATAATTAACAAAAACACATTAACCAACACTACTACACTACACACATGTACATCTAAGAAACAGTACAGATATAAATGTGGAGATTGTGGGTATGTAGTGTAATAAGTGAATGTTCAGATAATTAACAAAAACACACTAACCTACACTACTACACTACACACATGTACTTCTAAGAAACAGTACAGATATAAATGTGGAGATTGTGGGTAGGTAGTGTAATAAGTGAATGTTCAGATAATTAACAAAAACACACTAACCTACACTACTACACTACACACATGTACATCTAAGAAACAGTACAGATATAAATGTGGAGATTGTGGGTATGTAGTGTAATAAGTGAATGTTCAGATAATTAACAAAAACACACTAACCTACACTACTACACTACATACATGTACATCTAAGTAACAGTACAGATATAAATGTAGAGATTGTGGGGAGGTAGTGTAATAAGTGAATGTTCAGATAATTAACAAAAACACACTAACCTACACTACTACACTACACACATGTACATCTAAGAAACAGTACATATATAAATGTAGAGATTGTGGGGAGGTAGTGTAATAAGTGAATGTTCAGATAATTAACAAAAACACACTAACCTACACTACTACACTACACACATGTACATCTAAGTAACAGTACAGATATAAATGTAGAGATTGTGGGGAGGTAGTGTAATAAGTGAATGTTCAGATAATTAACAAAAACACACTAACTTACACTACTACACTACACACATGTACATCTAAGAAACAGTACAGATATAAATGTGGAGATTGTAGGTAGGTAGTGTAATAAGTGAATGTTCAGATAATTAACAAAATCATACTAACCTACACTACTACACTACACACATGTACATCTAAGAAACAGTACAGATATAAATGTAGAGATTGTGGGTAGGTAGTGTAATAAGTGAATGTTCAGATAATTAACAAAAACACACTAACTTACACTACTACACTACACACATGTACATCTAAGAAACAGTACAGATATAAATGTGGAGATTGTGGGGAGGTAGTGTAATAAGTGAATGTTCAAATAATTAACAAAAACACACTAACCTACACTACTACACTACACACATGTACATCTAAGAAACAGTATAGATATCAAGTGGAGATTGTAGGTAGGTAGTGTAATAAGTGAATGTTTAGATAATTAACAAAATCATACTAACCTACACTACTACACTACACACATGTACATCTAAGAAACAGTACAGATATAAATGTAGAGATTGTGGGTAGGTAGTGTAATAAGTGAATGTTCAGATAATTAACAAAAACACACTAACTTACACTACTACACTACACACATGTACATCTAAGAAACAGTAGAGATATAAATGTAGAGATTGTGGGGAGGTAGTGTAATAAGTGAATGTTCAGATAATTAACAAAAACACACTAACCTACACTACTACACTACACACATGTACTTCTAAGAAACAGTACAGATATAAATGTAGAGATTGTGGGTAGGTAGTGTATTAAGTGAATGTTCAGATAATTAACAAAAACACACTAACCTACACTACTACACTACACACATGTACATCTAAGAAACAGTACAGATATAAATGTAGAGATTGTGGGTAGGTAGTGTAATAAGTGAATGTTCAGATAATTAACAAAAACACACTAACCTACACTACTACACTACACACATGTACATCTAAGAAACAGTACAGATATAAATGTAGAGATTGTGGGGAGGTAGTGTAATAAGTGAATGTTCAGATAATTAACAAAAACACACTAACCTACACTACTACACTACACACATGTACATCTAAGTAACAGTACAGATATAAATGTAGAGATTGTGGGGAGGTAGTGTAATAAGTGAATGTTCAGATAATTAACAAAAACACACTAACTTACACTACTACACTACACACATGTACATCTAAGAAACAGTACAGATATAAATGTGGAGATTGTAGGTAGGTAGTGTAATAAGTGAATGTTCAGATAATTAACAAAATCATACTAACCTACACTACTACACTACACACATGTACATCTAAGAAACAGTACAGATATAAATGTAGAGATTGTGGGTAGGTAGTGTAATAAGTGAATGTTCAGATAATTAACAAAAACACACTAACCTACACTACTACACTACACACATGTACATCTAAGAAACAGTACAGATATAAATGTGGAGATTGTGGGTATGTAGTGTAATAAGTGAATGTTCAGATAATTAACAAAAACACATTAACCAACACTACTACACTACACACATGTACATCTAAGAAACAGTACAGATATAAATGTGGAGATTGTGGGTATGTAGTGTAATAAGTGAATGTTCAGATAATTAACAAAAACACACTAACCTACACTACTACACTACACACATGTACTTCTAAGAAACAGTACAGATATAAATGTGGAGATTGTGGGTAGGTAGTGTAATAAGTGAATGTTCAGATAATTAACAAAAACACACTAACCTACACTACTACACTACACACATGTACATCTAAGAAACAGTACAGATATAAATGTGGAGATTGTGGGTATGTAGTGTAATAAGTGAATGTTCAGATAATTAACAAAAACACACTAACCTACACTACTACACTACACACATGTACTTCTAAGAAACAGTACAGATATAAATGTGGAGATTGTGGGTAGGTAGTGTATTAAGTGAATGTTCAGATAATTAACAAAAACACACTAACCTACACTACTACACTACACACATGTACATCTAAGAAACAGTACAGATATAAATGTAGAGATTGTGGGGAGGTAGTGTAATAAGTGAATGTTCAGATAATTAACAAAAACACACTAACCTACACTACTACACTACACACATGTACATCTAAGAAACAGTACAGATATAAATGTAGAGATTGTGGGGAGGTAGTGTAATAAGTGAATGTTCAGAAAATTAACAAAAACAGACTAGCTTACACTACTACACTACACACATGTACATCTAAGAAACAGTACAGATATAAATGTAGAGAGTGTGGGTATGTAGTGTAATAAGTGAATGTTCAGATAATTAACAAAAACACACTAACTTACACTACTACACTACACACATGTACATCTAAGAAACAGTACAGATATAAATGTAGAGATTGTGGGGAGGTAGTGTAATAAGTGAATGTTTAGATAATTAACAAAAACACACTAACCTACACTACTACACTACACACATGTACATCTAAGAAACAGTACAGATATAAATGTGGAGATTGTGGGGAGGTAGTGTAATAAATGAATGTTCAGATAATTAATAAAAACACACTAACTTACACTACTACACTACACACATGTACATCTAAGAAACAGTATAGATATCAAGTGGAGATTGTAGGTAGGTAGTGTAATAAGTGAATGTTTAGATAATTAACAAAATCATACTAACCTACACCACTACACTACACACATGTACATCTAAGAAACAGTACAGATATAAATGTAGAGATTGTGGGTAGGTAGTGTAATAAGTGAATGTTCAGATAATTAACAAAAACACACTAACTTACACTACTACACTACACACATGTACATCTAAGAAACAGTACAGATATAAATGTAGAGATTGTGGGGAGGTAGTGTAATAAGTGAATGTTCAGATAATTAACAAAAACACACTAACTTACACTACTACACTACACACATGTACATCTAAGAAACAGTACAGATATAAATGTGGAGATTGTGGGTATGTAGTGTAATAAGTGAATGTTCAGATAATTAACAAAAACACACTAACCTACACTACTACACTACACACATGTACTTCTAAGAAACAGTACAGATATAAATGTGGAGATTGTGGGTATGTAGTGTAATAAGTGAATGTTCAGATAATTAACAAAAACACACTAACCTACACTACTACACTACACACATGTACTTCTAAGAAACAGTACAGATATAAATGTGGAGATTGTGGGTAGGTAGTGTAATAAGTGAATGTTCAGATAATTAACAAAAACACACTAACCTACACTACTACACTACACACATGTACATCTAAGAAACAGTACAGATATAAATGTGGAGATTGTGGGTATGTAGTGTAATAAGTGAATGTTCAGATAATTAACAAAAACACACTAACCTACACTACTACACTACACACATGTACATCTAAGAAACAGTACAGATATAAATGTAGAGATTGTGGGGAGGTAGTGTAATAAGTGAATGTTCAGATAATTAACAAAAACACACTAACCTACACTACTACACTACACACATGTACATCTAAGAAACAGTACAGATATAAATGTAGAGATTGTGGGGAGGTATTGTAATAAGTGAATGTTCAGATAATTAACAAAATCATACTAACCTACACTAGTACACTACACACATGTACATCTAAGAAACAGTACAGATATAAATGTGGAGATTGTGGGTAGGTAGTGTAATAAGTGAATGTTCAAATAATTAACAAAAACACACTAACCTACACTACTACACTACACACATGTACATCTAAGAAACAGTACAGATATAAATGTAGAGATTGTGGGGAGGTAGTGTAATAAGTGAATGTTCAGATAATTAACAAAAACACACTAACCTACACTACTACACTACACACATGTACATCTAAGAAACAGTACAGATATAAATGTAGAGATTGTGGGGAGGTAGTGTAATAAGTGAATGTTCAGAAAATTAACAAAAACAGACTAGCTTACACTACTACACTACACACATGTACATCTAAGAAACAGTACAGATATAAATGTAGAGAGTGTGGGTATGTAGTGTAATAAGTGAATGTTCAGATAATTAACAAAAACACACTAACTTACACTACTACACTACACACATGTACATCTAAGAAACAGTACAGATATAAATGTAGAGATTGTGGGGAGGTAGTGTAATAAGTGAATGTTTAGATAATTAACAAAAACACACTAACCTACACTACTACACTACACACATGTACATCTAAGAAACAGTACAGATATAAATGTGGAGATTGTGGGGAGGTAGTGTAATAAGTGAATGTTCAGATAATTAATAAAAACACACTAACTTACACTACTACACTACACACATGTACATCTAAGAAACAGTATAGATATCAAGTGGAGATTGTAGGTAGGTAGTGTAATAAGTGAATGTTTAGATAATTAACAAAATCATACTAACCTACACCACTACACTACACACATGTACATCTAAGAAACAGTACAGATATAAATGTAGAGATTGTGGGTAGGTAGTGTAATAAGTGAATGTTCAGATAATTAACAAAAACACACTAACTTACACTACTACACTACACACATGTACATCTAAGAAACAGTACAGATATAAATGTAGAGATTGTGGGGAGGTAGTGTAATAAGTGAATGTTCAGATAATTAACAAAAACACACTAACTTACACTACTACACTACACACATGTACATCTAAGAAACAGTACAGATATAAATGTGGAGATTGTGGGTATGTAGTGTAATAAGTGAATGTTCAGATAATTAACAAAAACACACTAACCTACACTACTACACTACACACATGTACTTCTAAGAAACAGTACAGATATAAATGTGGAGATTGTGGGTATGTAGTGTAATAAGTGAATGTTCAGATAATTAACAAAAACACACTAACCTACACTACTACACTACACACATGTACTTCTAAGAAACAGTACAGATATAAATGTGGAGATTGTGGGTAGGTAGTGTAATAAGTGAATGTTCAGATAATTAACAAAAACACACTAACCTACACTACTACACTACACACATGTACATCTAAGAAACAGTACAGATATAAATGTGGAGATTGTGGGTATGTAGTGTAATAAGTGAATGTTCAGATAATTAACAAAAACACACTAACCTACACTACTACACTACACACATGTACATCTAAGAAACAGTACAGATATAAATGTAGAGATTGTGGGGAGGTAGTGTAATAAGTGAATGTTCAGATAATTAACAAAATCATACTAACCTACACTAGTACACTACACACATGTACATCTAAGAAACAGTACAGATATAAATGTGGAGATTGTGGGTAGGTAGTGTAATAAGTGAATGTTCAAATAATTAACAAAAACACACTAACCTACACTACTACACTACACACATGTACATCTAAGAAACAGTACAGATATAAATGTAGAGATTGTGGGGAGGTAGTGTAATAAGTGAATGTTCAGATAATTAACAAAAACACACTAACCTACACTACTACACTACACACATGTACATCTAAGAAACAGTACAGATATAAATGTAGAGATTGTGGGGAGGTAGTGTAATAAGTGAATGTTCAGAAAATTAACAAAAACAGACTAGCTTACACTACTACACTACACACATGTACATCTAAGAAACAGTACAGATATAAATGTAGAGAGTGTGGGTATGTAGTGTAATAAGTGAATGTTCAGATAATTAACAAAAACACACTAACTTACACTACTACACTACACACATGTACATCTAAGAAACAGTACAGATATAAATGTAGAGATTGTGGGGAGGTAGTGTAATAAGTGAATGTTTAGATAATTAACAAAAACACACTAACCTACACTACTACACTACACACATGTACATCTAAGAAACAGTACAGATATAAATGTGGAGATTGTGGGGAGGTAGTGTAATAAGTGAATGTTCAGATAATTAATAAAAACACACTAACTTACACTACTACACTACACACATGTACATCTAAGAAACAGTATAGATATCAAGTGGAGATTGTAGGTAGGTAGTGTAATAAGTGAATGTTTAGATAATTAACAAAATCATACTAACCTACACCACTACACTACACACATGTACATCTAAGAAACAGTACAGATATAAATGTAGAGATTGTGGGTAGGTAGTGTAATAAGTGAATGTTCAGATAATTAACAAAAACACACTAACTTACACTACTACACTACACACATGTACATCTAAGAAACAGTACAGATATAAATGTAGAGATTGTGGGGAGGTAGTGTAATAAGTGAATGTTCAGATAATTAACAAAAACACACTAACTTACACTACTACACTACACACATGTACATCTAAGAAACAGTACAGATATAAATGTGGAGATTGTGGGTATGTAGTGTAATAAGTGAATGTTCAGATAATTAACAAAAACACACTAACCTACACTACTACACTACACACATGTACTTCTAAGAAACAGTACAGATATAAATGTGGAGATTGTGGGTATGTAGTGTAATAAGTGAATGTTCAGATAATTAACAAAAACACACTAACCTACACTACTACACTACACACATGTACTTCTAAGAAACAGTACAGATATAAATGTGGAGATTGTGGGTAGGTAGTGTAATAAGTGAATGTTCAGATAATTAACAAAAACACACTAACCTACACTACTACACTACACACATGTACATCTAAGAAACAGTACAGATATAAATGTGGAGATTGTGGGTATGTAGTGTAATAAGTGAATGTTCAGATAATTAACAAAAACACACTAACCTACACTACTACACTACACACATGTACATCTAAGAAACAGTACAGATATAAATGTAGAGATTGTGGGGAGGTAGTGTAATAAGTGAATGTTCAGATAATTAACAAAAACACACTAACCTACACTACTACACTACACACATGTACATCTAAGAAACAGTACAGATATAAATGTAGAGATTGTGGGGAGGTATTGTAATAAATGAATGTTCAGATAATTAACAAAATCATACTAACCTACACTAGTACACTACACACATGTACATCTAAGAAACAGTACAGATATAAATGTGGAGATTGTGGGTAGGTAGTGTAATAAGTGAATGTTCAAATAATTAACAAAAACACACTAACCTACACTACTACACTACACACATGTACATCTAAGAAACAGTACAGATATAAATGTAGAGATTGTGGGGAGGTAGTGTAATAAGTGAATGTTCAGATAATTAACAAAAACACACTAACTTACACTACTACACTACACACATGTACATCTAAGAAACAGTACAGATATAAATGTGGAGATTGTGGGTAGGTAGTGTAATAAGTGAATGTTCAGATAATTAACAAAAACACACTAACCTACACTACTACACTACACACATGTACATCTAAGAAACAGTACAGATATAAATGTAGAGATTGTGGGTAGGTAGTGTAATAAGTGAATGTTCAGATAATTAGCAAAAACACACTAACTTACACTACTACACTACACACATGTACATCTAAGAAACAGTACAGATATAAATGTGGAGATTGTAGGTAGGTAGTGTAATAAGTGAATGTTCAGATAATTAACAAAATCATACTAACCTACACTAGTACACTACACACATATATAACACATAAAGGTAATAAAAGAACATAAAGTTAACGGAACAAAGGTCACAATCGAACATCGTCTTTATAATATAGTACTGGAGACCACAATATATAACATAATATATTTAATCAGTATGAGGAACTCTCTACAGAAGAATGTTAATACTAAAATGTCAGATATACAGATAGGTTGGGCTTGTCTTACTACGACTTGCTATGACTTATCTTTTATGTTGAACTATGATGACATCCCACAAACATAACACTCCTACACAGTGTAAAGTCTGGTACAAAAAGACATCATAAGTGACGTGAGAAAATAAATTGTCCAAACACGACTTAAGAACAGCTATTAACATGTCTTACAATTGTTTGGAGGTGTCTCTCTTGGCATATTACTCGAGAGAACACTTTAATGTTATATTCCAACACTTAGCAGTACAAATTAACCAAGTTAAAACTGGAAAGAACTAAAATAGTATACGTTAGAAAAACACCCAAAGAACAGACTGTGTTGTTCGTTTGTTTGTTAAATAAGTAAATTATATATATTGCTTTAAAATAGATATGTTTGAGGGGATAATCTTTTACAACTTTGTCTTAAAAGGGTTTTAACACTTTCCCACTCTTGTACTCTGGAGCTGAATATATTCTTTCTATTCCCTTCCTTGACGTTATGCACCCATGTTTCCGCGCTTTTCCGTTACGTACCGCAGGTCAAACGCCAGATAGGTGTCCGGTTTTAAATGAGGAACACTGGAGCACGATAAAACATCGGCAGGTGGAAAAATAAATTATTTCGCACAGTTTTCATCAGGAACGGCCTTGGCGAGCATTGCTATAGACTAAATTAAGCTTTTTTTAATATTCAAAGCTTACACAGATAGGAATTTATCATTGTACCCGGTTTTTCACTTGTACGAAACATATTTCTTTTTACGCTTTCTCGACATTTTTTTTTATCTTGCTAAATTATTAGATTCGTTCTTTTTTAAATTATGCAGCAAATAAGGGTAATAACAAAATTACCCAACACCAAGCAATCTTCCAAAGGGAAAGGCAAACAGGCAAAATCAGTCAACAACCGGAAAATTGAGAAAACCGCAATGGCCTTGACTTTGTACAGGCATTTCTAAAGATATGGTGGGTTGAATAAGATTTTACGGCGCCAAACCTCCCGCTTCCATTATGGTTAAAAGGTTCCGGTTGTCACTATTACAATATTTTTAACAATACTGGGACAAATTAGGTAGAGTAGTAGTCAACGCAGTACTTTATGAAAATCCATAGTTTATTATCGTCACTGCAGAACGGTTTAACTAAACGGTCATCTTCTTACACAATTTGATTTCAAATGAGATGTTGAATGATGTCATGTCTAAACCACAACTACTTAATCCTTATCTTTGTACATTTTTCATATTTACTTTATGAAAATCCATCGTTTATTATCGTCTCTGCAGAGACAGAATATTTTTCGACAAGATCTTGGTATCGGAATATAAACTTTTTAAGAGATCGAATAAGGCGAATCTTTTTATAGCCCTGGTTCAGTAGCCTGTTTCTCAGATAAAGATAATGTTTACAGAAATCAGAATAATTGCTACTGGCCCTTGCATAGCGAATCAATTGCGAGATGTAAACACCATATGCAGGAGAAGCTGGTATATTGCTGCACATATTTGGAAAATTTATTATTTTAAAATTGAAGTCATCCCGTTTATCATAAATTTTAGTACTGCGTTGACCACTGTCGTAAAATTTGAGGTATAAGTCCAAAAATGATGCGGATCAAGGATACCAGTCAACGTAATGTTTCATAGAAACATAAATCAAGATACGATATTTTTATTCTTTTCTCAATCAACCCCTCGCCGCACCGACACTACGTTATCTAAGAGGATTAACTGTTACTTCAACATGATTGAAGGTAACTGAAACCTGAAGGACCGTACCAACCGCGGTATTCAGAATAAAGTTATTAGAAAATATGGCAGATTCTTTTATTTGAATAAATATGACAACCGGAAAAGATTTAAATAGTCAGATATGAATATTTCATTTAGGACGGACCATTTATCTTGCTCTTTTCAAGTATGTAATAAATATAGCACTGAATGTGGTTTAGTTTATAGTTTATAATGCCACTTTCAACAATATTTCTGTTATATAAGCTAAAGGTGGAGGAAATCGGAAAACCCGGGGTTCAAACTCACAACTTTAGTGGTGATAGGCACTGATTGCACGGATAATACACCTACCATACGATGAGGACCACAACGGGCGCAACACTGAAGTTGAAAACAAAATTGTAATCTAAATATTTTATGTGGATCTAGATATAGTTTTGCAAGGATTCAAATAGCTCAGTTTACTTTACAAATCTTTTATTTTTTTCTATGAATTGGATCGGTGTCTGGTGGACATTTATTCCACATCTCAGTATTTTCCATTGCAAAACAAATTTTCACACCTTTTATGTACCAACTATATTTTGTTTATCTTGTTACTGTGAAATTCACATATGCTTTGCCTCATCAACCTGATCACAGACAGTCGCCTTAGGGTTGACCATATGACATACAGACAAACAATACTCACGAGTTAACATGTAACTAGAAAACTGACGGGTCCTATTGGGCTTGCTGGTATTCAAAGGGATTATTAAGTTATTAACCTAATAGTACAAGTCAACATACAAAAATGTAGGTGTGGGTGGGTGGATGGACTATGGCAGACAGTGATCTAAAAATTGAATTTTTGTTTTCCTTACATGTATCCATGACATGATATTGTATGACTAATTTTAGCATAACAAGATCTTTTTATTACTTTCAAAACAGTAAAACTACTTTGTTTACTCCTCAACAATACTGACATCAAGAACTACATGATAGAGTCTCTGACAGATAAAACTGTAAAAATGTTTGTAGCATTTTACTCACCTAAATACTGTTTCTGTTCTTTTTTTTCTCACCATACTTTGGACATTGTTTACAAGTTGTTGGTTTCTTATATAGCCTAGAGAATTTGTGCAATGTGGAATTGCTATTTTGTAATGGATAAAATGCATACTGTACAAGGGTGCATCCAGCAGGGATCAGGTGTCCCCCCTCCCAACCTAGAATTTTCAATGTATATGCTGAAAGTGGTAAGAAAAAAGACATTGAATTGGTTTGACTTAGTCCGGACCCCCTTAAACTTCCACCTCCCCCCACCCTCGCGAGAGACAATTCTGGATCTGGACTAGCTGTCTGCAGTAGAAAAATTAAAACTGAAAGTGTCTGTAATATCTTGTAGTTCACAATTGTCACATTCATCAACTATCATTTTTATTGTCATAAATCAATAAACTGTTATCTTCTACTATTACATATGAAACTTTCTATTTATCTTAATTCTCAACAGTCAACAGTTAATGTCACTCTCTTTTCTTTATGTATGCTATAATTTTACATTTGATGACTACAAATAATGTTGTGTCCCAGTTCATGACCAACTTGTTCCACATGAAATCCTTGTGATTTCTTTAAAATAAATTGTGTGTTTTATGATCCTATGTAATTTGATACACTGAATCACAATCAACAACATCAACTTTCAGAAGTGGCATTTAAAACTCTTCCTGATCTGCTGAGATGACACGGTCACACCTGTAAAATATAAATAAATATTAACAAGTTATCAAGAAAGAAAATGAAGAACTATCATTTATATATAAATGTTCTGTCAAGTTTGCACTCAATAATGATGTAATGAACAATTTTTTTTAATTAATTAAACATAACATATCACATATATGTACAGTCATGTTACATTGTATATACACCAGAATGTTAATACATGTACATACTGTAATGTATGCATTACACATATATTTTGTAAACCTTCCCTGATAGCACTGAAACATAATATATGTTTTATAAACAAACTGTTTCAAAAATGTTGCATGGAAATTCGTGTTAAAATAGACATATGTATGTATACAAAATACACGCGGGACATAATAAAAAATGTATAAACGTTATCTCAGTTTTTATGAAGAAAATTTCCTTAAACAAAAAAAATAAAAAATAAAAAGAAATCGTGCATTTCACAAAAGATATACAAATGTACTCTTTTCTAAAAATATCAAAGAATATCGGAAGAGCTCATTTAGATAGATGTATTAAACAATCTCGATATTTTCGAACAGCCATAATTACGTCACATAGTTTCTGATCGGATATAGTAAGTTATTAAATGTTGAGAGAATTTGATAACTTAATATTTATGCTTGCTGTTTTCGCCGTTTTTGAGTAAAAAACAAATTCGGAAATTATGTTCTATCTCTTATTCATTTATAGAAACGGAGCTCTATATATTTAGTTCGTGTAAATTTTCTGTGCGATTTCTGTTCATCTTTTTGTTTCAAATGTAACTCTATTTGACCCGCTTGAAAATGATATTTCTTTTGAGACTACAACTATATTTTAGAAGAAGTTATGTTACTTACCGTACATGGTTGACACCCAAAGCCCGAGTACATCAATGTTAGACAACTTTTTAATCAATTAATGAGCCAATATGTCGGTAAATTGCATTTTTTTGTTTCGAATTTGTGAAATACCCCTAGCCAAGCATCACACACCGTCCAATAACTATTCCCGCTCTATCCTGATTGCAAAGTCAGAAAATATGGCCCGAATATACAATGATCTCTACGAGCTCTTGTTGCTTATCCATTGAAACTTTGGCGACATATTTTTAGAGGAAAGTCCAGACTATTGATATCTTGCTAAGCATCTTTCACTGAAAATCGGCAAGTGTGTATACACACACTGTTTTGTAAACATCTATATTTAACGTTCAGATTTCCACTCTTTTAATATCATATTCAACAGGATTTGTAAAATTGAAGTGATACCGCAAATGTTAAGCCATACATGAAGAATATTGGGCCATAGATAGCTGTGTGGTTGGTAATTGTCAGTTGATGTCAAACGTCCCACACATGACACACACTCGTGAATATTCATAGATATTATACGTTATTTATATCACACTCGAATTTTCCTTTTTTGAAATTAGAAAGTTTGAAATCTGTAATTTCGCTAACTTGTACAACTTTTGCAACATACTGACTTAATTCTTCGGTATTTATGTTGAAAGAAATGATGTAAGAGAATGTGTAGAATGCGTAAGTGAGGGGGAAAGGGATATGCGTTAAATGCGTATAAGAAGGGGAAAGGGATATGCGTAAAAGCGTAAAAGAGTGGAAATTTAATTGATTTTTCAAAAAAATATGGACTCGGGAGATTTTTTTCTTAAACTTTTGTTTAAAAGTATTTTCAATAGATTTCAAAGTGGAACGACACAAACAATATATCTGTATCGTGTTATAAGCTTTGCGGACGTAAATCGTGGGTTTTACTCTCGCAAATTGAGCTTGTCTAGTGATTTATATTGATTACTTCCCGTTTATTTCTGGTGTTTTTATCCTAGAAATTGTTAGATAAGCATATTGTGTTTTACATTGATTTGCTTTGTTTGTGTGTCCATTTTTGTGATTGATGAAGATACACTAAGATTCAGCTACATGTTAAATAAACTATTATTTCACCTATTAGTAACATCAATACTACTTAATGTATTTCATATACTCAGCTAAAGCATGTGTGAAGATGTTATCAGGAAGGATATATTTTCACGTTATCCATCGATAAATTCCGAACCCAGATATCACTCCGGAAGGGATATATATAGTTTATATAGTAGGTTCGGATCTGTATTTTATATACTAGATCCTGGATCGAATTTTGTATTGAACCGGATTTTATATACCCGATCATGGTCCGAATTTTATCTACTAAATACGGGTTAAAATTTTGTTCTAGACCATGGTCCGATTTTTGTACTGGCTTGGATTTTATGTATCTAGCCCGTGTAATTACCCACCTTCGGATCAAGATTTCAATACCCCCAATTTTTTTTTCTAGTTCAGTTAACTTAAAATCCCTTATTAAGTAACTGTAATTGCGTGTACATTTTCATATATTGCAATAGTTATTACATTCATACAATTGTGCATCTTAATCAACTTCAAGACGATTATGTATTTACATGATGTACCTGACCATATGTGTCATCTTAATCCATGACATACCACCAAGCGATGTACCTGACCATGTGTGTCATCTTAAGCCTCGACATACCGCTAAGCGATGTACTTGACCATATATGTCATCTTAATCCATGACATACCACAAAGCGATGTACCTGATGATATGTGTCATCTTCATCCATGACATACCACTAGACGATGTACCTGACTATATGTGTCATCTTAATCCATGACATGCCACTAAGCGATGTACGTTACCACATGTGTCATCTTAATCCCTGACATACCACTAAGCGATACACCTGACCATATGTGTCATCTTAGTCCATGAGATACCACTAAGCGATACACCTAACCATATGTCTCATCTTAATCCATGACATACCACTAGACGATGTACCTGATCATATGTGTCATCTTAATCCATGACAGACTACTAAGTGATGTACATGATCATATGTGTCCTCTTAATCCATGACATACCACTAAGCGATGTACCTCATCATATGTGTCATCTTAATCCATGACATACTACTAAGCGATGTAACTGACCATATGTGTCTTCTTAGTCCATGACATTCCACTAAGTAATGTACTTGCCAATATGTGTCATCTTAATCCATGACATACCACTAAGCGATGTACGTTACCACATTGTGTCATCTTAATCCCTGACATACCACTAAGCGATACACCTGACCATATGTGTCATCTTAGTTCATGACATATCATTAAACGATACACCTGACCATATGTGTCATCTTAGTCCATAAGATACCGCTAAGCGATACACCTAACCATATGTCTCATCTTAATCCATGACATATCACTAAGGGATGTACCTGATCATATGTGTCATATTAATCCATGACATACCACTAAGCGATGTACCTGATCATATGTATCATATTAATCCATGACATACCACTAAGCGATGTACCTGATCATATGTGTAATCTTAAGCCATGACATACAACTAATCGATGTACCAGACCATATGTGTCATCTTAATCCATGACTTACAACTAATCGATGTACCTGATCATATAGTGTCATCTTAATCCATGACATGCCATTAAGCGATGTACCTGAACATTTGTGTCATCTTAGTTCATGACATACCACTAAATGATGCACCTGGCCATGTGTGTCATCTTAAGCCACGACATACCGCTAGGCGATGTACTTGACCATATATGTCATCTTAATCCATGACATACCACTAAGCGATGTACCTGACCATATACATCATGGTAATCCATGACATACCACTAAGCGATGTACCTGATGATAGGTGTCATCGTCATCCATGACATACCACTAGACGATGTACCTGACCATATGTGTCATCTTAATCCATGACATGCCACTAAGCGATGTACGTTACCACATGTGTTATCTTAATCCCTGACACACCACTAAGCGATACACCTGACCATATGTGTCATCTTAGTCCATGACATACCACTAACCGATACACCTAACCATATGTCTCATCTTTATGCATGACATATCACTAGACGATGTACCTGACCATATGTGTTATCTTAATCCATTACATGCCACTAAGCGATATACGTTACCACATGTGTCATCTTAATCCCTGACACCACTAAGTGATACACCTGACCATTTGTGTCATCTTAGTCCATGAGATACCACTAAGCGATACACCTAACCATATGTCTCATGTTAATCCATGACATATCACTAAGCGATGTACCCAACCATATGTGTTATCTTAAACCATGACATACAACTAAGCGATGTACCTGACCATATGTGTCGTCTTAATCCATGACATACCACTAAGCGATGTACCTGACCATATGTGTCATCTTAATCCATCACATACCACTAAGTGATGTACCTGACCATATGTGTCATCTTAGTCCATAAGATACCACTAAACGATACACCTTACCATATGTCTCATCTTAATCCATGACATACCACTAAGCGATGTACCTGATCATATGTGTCATATTAATCCATGACATACCATTAAGCGATGTACCTGATCATATGTGTCATCTTAAGCCATGACATACAACAAATCGATGTACCTGACCATATGTGTCATCTTAATCCATGACATACAACTAATCGATGTACCTGACCATATGTGTCATCTTAATCCATGATATACCACTAAGCGATGTACCTGAACATTTGCGTCATCTTAGTCAATGACATACCACTAAATGATGCACCTGACCATGTGTGTCATCTTAGTCCATGACATACCACTAAACGATGTACCTAACCATTTGTGTCATCTTAATCCATGAAATACCACTAAGCGATGTTCCAGACCATATGTGTCATCTTAATCCATGACATACCACTACGCGATGTACCTGATGATATGTGTCATCTTCATCCATTACATACCGCTAAGCGATGTACGTTACCACATGTGTCATCTTAATCCCTGACATACCACTAAGCGATACACCTAACCATATGTCTCATTTTAATCCATGACATATCACTAATCGATGTACCCGACCATATCTGTCATCTTAAGCCATGACATACCACTAAGAGATGTACCTGACCATATGTGTCATTTTAGTCCATGACATACCACTAAGCGATGTACCTGACCATATGTGTCATGTAATACTATGACATAACACTAGGCGATGTACCTGACCATATGTGTCATCTTAATCCATGACATGCCACTAAGGGATGTAACTGACCATATGTGTCATCTTAATCCATGACATAGCACTAATCGATGTACCTGACCATATGCGTGATCTTAATCCATGACATACCACTAAGCCATGTACCTGACCATATATGTCATCTTAATCCATGACATATCACTAAATGATGTACCTGACCACTTGTTTCATCTTAATCCATGAAATACCACTAAACAATGTTCCACACCATATGTGTCATCTTACTCCATGACATACCACTAAGCGATGCATTTGACCATATGTATCATCTTAATTCATGACATACCACTAAGCGATGTACCTGATCATATGTGTCATCTTATTCTCTGACATACCACTAAGCGATGTACCTGATCATATGTGTCATATTAATCCATGACATACCACTAAGCGATGTACCTGACCATATGTGTCATCTAATACCATGACATAACAGTAAGCGATGTACCTGACCATATGTGTCATCTTAATCCATGACATACCACTAAGGGATGTACCTACCATATGTGTCATCTTAATCCATTACATACAACTAATCGATGTACCTGACCATATGTGTCATCTTAATCCATGACCTACAACTAAATGATGTACCTGAACATTTGTGTCATCTTAGTCCATGACATACCATTAAATGATGCACCTGACCAGGTGTGTCATCTTAAGCCATGACATACCGCTAAGCGATGTACTTAACCATATATGTCATCTTAGTCCATGACATAACACTAAGCGATGTACCTAACCATTTGTGTCATCTTAATCCATGAAATACCACTAAGCGACGTTCCACACCATATGTGTCATCTTAATTCATGACATACCACTAAGCGATGTACCTGACCATATGTATCATGGTAATCCATGACATACCACTAAGCGATGTACCTGATGATATGTGTCATCTTCATCCATGGCATACCACTAGACGATGTACCTGACTATATATGTCATCTTAATCCATGACATGCCACTAAGCGATGTACGTTACCACATGTGTCATCTTAATCCCTGACACACCACTAAGCGATACACCTGACCATATGTGTCATTTTAGTCCATGAGATACCACTAAGCGATACACCTAACCATATGTCTCATCTTAATCTATGACATATCACTAACCGATGTACCCGACCATATCTGTCATCTTAAACCATGACATACCACTAAGCGATGTACCTGACCATATGTGTCATCTTAATCCATAACATACCACTAAGGGATGTACCTCCCATATGTGTCATCTTAATCCATTACATACAACTAAGCGATGTACCTGACCATATGTGTCATCTTAATCCATGACATACCACTAAGCGATGTACCTGACCATATGTGTCATCTTAATCCATGATATACCACTAAATGATGTACCTGACCATATGTGTCATCTTATTCCATGACATACCACAAACCGATACACCTAACCATATTTCTCATCTTAACCCATGATATATCATTAAGCGATGTACCTGACCATGTGTGTCATCTTAAGCCATGACATACCGTTAAGCGATGTACTTGACCATATGTTTCATCTTAGTCCATGACATACCACTAAAGGATATACCTGACTATTTGTGTCATCTTAATCCATGACATATCACTAAGCGGTGTACGTTACCACATGTGTCATCTTAATCCCTGACATACCACTAAGCGATACACCTGACCATATGTGTCATTTTAGTCCATGACATATCACTAAGCGATACACCTTACCATATGTGTCATGTTAATCCCTGACATACCACTAAGCGATACACCTGACCATATGTCTCATCTTAATCCATGGCATATCACTAAGCGATGTACCTGACCATGTCTGTCATCTTGAACCATGACATACCACTAAGGAATGTACCTGACCATGTGTGACATACCACTAAGCGATGTACCTCACCATATGTGACATACCACTAAGCGATGTACCTGACCATATGTGACATCTAATACCATGACATACCACTTAGCGATGTACCTGACCATTTGTGTCATCGTAATCCATGACATACAATTAAGCGATGTACCTGACCATATGTGTCATCTTAATCCATGACATAACACTAAACGATGTACCTGACCATATGTGTCATCTTAATCCATGACATACCACTAAATGATGTACCTGACCATATGTGTCATCTTATCCATGACATACCACTAAACGACACACCTGACCATATGTGTCATCTTAGTCCATGACATATCGCCAAGCGATACACCTGTCCATATGTATTATCTTTGTCCATGAGGGGCATGCCATAATACTAAGCGATTCACCTAATGTCCTCTTAATCCATGACATACCACAAACCGATACACCTAACCATATTTCTCATCTTAATCCATGACATATCACCAAGCGGTGTACCTGACCATGTGTGTCATCTTAAGCCATGACATACCGCTAAGCGATGTACTTGACCATTTTTGTCATCTTAATCCATGAAATACAACTAAGCGATGTTCCAGACCATGTGTGTCATCTTAATCCATGACATACCACTAAGCGATGTACCTGACCATATGTATCATCTTAATCCATGACATAGTACTAAGCGATATAACTGATCATATGTGTCATCTTAATCCATGACATACCACTAGACGATGTAACTGACAATATGTGTCATCTTAATCCATGACATACCACTAAGCGGTGTGCGTTACCACATGTGTCATCTTAATCCCTGACATACCACTAAGCGATACACCTGACCATATGTGTCATCTTAGTCCATGAGATAACACTAAGCCATACACCTAACCATATGTCTCATCTTAATCCGTGGCATAACTCTAAGCGATGTACCTGACCATGTATGTCATCTTAAACCATGACATACCACTAAGCTATGTACCTGACCATATGTGTCATCTTAGTGCATGACATAACATTAAACGATGAACCTGACCATATGTGTCATATAATACCATGACATACCACTTAGCGATGTACCTACCCATATGTGTCATCTTAATCCATGACATACCACTAAATGATGTACCTGACCATATGTGTCATCTTAATCCATGACATACCACTAAGCGATGTACCTGACCATATGTGTCCTCTTAATCCATGACATTACACTAAATGATGTACCTGACCATATGTGTCATCTTAGTCTATGAGGGAAATGACATACTACTAATCGATACACCTAACCATATGTTTCCTTTTAATCCATGACACACTACAAACCGATACACCTAACCATATTTCTCATCTTAATCCATGACATATCACTAAGCGATGTACCTGACCACGTGTGTCATCTTAAGCCATGACATACCGCTAAGCAATGTACTTGACCATATTTGTCATCTTAGTCCATGACATACCTCTAAACGATGTACCTGACCATTGGTGTCATCTTAATCCATGAAATACCACTAAGCGATGTTCCAGACCATATGTGTCATCTTAATCCATGACATACCACTAAGCGATGTACCTGACCATATGTATCATCTTAATCCATGACATATTCACTAAACGATGTACCTGATCATATGTGTCATCGTTATCCATGACATACCACTAGACGATGTACCTGACAATATGTGTCATCTTAATCCATGACATACCACTAAGCGATGTACCTAACCATATGTGTCGTCTTAGTCCATGACATACTACTAACCGATGTACCTGACTATATGTGTCATCGTAATCCATGACGTACCACTAAGGGATGTACCTGACCATATGTGTCATCTTTATCCATGACATACCACTAGACGATGTACCTGACAATATGTGTCATCTTAATCCATGACATACCACTAAACTATGTACCTATCCATATGTGTCATCTTAGTCCATGACATACCACTAAGCGATGTACCTGACCATATGTGTCATCTTAATCCATGATGTACCACTAAGCGATGTACATGACCATATGTGTCATCTTAATACATGACATACCACTAAGCGATGTACCTGATCATATGTGTCATCTTAATCCATGACATACCACTAGACGATGTACCTGACAATATGTGTCATCTTAATCCCTGACATACCACTAAGCGACACACCTGACCATGTGTGTCATCTTAGTCCATGACATACCACTAAGCGATGTACCTGACCATATGTGTCATCTTAGTCCATGACATACCACTAAGCGATGTACCTGACCATATGTGTCATCTTAGTCCATGACATATCACTAAGCGATACACCTGACCATATGCATCATCTTAATGCATGACATACCACTAGACGATGTACCTAACCATATGAGTCATCTTAGTTCATGACATACACTAAGTAATGTACCTGACGATATGTGTCATCTTAATCCGTGACATACCACTAAGCGATGTACATTACCACATGTTTCATCTTAATCCCTAACATACCACTAAGCGATACACCTAACCATATGTGTCCTCTTATTCCTTGACATACCACTAAACGATGTACCTGACCATATGTGTCATCTATTTCTCATCTTAATCCATGACATATCACCAAGCGATGTACCAGAAAATGTGTGTCATCTTAAACCATTACATACCACTAAGCAATGTACCTGACCATATGTGTCATCTAAAACCATGATATACCACAAAACGATATACCTGACCATATGTGTCATCTAAAGCCATGATATACCACAAAACGATATACCTAACCATATGTGTCCTCTTATTCCATGACATACCACAAACCGATACACCTAACCATATTTCTCATCTTAATCCATGACATATCTCTAAGCGATGTACCTGACCATGTGTGTCATCTTCAACCATGACATACTGCTAAGCGATGTACTTGACCATATTTGTCATCTGAGTCCATGACATACCACTAATCGATGTACCTGACCATTTGTGTCATCTTAATCCATGCAATACCACTAAGAGATGTTCTAGAGCATATGTGTCATCTTAATCCATGACATACCAATAAGCGATGTACCTGACCATATGTGTCATCTTAATCCATGACATACCACTAAGTAATGTACCTGACAATATGTGTCATCTTAATCCAAGACATACCACTAAGCGATGTACATTACCACATGTTTCATCTTAATCCCTGACACACCACTAAGCGATACATCTGACCATTTGTGTCATCTTAGTCCATGAGATACCATTAAGCGATACACCTAACTATATGTCTCATCTTAATCCATGACATATCACTAAGCGATGTACCTGACTGTCTGTCATCTTAAATCATGACATACCACTAACCGATGTACCTGACCATATGTGTCATATAATATCATGACATACCACTAAGCGATGTATCTGACCATATGTGTCATCTTAATCCATGACATACCACACACTGATGTACCTGACCATATGTGTCATCTTAATCCATGACATACCACTAAGCTATGTACCTGAACATATGGTTCAACTTAATCCATGACATACCACTAAACGATATACCTGACCATATGTGTCATCTTATTCCATGACATACGACTAAGTAATGTACTTGACAATATGTGTCCTCTTAATACATGACATACCACTAAGCGATGTACCTGACCATATGTGTCATCTTAATCCACGACATACCACAAACCGATATACCTAACCATATTTCTCATCTTAATCCATGACATATCACTAAGCGATGTACCTGACCATGTGTGTCATCTTAAACCATGACATACCGGTAAGCGATGTACTTGACCATTTGTGTCATCTTAATCCATGACATACCACTAAACGATGTACCTGACCATATGTGTCATCTAAAACCATGCTATACCACAAAACGATACACCTGACCATATGTGGTATCTTTGTCCATGAGGGGCATGACATACCACTAAGCGATACACCTAACCATATGTATCCTCTTATTCCATGACATACCACAAACCGATACACCTAACCATATTTCTCATCTTAATCCATGACATATCTCTAAGCGATGTACCTGACCATGTGTGTCATATTCAACCATGACATACCGCTAAGCGATGTACTTGACCATATTTGTCATCTGAGTCCATGACATACCACTAATCGATGTACCTGACCATTTGTGTCATCTTAATCCATGCAATACCACTAAGAGATGTTCTAGAGCATATGTGTCATCTTAATCCATGACATACCAATAAGCGATGTACCTGACCATATGTGTCATCTTAATCCATGACATACCACTTAGTAATGTACCTGACAATATGTGTCATCTTAATCCAAGACATACCACTAAGCGATGTACATTACCACATGTTTCATCTTAATCCCTGACACACCACTAAGCGATACATCTGACCATTTGTGTCATCTTAGTCCATGAGATACCATTAAGCGATACACCTAACTATATGTCTCATCTTAATCAATGACATATCACTAAGCGATGTACCTGACTGTCTGTCATCTTAAATCATGACATACCACTAACCGATGTACCTGACCATATGTGTCATATAATATCATGACATACCACTAAGCGATGTATCTGACCATATGTGTCATCTTATTCCATGAAACACCACTAAGCGATACACCTGACCATATGTGTCATCTTAATCCACGAAACACCACTAAGCGATACACCTGACCATATGTGTCATCTTAATCCACGAAACACCACTAAGCGATACACCTGACCATATGTGTCATCTTAGTCCATGACATATCACTAAACGATACACCTGACCATATAATATGACATATGGTATATGTGTCATGCTAGTCCATGACATATCAGTAAGCGATGTACGTTGCCAAATATGTCATCTTAATCCAAGAAACACCACTAAGCGATACACCTGACTATATGTGTCATCTTAGTCCATGACATACCACTAACCGATGTACCTGGCTATATGTGTCATCTAAAGCCATGACATACAACTAAGCGATGTACCTGACGATATGTGTCATCTTAATTCATGTCATACAACTAAGCGATGTACCTGACCATGTGTCATCGTAATCCATGACATACCACTAAGTGATGGTTCTGATCATATGTGTCATCTTAGTCCACGAGATACCACAAACCGATACACCTGACCATTTGTGACAACTTACTCCATGACATACCACTAAGCGATACATCTAACCATATGTGTCATCTTGATCCATGACATACCACTAAGCGATGTACCTGACCATGTGTCATCTTAGTCCATGACATATCACTAAGTGATGTACCTGACAATATGTGTCATCTTAATCCATGACACATCACTAAATGATGTACCTGACCATATGTGTCATCTTAATCCATGACATATAACTAAGCGATGTAACTGACCATATGTATCATCTTAATCCATGACATATCACTAAGCGATGTACCTGACCATATGTGTCATCTTAATCCACGAAACACCACTAAGCGATACACCTGACCATATGTGTCATCTTAGTCCATGACATATCACTAAACGATACACCTGACCATATAATATGACATATGGTATATGTGTCATGCTAGTCCATGACATATCAGTAAGCGATGTACGTTGCCAAATATGTCATCTTAATCCAAGAAACACCACTAAGCGATACACCTGACTATATGTGTCATCTTAGTCCATGACATACCACTAACCGATGTACCTGGCTATATGTGTCATCTAAAGCCATGACATACAACTAAGCGATGTACCTGACGATATGTGTCATCTTAATTCATGTCATACAACTAAGCGATGTACCTGACCATGTGTCATCGTAATCCATGACATACCACTAAGTGATGGTTCTGATCATATGTGTCATCTTAGTCCACGAGATACCACAAACCGATACACCTGACCATTTGTGACAACTTACTCCATGACATACCACTAAGCGATACATCTAACCATATGTGTCATCTTGATCCATGACATACCACTAAGCGATGTACCTGACCATGTGTCATCTTAGTCCATGACATATCACTAAGTGATGTACCTGACAATATGTGTCATCTTAATCCATGACATATCACTAAATGATGTACCTGACCATATGTGTCATCTTAATCCATGACATATAACTAAGCGATGTACCTGACCATATGTATCATCTTAATCCATGACATATCACTAAGCGATGTACCTGACCATATGTGTCATCTTAATCCATGACATATAACTAAGCGATGTACCTGACCATATGTATCATCTTAATCCATGACATATCACTAAGCGATGTACCTGACCATATGTATCATCTTAGTCCATGACATATCACTAAGTGATGTACCTGACAATATGTGTCATTTTAATCCATGACATATCACTAAATGATGTACCTGACCATATGTACCATCTTAATCCATGACATATCACTAAGCGATGTACCTGACCATATGTATCATCTTAATCCATGACATATCACTAAGCGATGTACCTGACCATATGTGTCATCTTAATCCATGACATATAACTGAGCGATGTACCTGACCATATGTATCATCTTAATCCATGACATATCACTAAGCGATGTACCTGACCATATGTATCATCTTAATCCATGCCATATCACTAAGCGATGTACCTGACCATATGTGTCATCTTAATCCATGACATATAACTAAGCGATGTACCTGACCATATGTATCATCTTAATCCATGACATATCACTAAGCGATGTACCTGACCATATGTGTCATCTTAATCCATGACATATAACTAAGCGATACACCTGGCCATATGACATTTTTGTCCATGACATACCACTAAACGATACACCTAGCCATATATCTCATCTTAATCCATGACATACTACTAAGTGGTGTACCTTGCCACATGTGTCATCTTAATCCATGACATACCACTAAGCGATGTACCTGACAATATGTTTCATCTTATTCCATGACATACCACTAAGCGGTATGCCTGACCATATGTCTCATCTTAGTCCATGACATACCAGTAAGCGTATGTGTCTTCTTAATCCATGATATAGCACTGAGCGATGTACCTGACCATATGTGTAATCGTAATGCATGGCATACCACTAAACGATGTACTTCGCCATATGAGTCATCTTAATCCAAGACATACCACTTAGCGAAGTATCTGACCATATGTGTCATCTTAATCCAAGACAAACAACATAGCGATGTATCTGACCATATGTGTCATCTTAATCCATGACATATCACTAAGCGATACACCTGACCATATGTGACATTTTTGTCCATGACATACCACTAAACGATGCACCTGACCATATCTGACATTTTTGTCCATGACATACCACTAAACGATACACCTAGCCATATATCTCATCTTAATCCATGGCATACCACTAAGTGGTGTACCTTGCCACATGTGTCATCGTAATCCATGACATACCACTAAGCGATGTACCTGACCATATGTGTTATCTTAGTCCATGGCACATCACTAAGCGATATGCCTGACCATTTGTGACAACTTACTCCATGACATACCACTAAGCGATACATCTAACCATATGTGTCATCTTAATCCATGACATACCACTAAGCGATGTACCTGACCATATGTGTCATCTTAGTCCATGACATATCACTAAAAAGGGATGTACCTGACAATATGTGTTATCTTAATCCATGACATATCACGAAGCGATGTACCTGACCATATGTATCATCTTAATCCATGACATATCACTAAGCGATGTACCTGACCATATGTATCATCTTAGTCCATGACATATCACTAAGTGATGTACCTGACAATATGTGTCATTTTAATCCATGACATATCACTAAATGATGTACCTGACCATATGTACCATCTTAATCCATGACATATCACTAAGCGATGTACCTGACCATATGTATCATCTTAATCCATGACATATCACTAAGCGATGTACCTGACCATATGTGTCATCTTAATCCATGACATATAACTGAGCGATGTACCTGACCATATGTATCATCTTAATCCATGACATATCACTAAGCGATGTACCTGACCATATGTATCATCTTAATCCATGCCATATCACTAAGCGATGTACCTGACCATATGTGTCATCTTAATCCATGACATATAACTAAGCGATGTACCTGACCATATGTATCATCTTAATCCATGACATATCACTAAGCGATGTACCTGACCATATGTGTCATCTTAATCCATGACATATAACTAAGCGATACACCTGGCCATATGACATTTTTGTCCATGACATACCACTAAACGATACACCTAGCCATATATCTCATCTTAATCCATGACATACTACTAAGTGGTGTACCTTGCCACATGTGTCATCTTAATCCATGACATACCACTAAGCGATGTACCTGACAATATGTTTCATCTTATTCCATGACATACCACTAAGCGGTATGCCTGACCATATGTCTCATCTTAGTCCATGACATACCAGTAAGCGTATGTGTCTTCTTAATCCATGATATAGCACTGAGCGATGTACCTGACCATATGTGTAATCGTAATGCATGGCATACCACTAAACGATGTACTTCGCCATATGAGTCATCTTAATCCAAGACATACCACTTAGCGAAGTATCTGACCATATGTGTCATCTTAATCCAAGACAAACAACATAGCGATGTATCTGACCATATGTGTCATCTTAATCCATGACATATCACTAAGCGATACACCTGACCATATGTGACATTTTTGTCCATGACATACCACTAAACGATGCACCTGACCATATCTGACATTTTTGTCCATGACATACCACTAAACGATACACCTAGCCATATATCTCATCTTAATCCATGGCATACCACTAAGTGGTGTACCTTGCCACATGTGTCATCGTAATCCATGACATACCACTAAGCGATGTACCTGACCATATGTGTTATCTTAGTCCATGGCACATCACTAAGCGATATGCCTGACCATTTGTGACAACTTACTCCATGACACACCACTAAGCGATACATCTAACCATATGTGTCATCTTAATCCATGACATACCACTAAGCGATGTACCTGACCATATGTGTCATCTTAGTCCATGACATATCACTAAAAAGGGATGTACCTGACAATATGTGTTATCTTAATCCATGACATATCACGAAGCGATGTACCTGACCATATGTGTCATCTTAATCCATGACATATCACTAAGCGATGTACCTGACCATATGTGTCATCTTAATCCATGACATATCACTAAGCGATGTACATGACCATATGTGTCATCTTAATCCATGACATATCACTAAGCTATACACCTGACCATATGTGTGATCTTAGTCCAAGACATATCACCAAGCGATACATCTAACCATATGTGACATATCACTAAATGATGTACCTGACCATATGTGTCATCTTAGTCCAAGACATACTACTAAGCGATACACCTATCCATACGTGTCATCTTAATCCATGTCATCAAAAAAGCAAAAGATGCGGAATGTTACTGTCATGGACTATAATTGAATACATGTACATACCGTTATATCTATTGGACCTTGGCCCCCAATTATCATTTATCTAGTACCTTGTTTAAGTATTTACAGATCCTACTTCCTAACATCGTTTACTTCTATCTTACCCCTGTACGCCTCTGGTTTGTTGATTGTTTGTTATTGATAATGTTTGTTTGTTTATATGTTTGTTAGTTGGTTGTATACCAGTTATATCATATTTATAATTTAATGTTAGGTGAGATATTTGTTATATTTCATACTAATAATATTTATATCTTTTTTTTAGGACACGACGTCTTTCTGAGTAAGTAGTTAATTATTGATTTCTACAAAACACATTATATTTGTTATTTATTATCTAGCCATAAGCAATGACATACGAGTAGGTTTTCTTTTCATTTAAACGTGTAAATAAATAAAACAAAATTTAATGTCTAAGAACGGTTTAAAGATACAATAGGTGTAATCAGAACCCAACTAAAAAACGGTGAAGAATACAGGTGTTTGTGGGATGTGGAAGAGCGTGAGAAGAAAAATAGTATACCCTGGGTCATCCTCAAGTAGCCCTCAATAAAATGTCAGCTTTAACAATCGGGTTCATAGAAAGAATTGTTATTTGTTTCATGACCAATGCTGTCATATGGGCTGGTCCACTCATATATATTGGTCACTCTTATGGAATCATATGGGCTGGTCCACTCATATATATTGGTCACTCTTATGGGATCATATGGGCTGGTCCACTCATATATATTGGTCTCTCATATGGAATCATTTAAAAAACAGATCGAGTAACACGAACCCCCGGACTGTCTTCTGATTTAAAGAGAAGTTATGTTATTTCTATTAGAATCGAAATGATTCATAGAAGAAATAAAAGTTGTGACATTTTAACTTTAGTAATAATAATTTCCTTGTAAATATCTCGGTCTATCGCTCGGGTTTAAATATATACGAATGTTATGTTACTTGTGTAAAACTATCACACTTTCTTACTTGATGGCTATATTAATAAACATGTATTATTATCTGTTTGTTTCTTGTCTCCTTTAAATGAATGGTGTTAATGTTGGTGTGTATTTGTTTTTTTTAACAGAAAGGAGCCAGAGTAAGTATATCACGTAAATTATTTTAGTTAATATCATATTAGCGTACAATAAATGCATGGCAAATAAAAGTACTATATGATTATAATCAAACACACTGCACAATATCAAACACTACAAGTATAACTAGTGAAACATTGATATACATGCACATCAAACACTACATGTATAACTAGTGAAACATTGATATACATGAATATCAAACACTACAAGTATAACTGGTGAAACACTGATATACATGAATATCAAACACTACAGGTATAACTGGTGAAACATTGAGATACATGAATATCAAACACTACAAGCATAACTAGTGAAACATTGATATACATGAATATCAAACACTACAGGTATAACTAGTGAAACATTGATATACATGAATATCAAACACTACAAGTATAACTGGTGAAACATTGATATACATGAATATCAAACACTACAAGTATAACTGATGAAACACTGATATACATGAATATCAAACACTACAAGTATAACTGGTGAAACATTGATATACATGAATATCAAACACTACAAGTACAACTGATGAAACACTGATATACATGAATATCAAACACTACAAGTATAACTGATGAAACATTGATTTACATGAATATCAAATACTACAAGTATAACTGATGAAACACTGATATACATGAATATCAAACACTACAAGTATAACTGGTGAAACATTGATATACATGAATATCAAACACTACAAGTATAACTGATGAAACACTGATATACATGAATATCAAACACTACAAGTATAACTGGTGAAACATTGATATACATGAATATCAAACACTACAAGTACAACTGATGAAACACTGATATACATGAATATCAAACACTACAAGTATAACTGATGAAACATTGATTTACATGAATATCAAATACTACAAGTATAACTGATGAAACACTGATATACATGAATATCAAACACTACAAGTATAACTGGTGAAACATTGATATACATGAATATCAAACACTACAGGTATAACTGGTGAAACATTGATATACATGAATATCAAACACTACAAGTATAACTGATGAAACACTGATATACATGAATATCAAACACTACAAGTGTAACTGGTGAAACATTGATATACATGAATATCAAACACTACAAACATAACTGGTGAAACACTGATATACATGAATATCAAACACTACAAGTGTAACTGGTGAAACATTGATATACATGAATATCAAACACTACAGGTATAACTGGTGAAACATTGATATACATGAATATCAAACACTACAAGTACAACTGATGAAACACTGATATACATGAATATCAAACACTACAAGTATAACTGGTGAAACCCTAATATACATGAATATCAAACACTACAAGCATAACTAGTGAAACATTGATATGCATGAATATCAAACACTACAAGCATAACTAGTGAAACATTGATATACATGAATATCAAACACTACAGGTATAACTGGTGAAACATTGATATACATGAATATCAAACACTACAGGTATAACTAGTGAAACATTGATATACATGAATATCAAACACTACAGGTATAACTAGTGAAACATTGATATACATGAATACCAAACACTACAAGTATAACTGGTGAAACATTGATATACATGAATATCAAACACTACAAGTATAACTGGTGAAACATTGATATACATGAATATCAAACACTACAGGTATAACTGGTGAAACATTAATATACATGAATATCAAACACTACAGGTATAACTGGTGAAACATTGATATACATGAATATCAAACACTACAAGCATAACTAGTGAAACATTGATATGCATGAATATCAAACACTACAGGTATAACTGGTGAAACATTGATATACATGAATCTCAAACACTACAAGAATAACTGGTGAAACATTGATATACATGAATATCAAACACTACAGGTATAACTGGTGAAACATTGATATACATGAATATCAAACACTACAGGTATAACTAGTGAAACATTGATATACATGAATATCAAACACTACAAGCATAACTGGTGAAACATTGATATACATGAATATCAAACACTACAAGTATAACTAGTGAAACATTGATATGCATGAATATCAAACACTACAAGCATAACTAGTGATACATTGATATGCATGAATATCAAACACTACAAGTATAACTGATGAAACACTGATATACATGAATATCAAACACTACAAGTATAACTGGTGAAACATTGATATACATGAATATCAAACACTACAGGTATAACTGGTGAAACATTGATATACATGAATATCAAACACTACAAGTATAACTGATGAAACACTGATATACATGAATATCAAACACTACAAGTGTAACTGGTGAAACATTGATATACATGAATATCAAACACTACAAGCATAACTGGTGAAACACTGATATACATGAATATCAAACACTACAAGTGTAACTGGTGAAACATTGATATACATGAATATCAAACACTACAGGTATAACTGGTGAAACATTGATATACATGAATATCAAACACTACAAGTACAACTGATGAAACACTGATATACATGAATATCAAACACTACAAGTATAACTGATGAAACACTGATATACATGAATATCAAACACTACAAGTATAACTGGTGAAACATTGATATACATGAATATCAAACACTACAGGTATAACTGGTGAAACAATGATATACATGAATATCAAACACTACAAGTATAACTGATGAAACACTGATATACATGAATATCAAACACTACAAGTGTAACTGGTGAAACATTGATATACATGAATATCAAACACTACAAGCATAACTGGTGAAACACTGATATACATGAATATCAAACACTACAAGTGTAACTGGTGAAACATTGATATACATGAATATCAAACACTACAAGTACAACTGATGAAACACTGATATACATGAATATCAAACACTACAAGTATAACTGGTGAAACACTAATATACATGAATATCAAACACTACAAGCATAACTAGTGAAACATTGATATGCATGAATATCAAACACTACAAGCATAACTAGTGAAACATTGATATGCATGAATATTAAACACTACAAGCATAACTAGTGAAACATTGATATGCATGAATATCAAACACTACAGGTATAACTGGTGAAACATTGATATACATGAATATCAAACACTACAAGTATAACTGATGAAACACTGATATACATGAATATCAAACACTACAAGTATAACTGGTGAAACATTGATATACATGAATATCAAAACACTACAGGTATAACTGGTGAAACATTGATATACATGAATATCAAACACTACAAGTATAACTGATGAAACACTGATATACATGAATATCAAACACTACAAGTGTAACTGGTGAAACATTGATATACATGAATATCAAACACTACAAGCATAACTGGTGAAACACTGATATACATGAATATCAAACACTACAAGTGTAACTGGTGAAACATTGATATACATGAATATCAAACACTACAGGTATAACTGGTGAAACATTGATATACATGAATATCAAACACTACAAGTACAACTGATGAAACACTGATATACATGAATATCAAACACTACAAGTATAACTGATGAAACACTGATATACATGAATATCAAACACTACAAGTATAACTGGTGAAACATTGATATACATGAATATCAAACACTACAGGTATAACTGGTGAAACAATGATATACATGAATATCAAACACTACAAGTATAACTGATGAAACACTGATATACATGAATATCAAACACTACAAGTATAACTGGTGAAACACTAATATACATGAATATCAAACACTACAAGCATAACTAGTGAAACATTGATATGCATGAATATCAAACACTACAAGCATAACTAGTGAAACATTGATATACATGAATATCAAACACTACAAGTACAACTGATGAAACACTGATATACATGAATATCAAACACTACAAGTATAACTGATGAAACACTAATATACATGAATATCAAACACTACAAGCATAACTAGTGAAACATTGATATGCATGAATATCAAACACTACAAGCATAACTAGTGAAACATTGATATACATGAATATCAAACACTATAGGTATAACTGGTGAAACATTGATATACATGAATATCAAACACTACGAGTATAACTGGTGAAACATTGATATACATGAATATCAAACACTACAAGTATAACTGGTGAAACATTGATATACATGAATATCAAACACTACAGGTATAACTGGTGAAACATTGATATACATGAATATCAAACACTACAAGCATAACTAGTGAAACATTGATATGCATGAATATCAAACACTACAGGTATAACTGGTGAAACATTGATATACATGAATATCAAACACTACAAGCATAACTAGTGAAATATTGATATGCATGATTATCAAACACTACAGGTATAACTGGTGAAACATTGATATACATGAATATCAAACACTACAGGTGTAACTAGTGAAACATTGATAGACATGAATATCAAACACTACAAGTATAACTGGTGAAACATTGATATACATGAATATCAAACACTACAAGTATAACTGGTGAAACATTGATATACATGAATATCAAACACTACAGGTATAACTGGTGAAACATTGATATACATGAATATCAAACACTACAAGCATAACTAGTGAAACATTGATATGCATGAATATCAAACACTACAGGTATAACTGGTGAAACATTGATATACATGAATATCAAACACTACAAGCATAACTAGTGAAATATTGATATGCATGAATATCAAACACTACAGGTATAACTGGTGAAACATTGATATACATGAATCTCAAACACTACAAGTATAACTGGTGAAACATTGATATACATGAATATCAAACACTACAGGTATAACTGGTGAAACATTGATATACATGAATATCAAACACTACAGGTATAACTAGTGAAACATTGATATACATGAATATCAAACACTACAAGTATAACTGGTGAAACATTGATATACATGAATATCAAACACTACAAGTATAAATAGTGAAACATTGATATGCATGAATATCAAACACTACAAGCATAACTAGTGAAACATTGATATGCATGAATATCAAACACTATAGGTATAACTGGTGAAACATTGATATACATGAATATCAAACACTACAGGTATAACTAGTGAAACATTGATATACATGAATATCAAACACTACAAGTATAACTGGTGAAACATTGATATACATGAATATCAAACACTACAAGTATAACTGATGAAACACTGATATACATGAATATCAAACACTACAAGTATAACTAGTGAAACATTGATATACATGAATATCAAACACTACAGGTATAACTGGTGAAACATTGATATACATGAATATCAAACACTACACGTATAACTAGTGAAACATTGATATACATGAATATCAAACACTACAGGTATAACTAGTGAAACATTGATATACATGAATATCAAACACTACAAGTATAACTGGTGAAACATTGATATACATGAATATCAAACACTACAAGTATAACTAGTGAAACATTGATATGCATGAATATCAAACACTACAAGCATAACTAGTGAAACATTGATATGCATGAATATCAAACACTACAGGTATAACTGGTGAAACATTGATATACATGAATATCAAACACTACAGGTATAACTGGTGAAACATTGATATACATGAATATCAAACACTACAGGTATAACTGGTGAAGCATTGATATACATGAATATCAAACACTACAGGTATAACTGGTGAAACATTGATATACATGAATATCAAACACTACAGGTATAACTAGTGAAACATTGATATACATGAATATCAAACACTACAAGTATAACTGGTGAAACATTGATATACATGAATATCAAACACTACAAGTATAACTGATGAAACACTGATATACATGAATATCAAACACTACAAGTATAACTAGGGAAACATTGATATACATGAATATCAAACACTACAGGTATAACTGGTGAAACATTGATATACATGAATATCAAACACTACACGTATAACTAGTGAAACATTGATATACATAAATATCAAACACTACATGTATAACTAGTGAAACATTGATATACATGAATATCAAACACTACAGGTATAGCTAGTGAAACATTGTTATACATGAATATCAAACACTACAGGTATGACTGGTGAAACATTGATATACATGAATATCAAACACTACAAGCATAACTAGTGAAACATTGATATGCATGAATATCAAACACTACAAGCATAACTAGTGAAACATTGATATACATGAATATCAAACACTACAAGTACAACTGATGAAACACTGATATACATGAATATCAAACACTACAAGTATAACTGATGAAACACTGATATACATGAATATCAAACACTACAAGTATAACTGGTGAAACATTGATATACATGAATATCAAACACTACAGGTATAACTGGTGAAACAATGATATACATGAATATCAAACACTACAAGTATAACTGATGAAACACTGATATACATGAATATCAAACACTACAAGTATAACTGGTGAAACACTAATATACATGAATATCAAACACTACAAGCATAACTAGTGAAACATTGATATGCATGAATATCAAACACTACAAGCATAACTAGTGAAACATTGATATACATGAATATCAAACACTACAAGTACAACTGATGAAACACTGATATACATGAATATCAAACACTACAAGTATAACTGATGAAACACTAATATACATGAATATCAAACACTACAAGCATAACTAGTGAAACATTGATATGCATGAATATCAAACACTACAAGCATAACTAGTGAAACATTGATATACATGAATATCAAACACTATAGGTATAACTGGTGAAACATTGATATACATGAATATCAAACACTACGAGTATAACTGGTGAAACATTGATATACATGAATATCAAACACTACAAGTATAACTGGTGAAACATTGATATACATGAATATCAAACACTACAGGTATAACTGGTGAAACATTGATATACATGAATATCAAACACTACAAGCATAACTAGTGAAACATTGATATGCATGAATATCAAACACTACAGGTATAACTGGTGAAACATTGATATACATGAATATCAAACACTACAAGCATAACTAGTGAAATATTGATATGCATGATTATCAAACACTACAGGTATAACTGGTGAAACATTGATATACATGAATATCAAACACTACAGGTGTAACTAGTGAAACATTGATAGACATGAATATCAAACACTACAAGTATAACTGGTGAAACATTGATATACATGAATATCAAACACTACAAGTATAACTGGTGAAACATTGATATACATGAATATCAAACACTACAGGTATAACTGGTGAAACATTGATATACATGAATATCAAACACTACAAGCATAACTAGTGAAACATTGATATGCATGAATATCAAACACTACAGGTATAACTGGTGAAACATTGATATACATGAATATCAAACACTACAAGCATAACTAGTGAAATATTGATATGCATGAATATCAAACACTACAGGTATAACTGGTGAAACATTGATATACATGAATCTCAAACACTACAAGTATAACTGGTGAAACATTGATATACATGAATATCAAATACTACAGGTATAACTGGTGAAACATTGATATACATGAATATCAAACACTACAGGTATAACTAGTGAAACATTGATATACATGAATATCAAACACTACAAGTATAACTGGTGAAACATTGATATACATGAATATCAAACACTACAAGTATAAATAGTGAAACATTGATATGCATGAATATCAAACACTACAAGCATAACTAGTGAAACATTGATATGCATGAATATCAAACACTATAGGTATAACTGGTGAAACATTGATATACATGAATATCAAACACTACAGGTATAACTAGTGAAACATTGATATACATGAATATCAAACACTACAAGTATAACTGGTGAAACATTGATATACATGAATATCAAACACTACAAGTATAACTGATGAAACACTGATATACATGAATATCAAACACTACAAGTATAACTAGTGAAACATTGATATACATGAATATCAAACACTACAGGTATAACTGGTGAAACATTGATATACATGAATATCAAACACTACACGTATAACTAGTGAAACATTGATATACATGAATATCAAACACTACAGGTATAACTAGTGAAACATTGATATACATGAATATCAAACACTACAAGTATAACTGGTGAAACATTGATATACATGAATATCAAACACTACAAGTATAACTAGTGAAACATTGATATGCATGAATATCAAACACTACAAGCATAACTAGTGAAACATTGATATGCATGAATATCAAACACTACAGGTATAACTGGTGAAACATTGATATACATGAATATCAAACACTACAGGTATAACTGGTGAAACATTGATATACATGAATATCAAACACTACAGGTATAACTAGTGAAGCATTGATATACATGAATATCAAACACTACAGGTATAACTGGTGAAACATTGATATACATGAATATCAAACACTACAGGTATAACTAGTGAAACATTGATATACATGAATATCAAACACTACAAGTATAACTGGGGAAACATTGATATACATGAATATCAAACACTACAAGTATAACTGATGAAACACTGATATACATGAATATCAAACACTACAAGTATAACTAGGGAAACATTGATATACATGAATATCAAACACTACAGGTATAACTGGTGAAACATTGATATACATGAATATCAAACACTACACGTATAACTAGTGAAACATTGATATACATAAATATCAAACACTACATGTATAACTAGTGAAACATTGATATACATGAATATCAAACACTACAGGTATAGCTAGTGAAACATTGTTATACATGAATATCAAACACTACAGGTATGACTGGTGAAACATTGATATACATGAATATCAAACACTACAAGCATAACTAGTGAAACATTGATATGCATGAATATCAAACACTACAAGCATAACTAGTGAAACATTGATATACATGAATATCAAACACTACAAGTACAACTGATGAAACACTGATATACATGAATATCAAACACTACAAGTATAACTGGTGAAACACTAATATACATGAATATCAAACACTACAAGCATAACTAGTGAAACATTGATATGCATGAATATCAAACACTACAAGCATAACTAGTGAAACATTGATATACATGAATATCAAACACTATAGGTATAACTGGTGAAACATTGATATACATGAATATCAAACACTACAAGTATAACTGGTGAAACATTGATATACATGAATATCAAACACTACAAGTATAACTGGTGAAACATTGATATACATGAATATCAAACACTACAGGTATAACTGGTGAAACATTGATATACATGAATATCAAACACTACAAGCATAACTAGTGAAACATTGATATGCATGAATATCAAACACTACAGGTATAACTGGTGAAACATTGATATACATGAATATCAAACACTACAAGCATAACTAGTGAAATATTGATATGCATGAATATCAAACACTACAGGTATAACTGGTGAAACATTGATATACATGAATATCAAACACTACAGGTGTAACTAGTGAAACATTGATAGACATGAATATCAAACACTACAAGTATAACTGGTGAAACATTGATATACATGAATATCAAACACTACAAGTATAACTGGTGAAACATTGATATACATGAATATCAAACACTACAGGTATAACTGGTGAAACATTGATATACATGAATATCAAACACTACAAGCATAACTAGTGAAACATTGATATGCATGAATATCAAACACTACAGGTATAACCGGTGAAACATTGATATACATGAATATCAAACACTACAAGCATAACTAGTGAAATATTGATATGCATGAATATCAAACACTACAGGTAGAACTGGTGAAACATTGATATACATGAATCTCAAACACTACAAGTATAACTGGTGAAACATTGATATACATGAATATCAAACACTACAGGTATAACTGGTGAAACATTGATATACATGAATATTAAACACTACAGGTATAACTAGTGAAACATTGATATACATGAATATCAAACACTACAAGTATAACTGGTGAAACATTGATATACATGAATATCAAACACTACAAGTATAAATAGTGAAACATTGATATGCATGAATATCAAACACTACAAGCATAACTAGTGAAACATTGATATGCATGAATATCAAACACTACAGGTATAACTGGTGAAACATTGATATACATGAATATCAAACACTACAGGAATAACTAGTGAAACATTGATATACATGAATATCAAACACTACAAGTATAACTGGTGAAACATTGATATACATGAATATCAAACACTACAAGTATAACTGATGAAACACTGATATACATGAATATCAAACACTACAAGTATAACTAGTGAAACATTGATATACATGAATATCAAACACTACAGGTATAACTGGTGAAACATTGATATACATGAATATCAAACACTACACGTATAACTAGTGAAACATTGATATACATGAATATCAAACACTACAGGTATAACTAGTGAAACATTGATATACATGAATATCAAAAACTACAAGTATAACTGGTGAAACATTGATATACATGAATATCAAACACTACAAGTATAACTAGTGAAACATTGATATGCATGAATATCAAACACTACAAGCATAACTAGTGAAACATTGATATGCATGAATATCAAACACTACAGGTATAACTGGTGAAACATTGATATACATGAATATCAAACACTACAGGTATAACTGGTGAAACATTGATATACATGAATATCAAACACTACAGGTATAACTAGTGAAGCATTGATATACATGAATATCAAACACTACAGGTATAACTGGTGAAACATTGATATACATGAATATCAAACACTACAGGTATAACTAGTGAAACATTGATATACATGAATATCAAACACTACAAGTATAACTGGTGAAACATTGATATACATGAATATCAAACACTACAAGTATAACTGATGAAACACTGATATACATGAATATCAAACACTACAAGTATAACTAGGGAAACATTGATATACATGAATATCAAACACTACAGGCATAACTGGTGAAACATTGATATACATGAATATCAAACACTACACGTATAACTAGTGAAACATTGATATACATAAATATCAAACACTACATGTATAACTAGTGAAACATTGATATACATGAATATCAAACACTACAAGTATAACTGGTGAAACATTGATATACATGAATATCAAACACTACAAGTATAACTAGTGAAACATTGATATGCATGAATATCAAACACTACAAGCATAACTAGTGAAACATTGATATGCATGAATATCAAACACTACAGGTATAACTGGTGAAACATTGATATACATGAATATCAAACACTACAGGTATAACTAGTGAAACATTGATATACATGAATATCAAACACTACAGGTTTAACTAGTGAAACATTGATATACATGAATATCAAACACTACAGGTATAACTGGTGAAACATTGATATACATGAATATCAAACACCACATGTATAACTGGTGAAACATTGATATACATGAATATCAAACACTACAGGTATAGCTAGTGAAACATTGTTATACATGAATATCAAACACTACAGGTATGACTGGTGAAACATTGATATACATGAATATCAAACACTACAGGTATAACTAGTGAAACATTGATATACATGAATATCAAACACTACAAGTATAACTGATGAAACACTGATATACATGAATATCAAACACTACCGGTATAACTGGTGAAACATTGATATGCATGAATATCAAACACTACAAGTATAACTGATGAAACACTGATATACATGAATATCAAACACTACAAGTATAACTGGTGAAACATTGATATACATGAATATCAAAAACTACAAGTATAACTGGTGAAACATTGATATACATGAATATCAAACACTACAAGTATAACTAGTGAAACATTGATATGCATGAATATCAAACACTACAAGCATAACTAGTGAAACATTGATATGCATGAATATCAAACACTACAGGTATAACTGGTGAAACATTGATATACATGAATATCAAACACTACAGGTATAACTGGTGAAACATTGATATACATGAATATCAAACACTACAGGTATAACTAGTGAAACATTGATATACATGAATATCAAACACTACAAGTATAACTGGTGAAACATTGATATACATGAATATCAAACACTACAAGTATAACTGATGAAACACTGATATACATGAATATCAAACACTACAAGTATAACTAGGGAAACATTGATATACATGAATATCAAACACTACAGGCATAACTGGTGAAACATTGATATACATGAATATCAAACACTACACGTATAACTAGTGAAACATTGATATACATAAATATCAAACACTACATGTATAACTAGTGAAACATTGATATACATGAATATCAAACACTACAAGTATAACTGGTGAAACATTGATATACATGAATATCAAACACTACAAGTATAACTAGTGAAACATTGATATGCATGAATATCAAACACTACAAGCATAACTAGTGAAACATTGATATGCATGAATATCAAACACTACAGGTATAACTGGTGAAACATTGATATACATGAATATCAAACACTACAGGTATAACTAGTGAAACATTGATATACATGAATATCAAACACTACAGGTTTAACTAGTGAAACATTGATATACATGAATATCAAACACTACAGGTATAACTGGTGAAACATTGATATACATGAATATCAAACACCACATGTATAACTAGTGAAACATTGATATACATGAATATCAAACACTACAGGTATAGCTAGTGAAACATTGTTATACATGAATATCAAACACTACAGGTATGACTGGTGAAACATTGATATACATGAATATCAAACACTACAGGTATAACTAGTGAAACATTGATATACATGAATATCAAACACTACAAGTATAACTGATGAAACACTGATATACATGAATATCAAACACTACCGGTATAACTGGTGAAACATTGATATGCATGAATATCAAACACTACAAGTATAACTGATGAAACACTGATATACATGAATATCAAACACTACAAGTATAACTGGTGAAACATTGATATACATGAATATCAAACACTACAGGTATAACTGGTGGAACAATGATATACATGAATATCAAACACTACAAGTATAACTGATGAAATACTGATATACATGAATATCAAACACTACAAGTACAACTGATGTAACACTGATATACATGAATATCAAACACTACAAGTATAACTGGTGAAACACTAATATACATGCATATCAAACACTACAAGCATAACTAGTGAAACATTGATATGCATGAATATCAAACACTACAAGCATAACTAGTGAAACATTGATATACATGAATATCAAACACTACAAGTACAACTGATGAAACACTGATATACATGAATATCAAACACTACAAGTATAACTGGTGAAACACTAATATACATGAATATCAAACACTACAAGCATAACTAGTGAAACATTGATATGCATGAATATCAAACACTACAAGCATAACTAGTGAAACATTGATATACATGAATATCAAACACTACAGGTATAACTGGTGAAACATTGATATACATGAATATCAAACACTACAGGTATAACTGGTGAAACATTGATATACATGAATATCAAACACTACAGGTATAACTAGTGAAACATTGATATACATGAATATCAAACACTACAAGTATAACTGGTGAAACATTGATATACATGAATATCAAACACTACAGGTATAACTGGTGAAACATTGATATACATGAATATCAAACACTACAAGCATAACTAGTGAAACATTGATATGCATGAATATCAAACACTACAGGTATAACTGGTGAAACATTGATATACATGAATATCAAACACTACAAGCATAACTAGTGAAATATTGATATGCATGAATATCAAACACTACAGGTATAACTGGTGAAACATTGATATACATGAATCTCAAACACTACAAGTATAACTGGTGACACATTGATATACATGAATATCAAACACTACAGGTATAACTGGTGAAACATTGATATACATGAATATCAAACACTACAGGTATAACTAGTGAAACATTGATATACATGAATATCAAACACTACAAGTATAACTGGTGAAACATTGATATACATGAATATCAAACACTACAGGTATAACTGGTGAAACATTGATATACATGAATATCAAACACTACAAGTATAGCTGGTGAAACATTGATATACATGAATATCAAACACTACAAGTATAACTGATGAAACACTGATATACATGAATATCAAACACTACAGGTATAACTGGTGAAACAATGATATACATGAATATCAAACACTACAAGTATAACTGATGAAACACTGATATACATGAATATCAAACACTACAAGTGTAACTGGTGAAACATTGATATACATGAATATCAAACACTACAAGCATAACTGGTGAAACACTGATATACATGAATATCAAACACTATAAGTGTAACTGGTGAAACATTGATATACATGAATATCAAACACTACAGGTATAACTGGTGAAACATTGATATACATGAATATCAAACACTACAAGTACAACTGATGAAACACTGATATACATGAATATCAAACACTACAAGTATAACTGGTGAAACACTAATATACATGAATATCAAACACTACAAGCATAACTAGTGAAACATTGATATGCATGAATATCAAACACTACAAGCATAACTAGTGAAACATTGATATACATGAATATCAAACACTACAAGTACAACTGATGAAACACTGATATACATGAATATCAAACACTACAAGTATAACTGGTGAAACACTAATATAAATGAATATCAAACACTACAAGCATAACTAGTGAAACATTGATATGCATGAATATCAAACACTACAAGCATAACTAGTGAAACATTGATATGCATGAATATCAAACACTACAAGCATAACTAGTGAAACATTGATATACATGAATATCAAACACTACAGGTATAACTGGTGAAACATTGATATACATGAATATCAAACACTACAGGTATAACTGGTGAAACATTGATATACATGAATATCAAACACTACACGTATAACTAGTGAAACATTGATATACATGAATATCAAACACTACAAGTATAACTGGTGAAACATTGATATACATGAATATCAAACACTACAGGTATAACTGGTGAAACATTGATATACATGAATATCAAACACTACAAGCATAACTAGTGAAACATTGATATGTATGAATATCAAACACTACAGGTATAACTGGTGAAACATTGATATACATGAATATCAAACACTACAAGCATAACTAGTGAAATATTGATATGCATGAATATCAAACACTACAGGTATAACTGGTGAAACATTGATATACATGAATCTCAAACACTACAAGTATAACTGGTGACACATTGATATACATGAATATCAAACACTACAGGTATAACTGGTTAAACATTGATATACATGAATATCAAACACTACAGGTATAACTAGTGAAACATTGATATACATGAATATCAAACACTACAAGTATAACTGGTGAAACATTGATATACATGAATATCAAACACTACAAGTATAAATAGTGAAACATTGATATGCATGAATATGAAACACTACAAGCATAACTAGTGAAACATTGATATGCATGAATATCAAACACTACAGGTATAACTGGTGAAACATTGATATACATGAATATCAAACACTACAGGTATAACTAGTGAAACAGTGATATACATGAATATCAAACACTACAAGTATAACTGGTGAAACATTGATATACATGAATATCAAACACTACAAGTATAACTGATGAAACACTGATATACATGAATATCAAACACTACAAGTATAACTATTCAAACATTGATATACATGAATATCAAACACTACAGGTATAACTGGTGAAACATTGATATACATGAATATCAAACACTACACGTATAACTAGCTAGTGAAACATTGATATACATGAATATCAAACACTACAGGTATAACTAGTGAAACACTGATATACATGAATATCAAACACTACAAGTATAACTGGTGAAACATTGATATACATGAATATCAAACACTACAAGTATAACTAGTGAAACATTGATATGCATGAATATCAAACACTACAAGTATAACTAGTGAAACATTGATATGCATGAATATCAAACACTACAAGCATAACTAGTGAAACATTGATATGCATGAATATCAAACACTACAGGTATAACTGGTGAAACATTGATATACATGAATATCAAACACTACAGGTATAACTAGTGAAACATTGATATACATGAATATCAAACACTACACGTATAACTAGTGAAACATTGATATACATGAATATCAAACACTACAAGTATAACTGGTGAAACATTGATATACATGAATATCAAACACTACAGGTATAACTGGTGAAACATTGATATACATGAATATCAAACACTACAAGCATAACTAGTGAAACATTGATATGTATGAATATCAAACACTACAGGTATAACTGGTGAAACATTGATATACATGAATATCAAACACTACAAGCATAACTAGTGAAATATTGATATGCATGAATATCAAACACTACAGGTATAACTGGTGAAACATTGATATACATGAATCTCAAACACTACAAGTATAACTGGTGACACATTGATATACATGAATATCAAACACTACAGGTATAACTGGTTAAACATTGATATACATGAATATCAAACACTACAGGTATAACTAGTGAAACATTGATATACATGAATATCAAACACTACAAGTATAACTGGTGAAACATTGATATACATGAATATCAAACACTACAAGTATAAATAGTGAAACATTGATATGCATGAATATGAAACACTACAAGCATAACTAGTGAAACATTGATATGCATGAATATCAAACACTACAGGTATAACTGGTGAAACATTGATATACATGAATATCAAACACTACAGGTATAACTAGTGAAACAGTGATATACATGAATATCAAACACTACAAGTATAACTGGTGAAACATTGATATACATGAATATCAAACACTACAAGTATAACTGATGAAACACTGATATACATGAATATCAAACACTACAAGTATAACTATTCAAACATTGATATACATGAATATCAAACACTACAGGTATAACTGGTGAAACATTGATATACATGAATATCAAACACTACACGTATAACTAGCTAGTGAAACATTGATATACATGAATATCAAACACTACAGGTATAACTAGTGAAACACTGATATACATGAATATCAAACACTACAAGTATAACTGGTGAAACATTGATATACATGAATATCAAACACTACAAGTATAACTAGTGAAACATTGATATGCATGAATATCAAACACTACAAGTATAACTAGTGAAACATTGATATGCATGAATATCAAACACTACAAGCATAACTAGTGAAACATTGATATGCATGAATATCAAACACTACAGGTATAACTGGTGAAACATTGATATACATGAATATCAAACACTACAGGTATAACTAGTGAAACATTGATATACATGAATATCAAACACTACAGGTTTAACTAGTGAAACATTGATATACATGAATATCAAACACTACAGGTATAACTGGTGAAACATTGATATACATGAATATCAAACATTACACGTATAACTAGTGAAACATTGATATACATGAATATCAAACACTACAGGTATAACTGGTGAAACATTGATATACATGAATATCAAACACTACAAGCATAACTAGTGAAACATTGATATGTATGAATATCAAACACTACAGGTATAACTGGTGAAACATTGATATACATGAATATCAAACACTACAAGCATAACTAGTGAAATATTGATATGCATGAATATCAAACACTACAGGTATAACTGGTGAAACATTGATATACATGAATCTCAAACACTACAAGTATAACTGGTGACACATTGATATACATGAATATCAAACACTACAGGTATAACTGGTTAAACATTGATATACATGAATATCAAACACTACAGGTATAACTAGTGAAACATTGATATACATGAATATCAAACACTACAAGTATAACTGGTGAAACATTGATATACATGAATATCAAACACTACAAGTATAAATAGTGAAACATTGATATGCATGAATATGAAACACTACAAGCATAACTAGTGAAACATTGATATGCATGAATATCAAACACTACAGGTATAACTGGTGAAACATTGATATACATGAATATCAAACACTACAGGTATAACTAGTGAAACAGTGATATACATGAATATCAAACACTACAAGTATAACTGGTGAAACATTGATATACATGAATATCAAACACTACAAGTATAACTGATGAAACACTGATATACATGAATATCAAACACTACAAGTATAACTATTCAAACATTGATATACATGAATATCAAACACTACAGGTATAACTGGTGAAACAATGATATACATGAATATCAAACACTACACGTATAACTAGCTAGTGAAACATTGATATACATGAATATCAAACACTACAGGTATAACTAGTGAAACACTGATATACATGAATATCAAACACTACAAGTATAACTGGTGAAACATTGATATACATGAATATCAAACACTACAAGTATAACTAGTGAAACATTGATATGCATGAATATCAAACACTACAAGTATAACTAGTGAAACATTGATATGCATGAATATCAAACACTACAAGCATAACTAGTGAAACATTGATATGCATGAATATCAAACACTACAGGTATAACTGGTGAAACATTGATATACATGAATATCAAACACTACAGGTATAACTAGTGAAACATTGATATACATGAATATCAAACACTACAGGTTTAACTAGTGAAACATTGATATACATGAATATCAAACACTACAGGTATAACTGGTGAAACATTGATATACATGAATATCAAACATTACACGTATAACTAGTGAAACATTGATATACATGAATATCAAACACTACAGGTATAACTAGTGAAACATTGATATACATGAATATCAAACACTACAGGTATGACTAGTGAAACATTGATATACATGAATATCAAACACTACAGGTATAACTAGTGAAACATTGATATACATGAATATCAAACACTACAAGTATAACTGGTGAAACATTGATATACATGAATATCAAACACTACCGGTATAACTGGTGAAACATTGATATGCATGAATATCAAACACTACAAGTATAACTGGTGAAACATTGATATACATGAATATCAAACAATACCGGTATAACTGGTGAAACATTGATATACATGAATATCAAACACTACAAGTATAACTGGTGAAACATTGATATACATGAATATCAAACACTACCGGTATAACTGGTGAAACATTGATATGCATGAATATCAAACACTACAAGTATAACTGATGAAACACTGATATACATGAATATCAAACACTACAAGTATAACTGGTGAAACATTGATATACATGAATATCAAACACTACAGGTATAACTGGTGAAACAATGATATACATGAATATCAAACACTACAAGTATAACTGATGAAACACTGATATACATGAATATCAAACACTACAAGTGTAACTGGTGAAACATTGATATACATGAATATCAAACACTACAAGCATAACTGGTGAAACACTGATATACATGAATATCAAACACTACAAGTGTAACTGGTGAAACATTGATATACATGAATATCAAACACTACAGGTATAACTGGTGAAACATTGATATACATGAATATCAAACACTACAAGTACAACTGATGAAACACTGATATACATGAATATCAAACACTACAAGTATAACTGGTGAAACACTAATATACATGAATATCAAACACTACAAGCATAACTAGTGAAACATTGATATGCATGAATATCAAACACTACAAGCATAACTAGTGAAACATTGATATACATGAATATCAAACACTACAAGTACAACTGATGAAACACTGATATACATGAATATCAAACACTACAAGTATAACTGGTGAAACACTAATATACATGAATATCAAACACTACAAGCATAACTAGTGAAACATTGATATGCATGAATATCAAACACTACAAGCATAACTGGTGAAACATTGATATACATGAATATCAAACACTACAGGTATGACTGGTGAAACATTGATATACATGAATATCAAACACTACAGGTATAACTGGTGAAACATTGATATACATGAATATCAAACACTACAGGTATAACTAGTGAAACATTGATATACATGAATATCAAACACTACAAGTATAACTGGTGAAACATTGATATACATGAATATCAAACACTACAAGTATAAATAGTGAAACATTGATATGCATGAATATGAAACACTACAAGCATAACTAGTGAAACATTGATATGCATGAATATCAAACACTACAGGTATAACTGGTGAAACATTGATATACATGAATATCAAACACTACAGGTATAACTAGTGAAACAGTGATATACATGAATATCAAACACTACAAGTATAACTGGTGAAACATTGATATACATGAATATCAAACACTACAAGTATAACTGATGAAACACTGATATACATGAATATCAAACACTACAAGTATAACTATTCAAACATTGATATACATGAATATCAAACACTACAGGTATAACTGGTGAAACATTGATATACATGAATATCAAACACTACACGTATAACTAGCTAGTGAAACATTGATATACATGAATATCAAACACTACAGGTATAACTAGTGAAACACTGATATACATGAATATCAAACACTACAAGTATAACTGGTGAAACATTGATATACATGAATATCAAACACTACAAGTATAACTAGTGAAACATTGATATGCATGAATATCAAACACTACAAGCATAACTAGTGAAACATTGATATGCATGAATATCAAACACTACAGGTATAACTGGTGAAACATTGATATACATGAATATCAAACACTACAGGTATAACTAGTGAAGCATTGATATACATGAATATCAAACACTACAGGTATAACTGGTGAAACATTGATATACATGAATATCAAACACTACAGGTATAACTAGTGAAACATTGATATACATGAATATCAAACACTACAAGTATAACTGGTGAAACATTGATATACATGAATATCAAACACTACAAGTATAACTGATGAAACACTGATATACATGAATATCAAACACTACAAGTATAACTAGTGAAATATTGATATACATGAATATCAAACACTACAGGTATAACTAGTGAAACATTGATATACATGAATATCAAACACTATACGTATAACTAGTGAAACATTGATATACATGAATATCAAACACTACAGGTATAACTAGTGAAACATTGATATACATGAATATCAAACACTACAAGTATAACTGGTGAAACATTGATATACATGAATATCAAACACTACAAGTATAACTAGTGAAACATTGATATGCATGAATATCAAACACTACAAGCATAACTAGTGAAACATTGATATGCATGAATATCAAACACTACATGTATAACTGGTGAAACATTGATATACATGAATATCAAACACTACAGGTATAACTAGTGAAACATTGATATACATGAATATCAAACACTACAGGTTTAACTGGTGAAACATTGATATACATGAATATCAAACACTACAGGTATAACTGGTGAAACATTGATATACATGAATATCAAACATTACACGTATAACTAGTGAAACATTGATATACATGAATATCAAACACTACAGGTATAACTAGTGAAACATTGATATACATGAATATCAAACACTACAGGTATGACTAGTGAAACATTGATATACATGAATATCAAACACTACAGGTATAACTAGTGAAACATTGATATACATGAATATCAAACACTACAAGTATAACTGGTGAAACATTGATATACATGAATATCAAACACTACCGGTATAACTGGTGAAACATTGATATGCATGAATATCAAACACTACAAGTATAACTGGTGAAACATTGATATACATGAATATCAAACAATACCGGTATAACTGGTGAAACATTGATATACATGAATATCAAACACTACAAGTATAACTGGTGAAACATTGATATACATGAATATCAAACACTACCGGTATAACTGGTGAAACATTGATATGCATGAATATCAAACACTACAAGTATAACTGATGAAACACTGATATACATGAATATCAAACACTACAAGTATAACTGGTGAAACATTGATATACATGAATATCAAACACTACAGGTATAACTGGTGAAACAATGATATACATGAATATCAAACACTACAAGTATAACTGATGAAACACTGATATACATGAATATCAAACACTACAAGTGTAACTGGTGAAACATTGATATACATGAATATCAAACACTACAAGCATAACTGGTGAAACACTGATATACATGAATATCAAACACTACAAGTGTAACTGGTGAAACATTGATATACATGAATATCAAACACTACAGGTATAACTGGTGAAACATTGATATACATGAATATCAAACACTACAAGTACAACTGATGAAACACTGATATACATGAATATCAAACACTACAAGTATAACTGGTGAAACACTAATATACATGAATATCAAACACTACAAGCATAACTAGTGAAACATTGATATGCATGAATATCAAACACTACAAGCATAACTAGTGAAACATTGATATACATGAATATCAAACACTACAAGTACAACTGATGAAACACTGATATACATGAATATCAAACACTACAAGTATAACTGGTGAAACATTGATATACATGAATATCAAACACTACAAGCATAACTAGTGAAACATTGATATGCATGAATATCAAACACTACAAGCATAACTGGTGAAACATTGATATACATGAATATCAAACACTACAGGTATGACTGGTGAAACATTGATATACATGAATATCAAACACTACAGGTATAACTGGTGAAACATTGATATACATGAATATCAAACACTACAGGTATAACTAGTGAAACATTGATATACATGAATATCAAACACTACAAGTATAACTGGTGAAACATTGATATACATGAATATCAAACACTACAGGTATAACTGGTGAAACATTGATATACATGAATATCAAACACTACAAGCATAACTAGTGAAACATTGATATGCATGAATATCAAACACTACAGGTATAACTGGTGAAACATTGATATACATGAATATCAAACACTACAGGTATAACTAGTGAAACAGTGATATACATGAATATCAAACACTACAGGTATAACTGGTGAAACATTAATATACATGAATATCAAACACTACAAGTATAACTGATGAAACACTGATATACATGAATATCAAACACTACAAGTATAACTATTCAAACATTGATATACATGAATATCAAACACTACAGGTATAACTGGTGAAACATTGATATACATGAATATCAAACACTACACGTATAACTAGCTAGTGAAACATTGATATACATGAATATCAAACACTACAGGTATAACTAGTGAAACATTGATATACATGAATATCAAACACTACAAGTATAACTGGTGAAACATTGATATACATGAATATCAAACACTACAAGTATAACTAGTGAAACATTGATATGCATGAATATCAAACACTACAAGCATAACTAGTGAAACATTGATATGCATGAATATCAAACACTACAGGTATAACTGGTGAAACATTGATATACATGAATATCAAACACTACAGGTATAACTAGTGAAGCATTGATATACATGAATATCAAACACTACAGGTATAACTGGTGAAACATTGATATACATGAATATCAAACACTACAGGTATAACAAGTGAAACATTGATATACATGAATATCAAACACTACAAGTATAACTGGTGAAACATTGATATACATGAATATCAAACACTACAAGTATAACTGATGAAACACTGATATACATGAATATCAAACACTACAAGTATAACTAGTGAAGCATTGATATACATGAATATCAAACACTACAAGTATAACTGGTGAAACATTGATATACATGAATATCAAACACTACACGTATAACTAGTGAAACATTGATATACATGAATATCAAACACTACAGGTATAACTAGTGAAACATTGATATACATGAATATCAAACACTACAAGTATAACTGGTGAAACATTGATATACATGAATATCAAACACTACAAGTATAACTAGTGAAACATTGATATGCATGAATATCAAACACTACAAGCATAACTAGTGAAACATTGATATGCATGAATATCAAACACTACAGGTATAACTGGTGAAACATTGATATACATGAATATCAAACACTACAGGTATAACTAGTGAAACATTGATATACATGAATATCAAACACTACAGGTTTAACTAGTGAAACATTGATATACATGAATATCAAACACTACAGGTATAACTGGTGAAACATTGATATACATGAATATCAAACATTACACGTATAACTAGTGAAACATTGATATACATGAATATCAAACACTACAGGTATAACTAGTGAAACATTGATATACATGAATATCAAACACTACAGGTATGACTGGTGAAACATTGATATACATGAATATCAAACACTACAGGTATAACTAGTGAAACATTGATATACATGAATATCAAACACTACAAGTATAACTGGTGAAACATTGATATACATGAATATCAAACACTACCGGTATAACTGGTGAAACATTGATATGCATGAATATCAAACACTACAAGTATAACTGGTGAAACATTGATATACATGAATATCAAACAATACCGGTATAACTGGTGAAACATTGATATACATGAATATCAAACACTACAAGTATAACTGGTGAAACATTGATATACATGAATATCAAACACTACCGGTATAACTGGTGAAACATTGATATGCATGAATATCAAACACTACAAGTATAACTGATGAAACACTGATATACATGAATATCAAACACTACAAGTATAACTGGTGAAACATTGATATACATGAATATCAAACACTACAGGTATAACTGGTGAAACATTGATATACATGAATATCAAACACTACAAGTATAACTGATGAAACACTGATATACATGAATATCAAACACTACAAGTATAACTATTCAAACATTGATATACATGAATATCAAACACTACAGGTATAACTGGTGAAACATTGATATACATGAATATCAAACACTACACGTATAACTAGCTAGTGAAACATTGATATACATGAATATCAAACACTACAGGTATAACTAGTGAAACATTGATATACATGAATATCAAACACTACAAGTATAACTGGTGAAACATTGATATACATGAATATCAAACACTACAAGTATAACTAGTGAAACATTGATATGCATGAATATCAAACACTACAAGCATAACTAGTGAAACATTGATATGCATGAATATCAAACACTACAGGTATAACTGGTGAAACATTGATATACATGAATATCAAACACTACAGGTATAACTAGTGAAGCATTGATATACATGAATATCAAACACTACAGGTATAACTGGTGAAACATTGATATACATGAATATCAAACACTACAGGTATAACAAGTGAAACATTGATATACATGAATATCAAACACTACAAGTATAACTGGTGAAACATTGATATACATGAATATCAAACACTACAAGTATAACTGATGAAACACTGATATACATGAATATCAAACACTACAAGTATAACTAGTGAAGCATTGATATACATGAATATCAAACACTACAAGTATAACTGGTGAAACATTGATATACATGAATATCAAACACTACACGTATAACTAGTGAAACATTGATATACATGAATATCAAACACTACAAGTATAACTAGTGAAACATTGATATACATGAATATCAAACACTACAAGTATAACTGGTGAAACATTGATATACATGAATATCAAACACTACAAGTATAACTAGTGAAACATTGATATGCATGAATATCAAACACTACAAGCATAACTAGTGAAACATTGATATGCATGAATATCAAACACTACAGGTATAACTGGTGAAACATTGATATACATGAATATCAAACACTACAGGTATAACTGGTGAAACATTGATATACATGAATATCAAACACTACAGGTTTAACTAGTGAAACATTGATATACATGAATATCAAACACTACAGGTATAACTGGTGAAACATTGATATACATGAATATCAAACATTACACGTATAACTAGTGAAACATTGATATACATGAATATCAAACACTACAGGTATAACTAGTGAAACATTGATATACATGAATATCAAACACTACAGGTATGACTGGTGAAACATTGATATACATGAATATCAAACACTACAGGTATAACTAGTGAAACATTGATATACATGAATATCAAACACTACAAGTATAACTGGTGAAACATTGATATACATGAATATCAAACACTACCGGTATAACTGGTGAAACATTGATATGCATGAATATCAAACACTACAAGTATAACTGGTGAAACATTGATATACATGAATATCAAACAATACCGGTATAACTGGTGAAACATTGATATACATGAATATCAAACACTACAAGTATAACTGGTGAAACATTGATATACATGAATATCAAACACTACCGGTATAACTGGTGAAACATTGATATGCATGAATATCAAACACTACAAGTATAACTGATGAAACACTGATATACATGAATATCAAACACTACAAGTATAACTGGTGAAACATTGATATACATGAATATCAAACACTACAAGTATAACTGGTGAAACAATGATATACATGAATATCAAACACTACAAGTATAACTGATGAAACAATGATATACATGAATATCAAACACTACAAGTGTAACTGGTGAAACATTGATTTACATGAATATCAAACACTACAAGCATAACTGGTGAAACACTGATATTCATGAATATCAAACACTACAAGTGTAAATGGTGAAACATTGATATACATGAATATCAAACACTACAGGTATAACTGGTGAAACATTGATATACATGAATATCAAACACTACAAGTACAACTGATGAAACACTGATATACATGAATATCAAACACTACAAGTATAACTGGTGAAACACTAATATACATGAATATCAAACACTACAAGCATAACTAGTGAAACATTGATATGCATGAATATCAAACACTACAAGCATAACTAGTGAAACATTGATATACATGAATATCAAACACTACAAGTACAACTGATGAAACACTGATATACATGAATATCAAACACTACAAGTATAACTGGTGAAACACTAATATACATGAATATCAAACACTACAAGCATAACTAGTGAAACATTGATATACATGAATATCAAACACTACAAGTACAACTGATGAAACACTGATATACATGAATATCAAACACTACAAGTATAACTGGTGAAACACTAATATACATGAATATCAAACACTACAAGCATAACTAGTGAAACATTGATATGCATGAATATCAAACACTACAAGCATAACTAGTGAAACATTGATATACATGAATATCAAACACTACAGGTATGACTGGTGAAACATTGATATACATGAATATCAAACACTACAGGTATAACTGGTGAAACATTGATATACATGAATATCAAACACTACAGGTATAACTAGTGAAACATTGATATACATGAATATCAAACACTACAAGTATAACTGGTGAAACATTGATATACATGAATATCAAACACTACAGGTATAACTGGTGAAACATTGATATACATGCATATCAAACACTACAAGCATAACTAGTGAAACATTGATATGCATGAATATCAAACACTACAAGTGTAACTGGTGAAACATTGATATACATGAATATCAAACACTACAGGTATAACTGGTGAAACATTGATATACATGAATATCAAACACTACAAGTACAACTGATGAAACATTGATATACATGAATATCAAACACTACACGTATAACTAGTGAAACATTGATATACATGAATATCAAACACTACAAGTATAACTAGTGAAACATTGATATACATGAATATCAAACACTACAAGTATAACTGGTGAAACATTGATATACATGAATATCAAACACTACAAGTATAACTAGTGAAACATTGATATGCATGAATATCAAACACTACAAGCATAACTAGTGAAACATTGATATGCATGAATATCAAACACTACAGGTATAACTGGTGAAACATTGATATACATGAATATCAAACACTACAGGTATAACTGGTGAAACATTGATATACATGAATATCAAACACTACAGGTTTAACTAGTGAAACATTGATATACATGAATATCAAACACTACAGGTATAACTGGTGAAACATTGATATACATGAATATCAAACATTACACGTATAACTAGTGAAACATTGATATACATGAATATCAAACACTACAGGTATAACTAGTGAAACATTGATATACATGAATATCAAACACTACAGGTATGACTGGTGAAACATTGATATACATGAATATCAAACACTACAGGTATAACTAGTGAAACATTGATATACATGAATATCAAACACTACAAGTATAACTGGTGAAACATTGATATACATGAATATCAAACACTACCGGTATAACTGGTGAAACATTGATATGCATGAATATCAAACACTACAAGTATAACTGGTGAAACATTGATATACATGAATATCAAACAATACCGGTATAACTGGTGAAACATTGATATACATGAATATCAAACACTACAAGTATAACTGGTGAAACATTGATATACATGAATATCAAACACTACCGGTATAACTGGTGAAACATTGATATGCATGAATATCAAACACTACAAGTATAACTGATGAAACACTGATATACATGAATATCAAACACTACAAGTATAACTGGTGAAACATTGATATACATGAATATCAAACACTACAAGTATAACTGGTGAAACAATGATATACATGAATATCAAACACTACAAGTATAACTGATGAAACAATGATATACATGAATATCAAACACTACAAGTGTAACTGGTGAAACATTGATTTACATGAATATCAAACACTACAAGCATAACTGGTGAAACACTGATATTCATGAATATCAAACACTACAAGTGTAAATGGTGAAACATTGATATACATGAATATCAAACACTACAGGTATAACTGGTGAAACATTGATATACATGAATATCAAACACTACAAGTACAACTGATGAAACACTGATATACATGAATATCAAACACTACAAGTATAACTGGTGAAACACTAATATACATGAATATCAAACACTACAAGCATAACTAGTGAAACATTGATATGCATGAATATCAAACACTACAAGCATAACTAGTGAAACATTGATATACATGAATATCAAACACTACAAGTACAACTGATGAAACACTGATATACATGAATATCAAACACTACAAGTATAACTGGTGAAACACTAATATACATGAATATCAAACACTACAAGCATAACTAGTGAAACATTGATATACATGAATATCAAACACTACAAGTACAACTGATGAAACACTGATATACATGAATATCAAACACTACAAGTATAACTGGTGAAACACTAATATACATGAATATCAAACACTACAAGCATAACTAGTGAAACATTGATATGCATGAATATCAAACACTACAAGCATAACTAGTGAAACATTGATATACATGAATATCAAACACTACAGGTATGACTGGTGAAACATTGATATACATGAATATCAAACACTACAGGTATAACTGGTGAAACATTGATATACATGAATATCAAACACTACAGGTATAACTAGTGAAACATTGATATACATGAATATCAAACACTACAAGTATAACTGGTGAAACATTGATATACATGAATATCAAACACTACAGGTATAACTGGTGAAACATTGATATACATGCATATCAAACACTACAAGCATAACTAGTGAAACATTGATATGCATGAATATCAAACACTACAAGTGTAACTGGTGAAACATTGATATACATGAATATCAAACACTACAGGTATAACTGGTGAAACATTGATATACATGAATATCAAACACTACAAGTACAACTGATGAAACACTGATATACATGAATATCAAACACTACAAGTATAACTGGTGAAACACTAATATACATGAATATCAAACACTACAAGCATAACTAGTGAAACATTGATATGCATGAATATCAAACACTACAAGCATAACTAGTGAAACATTGATATACATGAATATCAAACACTACAAGTACAACTGATGAAACACTGATATACATGAATATCAAACACTACAAGTATAACTGGTGAAACACTAATATACATGAATATCAAACACTACAAGCATAACTAGTGAAACATTGATATACATGAATATCAAACACTACAAGTACAACTGATGAAACACTGATATACATGAATATCAAACACTACAAGTATAAATGGTGAAACACTAATATACATGAATATCAAACACTACAAGCATAACTAGTGAAACATTGATATGCATGAATATCAAACACTACAAGCATAACTAGTGAAACATTGATATACATGAATATCAAACACTACAGGTATGACTGGTGAAACATTGATATACATGAATATCAAACACTACAGGTATAACTGGTGAAACATTGATATACATGAATATCAAACACTACAGGTATAACTAGTGAAACATTGATATACATGAATATCAAACACTACAAGTATAACTGGTGAAACATTGATATACATGAATATCAAACACTACAGGTATAACTGGTGAAACATTGATATACATGAATATCAAACACTACAAGCATAACTAGTGAAACATTGATATGCATGAATATCAAACACTACAGGTATAACTGGTGAAACATTGATATACATGAATATCAAACACTACAGGTATAACTAGTGAAACAGTGATATACATGAATATCAAACACTACAAGTATAACTGGTGAAACTTTGATATACATGAATATCAAACACTACAAGCATAACTGATGAAACACTGATATACATGAATATCAAACACTACAAGTATAACTATTCAAACATTGATATACATGAATATCAAACACTACAGGTATAACTGGTGAAACATTGATATACATGAATATCAAACACTACACGTATAACTAGCTAGTGAAACATTGATATACATGAATATCAAACACTACAGGTATAACTAGTGAAACATTGATATACATGAATATCAAACACTACAAGTATAACTGGTGAAACATTGATATACATGAATATCAAACACTACAAGTATAACTAGTGAAACATTGATATGCATGAATATCAAACACTACAAGCATAACTAGTGAAACATTGATATGCATGAATATCAAACACTACAGGTATAACTGGTGAAACATTGATATACATGAATATCAAACACTACAGGTATAACTAGTGAAGCATTGATATACATGAATATCAAACACTACAGGTATAACTGGTGAAACATTGATATACATGAATATCAAACACTACAGGTATAACAAGTGAAACATTGATATACATGAATATCAAACACTACAAGTATAACTGGTGAAACATTGATATACATGAATATCAAACACTACAAGTATAACTGATGAAACACTGATATACATGAATATCAAACACTACAAGTATAACTAGTGAAACATTGATATACATGAATATCAAACACTACAGGTATAACTGGTGAAACATTGATATACATGAATATCAAACACTACACGTATAACTAGTGAAACATTGATATACATGAATATCAAACACTACAGGTATAACTAGTGAAACATTGATATACATGAATATCAAACACTACAAGTATAACTAGTGAAACATTGATATACATGAATATCAAACACTACAAGTATAACTAGTGAAACATTGATATGCATGAATATCAAACACTACAAGCATAACTAGTGAAACATTGATATGCATGAATATCAAACACTACAGGTATAACTGGTGAAACATTGATATACATGAATATCAAACACTACAGGTATAACTAGTGAAACATTGATATACATGAATATCAAACACTACAGGTTTAACTAGTGAAACATTGATATACATGAATATCAAACACTACAGGTATAACTGGTGAAACATTGATATACATGAATATCAAACATTACACGTATAACTAGTGAAACATTGATATACATGAATATCAAACACTACAGGTATAACTAGTGAAACATTGATATACATGAATATCAAACACTACAGGTATGACTGGTGAAACATTGATATACATGAATATCAAACACTACAGGTATAACTAGTGAAACATTGATATACATGAATATCAAACACTACAAGTATAACTGGTGAAACATTGATATACATGAATATCAAACACTACCAGTATAACTGGTGAAACATTGATATGCATGAATATCAAACACTACAAGTATAACTGGTGAAACATTGATATACATGAATATCAAACAATACCGGTATAACTGGTGAAACATTGATATACATGAATATCAAACACTACAAGTATAACTGGTGAAACATTGATATACATGAATATCAAACACTACCGGTATAACTGGTGAAACATTGATATGCATGAATATCAAACACTACAAGTATAACTGATGAAACACTGATATACATGAATATCAAACACTACAAGTATAACTGGTGAAACATTGATATACATGAATATCAAACACTACAGGTATAACTAGGGAAACATTGATATACATGAATATCAAACACTACAAGTATAACTGGTGAAACATTGATATACATGAATATCAAACACTACAAGTATAACTGATGAAACACTGATATACATGAATATCAAACACTACAAGTATAACTAGTCAAACATTGATATACATGAATATCAAACACTACAGGTATAACTGGTGAAACATTGATATACATGAATATCAAACACTACACGTATAACTAGCTAGTGAAACATTGATATACATGAATATCAAACACTACAGGTATAACTAGTGAAACATTGATATACATGAATATCAAACACTACAAGTATAAATGGTGAAACATTGATATACATGAATATCAAACACTACAAGTATAACTAGTGAAACATTGATATGCATGAATATCAAACACTACAAGCATAACTAGTGAAACATTGATATGCATGAATATCAAACACTACAGGTATAACTGGTGAAACATTGATATACATGAATATCAAACACTACAAGTATAACTGATGAAACACTGATATACATGAATATCAAACACTACAAGTATAACTAATCAAACATTGATATACATGAATATCAAACACTACAGGTATAACTGGTGAAACATTGATATACATGAATATCAAACACTACACGTATAACTAGCTAGTGAAACATTGATATACATGAATATCAAACACTACAGGTATAACTAGTGAAACATTGATATACATGAATATCAAACACTACAAGTATAACTGGTGAAACATTGATATACATGAATATCAAACACTACAAGTATAACTAGTGAAACATTGATATGCATGAATATCAAACACTACAAGCATAACTAGTGAAACATTGATATGCATGAATATCAAACACTACAGGTATAACTGGTGAAACATTGATATACATGAATATCAAACACTACACGTATAACTAGCTAGTGAAACATTGATATACATGAATATCAAACACTACAGGTATAACTAGTGAAACATTGATATACATGAATATCAAACACTACAAGTATAACTGGTGAAACATTGATATACATGAATATCAAACACTACAAGTATAACTAGTGAAACATTGATATGCATGAATATCAAACACTACAAGCATAACTAGTGAAACATTGATATGCATGAATATCAAACACTACAGGTATAACTGGTGAAACATTGATATACATGAATATCAAACACTACAAGTATAACTGATGAAACACTGATATACATGAATATCAAACACTACAAGTATAACTAGTCAAACATTGATATACATGAATATCAAACACTACAGGTATAACTGGTGAAACATTGATATACATGAATATCAAACACTACACGTATAACTAGCTAGTGAAACATTGATATACATGAATATCAAACACTACAGGTATAACTAGTGAAACATTGATATACATGAATATCAAACACTACAAGTATAACTGGTGAAACATTGATATACATGAATATCAAACACTACAAGTATAACTAGTGAAACATTGATATGCATGAATATCAAACACTACAAGCATAACTAGTGAAACATTGATATGCATGAATATCAAACACTACAGGTATAACTGGTGAAACATTGATATACATGAATATCAAACAGTACAGGTATAACTAGTGAAGCATTGATATACATGAATATCAAACACTACAGGTATAACTGGTGAAACATTGATATACATGAATATCAAACACTACAGGTATAACTAGTGAAACATTGATATACATGAATATCAAACACTACAAGTATAACTGGTGAAACATTGATATACATGAATATCAAACACTACAAGTATAACTGATGAAACACTGATATACATGAATATCAAACACTACAAGTATAACTAGTGAAACATTGATATACATGAATATCAAACACTACAGGTATAACAGGTGAAACATTGATATACATGAATATCAAACACTACAGGTATAACTGGTGAAACATTGATATACATGAATATCAAACACTACAGGTATAACTAGTGAAACATTGATATACATGAATATCAAACACTACAAGTATAACTGGTGAAACATTGATATACATGAATATCAAACACTACAGGTATAAATAGTGAAACATTGATATGCATGAATATGAAACACTACAAGCATAACTAGTGAAACATTGATATGCATGAATATCAAACACTACAGGTATAACTGGTGAAACATTGATATACATGAATATCAAACACTACAGGTATAACTAGGGAAACATTGATATACATGAATATCAAACACTACAAGTATAACTGGTGAAACATTGATATACATGAATATCAAACACTACAAGTATAACTGATGAAACACTGATATACATGAATATCAAACACTACAAGTATAACTAGTCAAACATTGATATACATGAATATCAAACACTACAGGTATAACTGGTGAAACATTGATATACATGAATATCAAACACTACACGTATAACTAGCTAGTGAAACATTGATATACATGAATATCAAACACTACAGGTATAACTAGTGAAACATTGATATACATGAATATCAAACACTACAAGTATAACTGGTGAAACATTGATATACATGAATATCAAACACTACAAGTATAACTAGTGAAACATTGATATGCATGAATATCAAACACTACAAGTATAACTAGTGAAACATTGATATGCATGAATATCAAACACTACAGGTATAACTGGTGAAACATTGATATACATGAATATCAAACAGTACAGGTATAACTAGTGAAGCATTGATATACATGAATATCAAACACTACAGGTATAACTGGTGAAACATTGATATACATGAATATCAAACACTACAGGTATAACTAGTGAAACATTGATATACATGAATATCAAACACTACAAGTATAACTGGTGAAACATTGATATACATGAATATCAAACACTACAAGTATAACTGATGAAACACTGATATACATGAATATCAAACACTACAAGTATAACTAGTGAAACATTGATATACATGAATATCAAACACTACAGGTATAACTGGTGAAACATTGATATACATGAATATCAAACACTACACGTATAACTAGTGAAACATTGATATACATGAATATCAAACACTACAGGTATAACTAGTAAAACATTGATATACATGAATATCAAACACTACAAGTATAACTGGTGAAACATTGATATACATGAATATCAAAAACTACAAATATAACCAGTGAAACATTGATATGCATGAATATCAAACACTACAAGCATAACTAGTGAAACATTGATATGCATGAATATCAAACACTACAGGTATAACTGGTGAAACATTGATATACATGAATATCAAACACTACAGGTATAACTAGTGAAACATTGATATACATGAATATCAAACACTACAGGTTTAACTAGTGAAACATTGATATACATGAATATCAAACACTACACGTATAACTAGTGAAACATTGATATACATGAATATCAAACACTACAGGTATAACTAGTGAAACATTGATATACATGAATATCAAACACTACAGGTATAACTGGTGAAACATTGATATACATGAATATCAAACACTACAGGTATAACTAGTGAAACATTGATATACATGAATATCAAACACTACAAGTATAACTGGTGAAACATTGATATACATGAATATCAAACACTACAAGTATAAATAGTGAAACATTGATATGCATGAATATGAAACACTACAAGCATAACTAGTGAAACATTGATATGCATGAATATCAAACACTACAGGTATAACTGGTGAAACATTGATATACATGAATATCAAACACTACAGGTATAACTAGTGAAATATTGATATACATGAATATCAAACACTACAAGTATAACTGGTGAAACATTGATATACATGAATATCAAACACTACAAGTATAACTGATGAAACACTGATATACATGAATATCAAACACTACAAGTATAACTATTCAAACATTGATATACATGAATATCAAACACTACAGGTATAACTGGTGAAACATTGATATACATGAATATCAAACACTACACGTATAACTAGCTAGTGAAACATTGATATAAATGAATATCAAACACTACAGGTATAACTAGTGAAACATTGATATACATGAATATCAAACACTACAAGTATAACTGGTGAAACATTGATATACATGAATATCAAACACTACAAGTATAACTAGTGAAACATTGATATGCATGAATATCAAACACTACAAGCATAACTAGTGAAACATTGATATACATGAATATCAAACACTACAGGTATAACTAGTGAAGCATTGATATACATGAATATCAAACACTACAGGTATAACTGGTGAAACATTGATATACATGAATATCAAACACTACAGGTATAACTAGTGAAACATTGATATACATGAATATCAAACACTACAAGTATAACTGGTGAAACATTGATATACATGAATATCCAACACTACAAGTATAACTGATGAAACACTGATATACATGAATATCAAACACTACAAGTATAACTAGTGAAACATTGATATACATGAATATCAAACACTACAGGTATAACTGGTGAAACATTGATATACATGAATATCAAACACTACAAGTATAACTAGTGAAACATTGATATACATGAATATCAAACACTACAGGTATAACTAGTGAAACATTGATATACATGAATATCAAACACTACAAGTATAACTGGTGAAACATTGATATACATGAATATCAAACACTACAAGTATAACTAGTGAAACATTGATATGCATGAATATCAAACACTACAAGCATAACTAGTGAAACATTGATATGCATGAATATCAAACACTACAGGTATAACTGGTGAAACATTGATATACATGAATATCAAACACTACAGGTATAACTGGTGAAACAATGATATACATGAATATCAAACACTACAAGTATAACTGATGAAACACTGATATACATGAATATCAAACACTACAAGTGTAACTGGTGAAACATTGATATACATGAATATCAAACATTACAAGCATAACTGGTGAAACACTGATATACATGAATATCAAACACTACAAGTGTAACTGGTGAAACATTGATATACATGAATATCAAACACTACAGGTATAACTGGTGAAACATTGATATACATGAATATCAAACACTACAAGTACAACTGATGAAACACTGATATACATGAATATCAAACACTACAAGTATAACTGGTGAAACACTAATATACATGAATATCAAACACTACAAGTATAACTAGTGAAACATTGATATGCATGAATATTAAACACTACAAGCATAACTAGTGAAACATTGATATACATGAATATCAAACACTACAGGTATAACTGGTGAAACATTGATATACATGAATATCAAACACTACAGGTATAACTGGTGAAACATTGATATACATGAATATCAAACACTACAGGTATAACTAGTGAAACATTGATATACATGAATATCAAACACTACAAGTATAACTGGTGAAACATTGATATACATGAATATCAAACACTACAGGTATAACTGGTGAAACATTGATATACATGAATATCAAACACTACAAGCATAACTAGTGAAACATTGATATGCATGAATATCAAACACTACAGGTATAACTGGTGAAACATTGATATACATGAATATCAAACACTACAAGCATAGCTAGTGAAATATTGATATGCATGAATATCAAACACTACAGGTATAACTGGTGAAACATTGATATACATGAATCTCAAACACTACAAGTATAACTGGTGACACATTGATATACATGAATATCAAACACTACAGGTATAACTGGTGAAACATTGATATACATGAATATCAAACACTACAGGTATAACTAGTGAAACATTGATATACATGAATATCAAACACTACAAGTATAACTGGTGAAACATTGATATACATGAATATCAAACACTACAAGTATAAATAGTGAAACATTGATATGCATGAATATGAAACACTACAAGCATAACTAGTGAAACATTGATATGCATGAATATCAAACACTACAGGTATAACTGGTGAAACATTGATATACATGAATATCAAACAATACAGGTATAACTAGGGAAACATTGATATACATGAATATCAAACACTACAAGTATAACTGGTGAAACATTGATATACATGAATATCAAACACTACAAGTATAACTGATGAAACACTGATATACATGAATATCAAACACTACAAGAATAACTAGTCAAACATTGATATACATGAATATCAAACACTACAGGTATAACTGGTGAAACATTGATATACATGAATATCAAACACTACACGTATAACTAGCTAGTGAAACATTGATATACATGAATATCAAACACTACAGGTATAACTAGTGAAACATTGATATACATGAATATCAAACACTACAAGTATAAATGGTGAAACATTGATATACATGAATATCAAACACTACAAGTATAACTAGTGAAACATTGATATGCATGAATATCAAACACTACAAGCATAACTAGTGAAACATTGATATGCATGAATATCAAACACTACAGGTATAACTGGTGAAACATTGATATACATGAATATCAAACAGTACAGGTATAACTAGTGAAGCTTTGATATACATGAATATCAAACACTACAGGTATAACTGGTGAAACATTGATATACATGAATATCAAACACTACAGGTATAACTGGTGAAACATTGATATACATGAATATCAAACACTACAAGTATAACTGATGAAACACTGATATACATGAATATCAAACACTACAGGTATAACTAGTGAAACATTGATATACATGAATATCAAACACTACAGGTTTAACTAGTGAAACATTGATATACATGAATATCAAACACTACAGGTATAACTGGTGAAACATTGATATACATGAATATCAAACACTACACGTATAAATAGTGAAACATTGATATACATGAATATCAAACACTACAGGTATAACTAGTGAAACATTGATATACATGAATATCAAACACTACAGGTATAACTGGTGAAACATTGATATACATGAATATCAAACACTACAGGTATAACTAGTGAAACATTGATATACATGAATATCAAACACTACAGGTGTAACTGGTGAAACATTGATATACATGAATATCAAACACTACACGTATAACTAGTGAAACATTGATATACATGAATATCAAACACTACAGGTATAACTAGTGAAACATTGATATACATGAATATCAAACACTACAGGTATAACTAGTGAAACATTGATATACATGAATATCAAACACTACAAGTATAACTGGTGAAACATTGATATACATGAATATCAAACACTACAGGTATAACTGGTGAAACATTGATATACATGAATATCAAACACTACAAGCATAACTAGTGAAACATTGATATGCATGCATATCAAACACTACAGGTATAACTGGTGAAACATTGATATACATGAATATCAAACACTACAAGCATAACTAGTGAAATATTGATATGCATGAATATCAAACACTACAGGTATAACTGGTGACACATTGATATACATGAATATCAAACACTACAGGTATAACTGGTGAAACATTGATATACATGAATATCAAACACTACAGGTATAACTAATGAAACATTGATATACATGAATATCAAACACTACAAGTATAACTGGTGAAACATTGATATACATGAATATCAAACACTACAAGTATAAATAGTGAAACATTGATATGCATGAATATGAAACACTACAAGCATAACTAGTGAAACATTGATATGCATGAATATCAAACACTACAGGTATAACTGGTGAAACATTGATATACATGAATATCAAACACTACAGGTATAACTAGGGAAACATTGATATACATGAATATCAAACACTACAAGTATAACTGGTGAAACATTGATATACATGAATATCAAACACTACAATTATAACTGATGAAACACTGATATACATGAATATCAAACACTACAAGAATAACTAGTCAAACATTGATATACATGAATATCAAACACTACAGGTATAACTGGTGAAACATTGATATACATGAATATCAAACACTACACGTATAACTAGCTAGTGAAACATTGATATACATGAATATCAAACACTACAGGTATAACTAGTGAAACATTGATATACATGAATATCAAACACTACAAGTATAACTGGTGAAACATTGATATACATGAATATCAAACACTACAAGTATAACTAGTGAAACATTGATATGCATGAATATCAAACACTACAAGCATAACTAGTGAAACATTGATATGCATGAATATCAAACACTACAGGTATAACTGGTGAAACATTGATATACATGAATATCAAACAGTACAGGTATAACTAGTGAAGCCTTGATATACATGAATATCAAACACTACAGGTATAACTGGTGAAACATTGATATACATGAATATCAAACACTACAGGTATAACTAGTGAAACATTGATATACATGAATATCAAACACTACAAGTATAACTGGTGAAACATTGATATACATGAATATCAAACACTACAAGTATAACTGATGAAACACTGATATACATGAATATCAAACACTACAGGTATAACTAGTGAAACATTGATATACATGAATATCAAACACTACAAGTATAACTGGTGAAACATTGATATACATGAATATCAAAAACTACAAGTATAACTAGTGAAACATTGATATGCATGAATATCAAACACTACAAGCATAACTAGTGAAACATTGATATGCATGAATATCAAACACTACAGGTATAACTGGTGAAACATTGATATACATGAATATCAAACACTACAGGTATAACTAGTGAAACATTGATATACATGAATATCAAACACTACAGGTTTAACTGGTGAAACATTGATATACATGAATATCAAACACTACAGGTATAACTGGTGAAACATTGATATACATGAATATCAAACACTACACGTATAACTAGTGAAACATTGATATACATGAATATCAAACACTACAGGTATAACTAGTGAAACATTGATATACATGAATATCAAACACTACAGGTATAACTGGTGAAACATTAATATACATGAATATCAAACACTACAGGTATAACTAGTGAAACATTGATATACATGAATATCAAACACTACAAGTATAACTGGTGAAACATTGATATACATGAATATCAAACACTACAAGTATAAATAGTGAAACATTGATGTGCATGAATATGAAACACTACAAGCATAACTAGTGAAACATTGATATGCATGAATATCAAACACTACAGGTATAACTGGTGAAACATTGATATACATGAATATCAAACACTACAAGTATAACTGATGAAACACTGATATACATGAATATCAAACACTACAGGTATAACTAGTGAAACATTGATATACATGAATATCAAACACTACAAGTATAACTGGTGAAACATTGATATACATGAATATCAAACATTACACGTATAACTAGTGAAACATTGATATACATGAATATCAAACACTACAGGTATAACTAGTGAAACATTGATATACATGAATATCAAAAACTACAAGTATAACTAGTGAAACATTGATATGCATGAATATCAAACACTACAAGCATAACTAGTGAAACATTGATATGCATGAATATCAAACACTACAGGTATAACTGGTGAAACATTGATATACATGAATATCAAACACTACAGGTATAACTAGTGAAATATTGATATGCATGAATATCAAACACTACAGGTATAACTGGTGAAACATTGATATACATGAATCTCAAACACTACAAGTATAACTGGTGACACATTGATATACATGAATATCAAACACTACAGGTATAACTGGTGAAACATTGATATACATGAATATCAAACACTACAGGTATAACTAGTGAAACATTGATATACATGAATATCAAACACTACAAGTATAACTGGTGAAACATTGATATACATGAATATCAAACACTACAAGTATAAATAGTGAAACATTGATATGCATGAATATGAAACACTACAAGCATAACTAGTGAAACATTGATATGCATGAATATCAAACATTACAGGTATAACTGGTGAAACATTGATATACATGAATATCAAACACTACAAGTATAACTGATGAAACACTGATATACATGAATATCAAACACTACAAGAATAACTAGTCAAACATTGATATACATGAATATCAAACACTACAGGTATAACTGGTGAAACATTGATATACATGAATATCAAACACTACACGTATAACTAGCTAGTGAAACATTGATATACATGAATATCAAACACTACACGTATAACTAGTGAAACATTGATATACATGAATATCAAACACTACAAGTATAACTGGTGAAACATTGATATACATGAATATCAAACACTACAAGTATAACTAGTGAAACATTGATATGCATGAATATCAAACACTACAAGCATAACTAGTGAAACATTGATATGCATGAATATCAAACACTACAGGTATAACTAGTGAAACATTGATATACATGAATATCAAACACTACAAGTATAACTGGTGAAACATTGATATACATGAATATCAAACACTACAAGTATAAATAGTGAAACATTGATATGCATGAATATGAAACACTACAAGCATAACTAGTGAAACATTGATATGCATGAATATCAAACATTACAGGTATAACTGGTGAAACATTGATATACATGAATATCAAACACTACAAGTATAACTGATGAAACACTGATATACATGAATATCAAACACTACAAGAATAACTAGTCAAACATTGATATACATGAATATCAAACACTACAGGTATAACTGGTGAAACATTGATATACATGAATATCAAACACTACACGTATAACTAGCTAGTGAAACATTGATATACATGAATATCAAACACTACACGTATAACTAGTGAAACATTGATATACATGAATATCAAACACTACAAGTATAACTGGTGAAACATTGATATACATGAATATCAAACACTACAAGTATAACTAGTGAAATATTGATATGCATGAATATCAAACACTACAGGTATAACTGGTGAAACATTGATATACATGAATCTCAAACACTACAAGTATAACTGGTGACACATTGATATACATGAATATCAAACACTACAGGTATAACTGGTGAAACATTGATATACATGAATATCAAACACTACAGGTATAACTAGTGAAACATTGATATACATGAATATCAAACACTACAAGTATAACTGGTGAAACATTGATATACATGAATATCAAACACTACAAGTATAAATAGTGAAACATTGATATGCATGAATATGAAACACTACAAGCATAACTAGTGAAACATTGATATGCATGAATATCAAACACTACAGGTATAACTGGTGAAACATTGATATACATGAATATCAAACAATACAGGTATAACTAGGGAAACATTGATATACATGAATATCAAACACTACAAGTATAACTGGTGAAACATTGATATACATGAATATCAAACACTACAAGTATAACTGATGAAACACTGATATACATGAATATCAAACACTACAAGAATAACTAGTCAAACATTGATATACATGAATATCAAACACTACAGGTATAACTGGTGAAACATTGATATACATGAATATCAAACACTACACGTATAACTAGCTAGTGAAACATTGATATACATGAATATCAAACACTACAGGTATAACTAGTGAAACATTGATATACATGAATATCAAACACTACAAGTATAAATGGTGAAACATTGATATACATGAATATCAAACACTACAAGTATAACTAGTGAAACATTGATATGCATGAATATCAAACACTACAAGCATAACTAGTGAAACATTGATATGCATGAATATCAAACACTACAGGTATAACTGGTGAAACATTGATATACATGAATATCAAACAGTACAGGTATAACTAGTGAAGCTTTGATATACATGAATATCAAACACTACAGGTATAACTGGTGAAACATTGATATACATGAATATCAAACACTACAGGTATAACTGGTGAAACATTGATATACATGAATATCAAACACTACAAGTATAACTGATGAAACACTGATATACATGAATATCAAACACTACAGGTATAACTAGTGAAACATTGATATACATGAATATCAAACACTACAGGTTTAACTAGTGAAACATTGATATACATGAATATCAAACACTACAGGTATAACTGGTGAAACATTGATATACATGAATATCAAACACTACACGTATAAATAGTGAAACATTGATATACATGAATATCAAACACTACAGGTATAACTAGTGAAACATTGATATACATGAATATCAAACACTACAGGTATAACTGGTGAAACATTGATATACATGAATATCAAACACTACAGGTATAACTAGTGAAACATTGATATACATGAATATCAAACACTACAGGTGTAACTGGTGAAACATTGATATACATGAATATCAAACACTACACGTATAACTAGTGAAACATTGATATACATGAATATCAAACACTACAGGTATAACTAGTGAAACATTGATATACATGAATATCAAACACTACAGGTATAACTAGTGAAACATTGATATACATGAATATCAAACACTACAAGTATAACTGGTGAAACATTGATATACATGAATATCAAACACTACAGGTATAACTGGTGAAACATTGATATACATGAATATCAAACACTACAAGCATAACTAGTGAAACATTGATATGCATGCATATCAAACACTACAGGTATAACTGGTGAAACATTGATATACATGAATATCAAACACTACAAGCATAACTAGTGAAATATTGATATGCATGAATATCAAACACTACAGGTATAACTGGTGACACATTGATATACATGAATATCAAACACTACAGGTATAACTGGTGAAACATTGATATACATGAATATCAAACACTACAGGTATAACTAATGAAACATTGATATACATGAATATCAAACACTACAAGTATAACTGGTGAAACATTGATATACATGAATATCAAACACTACAAGTATAAATAGTGAAACATTGATATGCATGAATATGAAACACTACAAGCATAACTAGTGAAACATTGATATGCATGAATATCAAACACTACAGGTATAACTGGTGAAACATTGATATACATGAATATCAAACACTACAGGTATAACTAGGGAAACATTGATATACATGAATATCAAACACTACAAGTATAACTGGTGAAACATTGATATACATGAATATCAAACACTACAATTATAACTGATGAAACACTGATATACATGAATATCAAACACTACAAGAATAACTAGTCAAACATTGATATACATGAATATCAAACACTACAGGTATAACTGGTGAAACATTGATATACATGAATATCAAACACTACACGTATAACTAGCTAGTGAAACATTGATATACATGAATATCAAACACTACAGGTATAACTAGTGAAACATTGATATACATGAATATCAAACACTACAAGTATAACTGGTGAAACATTGATATACATGAATATCAAACACTACAAGTATAACTAGTGAAACATTGATATGCATGAATATCAAACACTACAAGCATAACTAGTGAAACATTGATATGCATGAATATCAAACACTACAGGTATAACTGGTGAAACATTGATATACATGAATATCAAACAGTACAGGTATAACTAGTGAAGCCTTGATATACATGAATATCAAACACTACAGGTATAACTGGTGAAACATTGATATACATGAATATCAAACACTACAGGTATAACTAGTGAAACATTGATATACATGAATATCAAACACTACAAGTATAACTGGTGAAACATTGATATACATGAATATCAAACACTACAAGTATAACTGATGAAACACTGATATACATGAATATCAAACACTACAGGTATAACTAGTGAAACATTGATATACATGAATATCAAACACTACAAGTATAACTGGTGAAACATTGATATACATGAATATCAAAAACTACAAGTATAACTAGTGAAACATTGATATGCATGAATATCAAACACTACAAGCATAACTAGTGAAACATTGATATGCATGAATATCAAACACTACAGGTATAACTGGTGAAACATTGATATACATGAATATCAAACACTACAGGTATAACTAGTGAAACATTGATATACATGAATATCAAACACTACAGGTTTAACTGGTGAAACATTGATATACATGAATATCAAACACTACAGGTATAACTGGTGAAACATTGATATACATGAATATCAAACACTACACGTATAACTAGTGAAACATTGATATACATGAATATCAAACACTACAGGTATAACTAGTGAAACATTGATATACATGAATATCAAACACTACAGGTATAACTGGTGAAACATTAATATACATGAATATCAAACACTACAGGTATAACTAGTGAAACATTGATATACATGAATATCAAACACTACAAGTATAACTGGTGAAACATTGATATACATGAATATCAAACACTACAAGTATAAATAGTGAAACATTGATGTGCATGAATATGAAACACTACAAGCATAACTAGTGAAACATTGATATGCATGAATATCAAACACTACAGGTATAACTGGTGAAACATTGATATACATGAATATCAAACACTACAAGTATAACTGATGAAACACTGATATACATGAATATCAAACACTACAGGTATAACTAGTGAAACATTGATATACATGAATATCAAACACTACAAGTATAACTGATGAAACATTGATATACATGAATATCAAAAACTACAAGTATAACTAGTGAAACATTGATATGCATGAATATCAAACACTACAAGCATAACTAGTGAAACATTGATATGCATGAATATCAAACACTACAGGTATAACTGGTGAAACATTGATATACATGAATATCAAACACTACAGGTATAACTAGTGAAATATTGATATGCATGAATATCAAACACTACAGGTATAACTGGTGAAACATTGATATACATGAATCTCAAACACTACAAGTATAACTGGTGACACATTGATATACATGAATATCAAACACTACAGGTATAACTGGTGAAACATTGATATACATGAATATCAAACACTACAGGTATAACTAGTGAAACATTGATATACATGAATATCAAACACTACAAGTATAACTGGTGAAACATTGATATACATGAATATCAAACACTACAAGTATAAATAGTGAAACATTGATATGCATGAATATGAAACACTACAAGCATAACTAGTGAAACATTGATATGCATGAATATCAAACATTACAGGTATAACTGGTGAAACATTGATATACATGAATATCAAACACTACAAGTATAACTGATGAAACACTGATATACATGAATATCAAACACTACAAGAATAACTAGTCAAACATTGATATACATGAATATCAAACACTACAGGTATAACTGGTGAAACATTGATATACATGAATATCAAACACTACACGTATAACTAGCTAGTGAAACATTGATATACATGAATATCAAACACTACACGTATAACTAGTGAAACATTGATATACATGAATATCAAACACTACAAGTATAACTGGTGAAACATTGATATACATGAATATCAAACACTACAAGTATAACTAGTGAAACATTGATATGCATGAATATCAAACACTACAAGCATAACTAGTGAAACATTGATATGCATGAATATCAAACACTACAGGTATAACTAGTGAAACATTGATATACATGAATATCAAACACTACAAGTATAACTGGTGAAACATTGATATACATGAATATCAAACACTACAAGTATAAATAGTGAAACATTGATATGCATGAATATGAAACACTACAAGCATAACTAGTGAAACATTGATATGCATGAATATCAAACATTACAGGTATAACTGGTGAAACATTGATATACATGAATATCAAACACTACAAGTATAACTGATGAAACACTGATATACATGAATATCAAACACTACAAGAATAACTAGTCAAACATTGATATACATGAATATCAAACACTACAGGTATAACTGGTGAAACATTGATATACATGAATATCAAACACTACACGTATAACTAGCTAGTGAAACATTGATATACATGAATATCAAACACTACACGTATAACTAGTGAAACATTGATATACATGAATATCAAACACTACAAGTATAACTGGTGAAACATTGATATACATGAATATCAAACACTACAAGTATAACTAGTGAAACATTGATATGCATGAATATCAAACACTACAAGCATAACTAGTGAAACATTGATATGCATGAATATCAAACACTACAGGTATAACTGGTGAAACATTGATATACATGAATATCAAACAGTACAGGTATAACTAGTGAAGCCTTGATATACATGAATATCAAACACTACAGGTATAACTGGTGAAACATTGATATACATGAATATCAAACACTACAGGTATAACTAGTGAAACATTGATATACATGAATATCAAACACTACAAGTATAACTGGTGAAACATTGATATACATGAATATCAAACACTACAAGTATAACTGATGAAACACTGATATACATGAATATCAAACACTACAGGTATAACTAGTGAAACATTGATATACATGAATATCAAACACTACAAGTATAACTGGTGAAACATTGATATACATGAATATCAAAAACTACAAGTATAACTAGTGAAACATTGATATGCATGAATATCAAACACTACAAGCATAACTAGTGAAACATTGATATGCATGAATATCAAACACTACAGGTATAACTGGTGAAACATTGATATACATGAATATCAAACACTACAGGTATAACTAGTGAAACATTGATATACATGAATATCAAACACTACAGGTTTAACTAGTGAAACATTGATATACATGAATATCAAACACTACAGGAATAACTGGTGAAACATTGATATACATGAATATCAAACACTACACGTATAACTAGTGAAACATTGATATACATGAATATCAAACACTACAGGTATAACTAGTGAAACATTGATATACATGAATATCAAACACTACAGGTATAACTGGTGAAACATTGATATACATGAATATCAAACACTACAGGTATAACTAGTGAAACATTGATATACATGAATATCAAACACTACAAGTATAACTGGTGAAACATTGATATACATGAATATCAAACACTACAAGTATAAATAGTGAAACATTGATGTGCATGAATATGAAACACTACAAGCATAACAAGTGAAACATTGATATGCATGAATATCAAACACTACAGGTATAACTGGTGAAACATTGATATACATGAATATCAAACACTACAAGTATAACTGATGAAACACTGATATACATGAATATCAAACACTACAGGTATAACTAGTGAAACATTGATATACATGAATATCAAACACTACAAGTATAACTGATGAAACATTGATATACATGAATATCAAAAACTACAAGTATAACTAGTGAAACATTGATATGCATGAATATCAAACACTACAAGCATAACTAGTGAAACATTGATATGCATGAATATCAAACACTACAGGTATAACTGGTGAAACATTGATATACATGAATATCAAACACTACAGGTATAACTAGTGAAACATTGATATACATGAATATCAAACACTACAGGTATAACTGATGAAACATTGATATACATGAATATCAAACACTACACGTATAACTAGTGAAACATTGATATACATGAATATCAAACACTACAGGTATAACTAGTGAAACATTGATATACATGAATATCAAACACTACAGGTATAACTGGTGAAACATTGATATACATGAATATCAAACACTACAGGTATAACTAGTGAAACATTGATATACATGAATATCAAACACTACAAGTATAACTGGTGAAACATTGATATACATGAATATCAAACACTACAAGTATAAATAGTGAAACATTGATGTGCATGAATATGAAACACTACAAGCATAACTAGTGAAACATTGATATGCATGAATATCAAACACTACAGGTATAACTGGTGAAACATTGATATACATGAATATCAAACACTACAGGTATAACTAGTGAAACATTGATATACATGAATATCAAACACTACAAGTATAACTGGTGAAACATTGATATACATGAATATCAAACACTACAAGTATAACTGATGAAACACTGATATACATGAATATCAAACACTACAAGTATAACTATTCAAACATTGATATACATGAATATCAAACACTACAGGTATAACTGGTGAAACATTGATATACATGAATATCAAACACTACACGTATAACTAGCTAGTGAAACATTGATATACATGAATATCAAACACTACAGGTATAACTAGTGAAACATTGATATACATGAATATCAAACACTACAAGTATAACTGGTGAAACATTGATATACATGAATATCAAACACTACAAGTGTAACTAGTGAAACATTGATATGCATGAATATCAAACACTACAAGCATAACTAGTGAAGCATTGATATGCATGAATATCAAACACTACAGGTATAACTGGTGAAACATTGATATACATGAATATCAAACACTACAGGTATAACTAGTGAAGCATTGATATACATGAATATCAAACACTACAGGTATAACTGGTGAAACATTGATATACATGAATATCAAACACCACAGGTATAACTAGTGAAACATTGATATACATGAATATCAAACACTACAAGTATAACTGGTGAAACATTGATATACATGAATATCAAACACTAAAAGTATAACTGATGAAACACTGATATACATGAATATCAAACACTACAAGTATAACTAGTGAAACATTGATATACATGAATATCAAACACTACAGGTATAACTGGTGAAACATTGATATACATGAATATCAAACACTACACGTATAACTAGTGAAACATTGATATACATGAATATCAAACACTACAGGTATAACTAGTGAAACATTGATATACATGAATATCAAACACTACAAGTATAACTGGTAAAACATTGATATACATGAATATCAAACACTACAAGTATAACTAGTGAAACATTGATATGCATGAATATCAAACACTACAAGCATAACTAGTGAAACATTGATATGCATGAATATCAAACACTACAGGTATAACTGGTGAAACATTGATATACATGAATATCAAACACTACAGGTATAACTAGTGAAACATTGATATACATGAATATCAAACACTACAGGTTTAACTAGTGAAACATTGATATACATGAATATCAAACACTACAGGTATAACTGGTGAAACATTGATATACATGAATATCAAACATTACACGTATAACTAGTGAAACATTGATATACATGAATATCAAACACTACAGGTATAACTAGTGAAACATTGATATACATGAATATCAAACACTACAGGTATGACTGGTGAAACATTGATATACATGAATATCAAACACTACAGGTATAACTAGTGAAACATTGATATACATGAATATCAAACACTACAAGTATAACTGGTGAAACATTGATATACATGAATATCAAACACTACAAGTATAAATAGTGAAACATTGATGTGCATGAATATGAAACACTACAAGCATAACTAGTGAAACATTGATATGCAGGATAATCAAACACTACAGGTATAACTGGTGAAACATTGATATACATGAATATCAAACACTACAGGTATAACTAGTGAAACATTGATATACATGAATATCAAACACTACAAGTATAACTGGTGAAACATTGATATACATGAATATCAAACACTACAAGTATAACTGATGAAACACTGATATACATGAATATCAAACACTACAAGTATAACTATTCAAACATTGATATACATGAATATCAAACACTACAGGTATAACTGGTGAAACATTGATATACATGAATATCAAACACTACACGTATAACTAGCTAGTGAAACATTGATATACATGAATATCAAACACTACAGGTATAACTAGTGAAACATTGATATACATGAATATCAAACACTACAAGTATAACTGGTGAAACATTGATATACATGAATATCAAACACTACAAGTATAACTAGTGAAACATTGATATGCATGAATATCAAACACTACAAGCATAACTAGTGAAGCATTGATATGCATGAATATCAAACACTACAGGTATAACTGGTGAAACATTGATATACATGAATATCAAACACTACAGGTATAACTAGTGAAGCATTGATATACATGAATATCAAACACTACAGGTATAACTGGTGAAACATTGATATACATGAATATCAAACACCACAGGTATAACTAGTGAAACATTGATATACATGAATATCAAACACTACAAGTATAACTGGTGAAACATTGATATACATGAATATCAAACACTAAAAGTATAACTGATGAAACACTGATATACATGAATATCAAACACTACAAGTATAACTAGTGAAACATTGATATACATGAATATCAAACACTACAGGTATAACTGGTGAAACATTGATATACATGAATATCAAACACTACACGTATAACTAGTGAAACATTGATATACATGAATATCAAACACTACAGGTATAACTAGTGAAACATTGATATACATGAATATCAAACACTACAAGTATAACTGTTAAAACATTGATATACATGAATATCAAACACTACAAGTATAACTAGTGAAACATTGATATGCATGAATATCAAACACTACAAGCATAACTAGTGAAACATTGATATGCATGAATATCAAACACTACAGGTATAACTGGTGAAACATTGATATACATGAATATCAAACACTACAGGTATAACTAGTGAAACATTGATATACATGAATATCAAACACTACAGGTTTAACTAGTGAAACATTGATATACATGAATATCAAACACTACAGGTATAACTGGTGAAACATTGATATACATGAATATCAAACATTACACGTATAACTAGTGAAACATTGATATACATGAATATCAAACACTACAGGTATAACTAGTGAAACATTGATATACATGAATATCAAACACTACAGGTATGACTGGTGAAACATTGATATACATGAATATCAAACACTACAGGTATAACTAGTGAAACATTGATATACATGAATATCAATCACTACAAGTATAACTGGTGAAACATTGATATACATGAATATCAAACACTACAGGTATAACTGGTGAAACATTGATATGCTTGAATATCAAACACTACAAGTATAACTGGTGAAACATTGATATACATGAATATCAAACAATACCGGTATAACTGGTGAAACATTGATATACATGAATATCAAACACTACAAGTATAACTGGTGAAACATTGATATACATGAATATCAAACACTACCGGTATAACTGGTGAAACATTGATATGCATGAATATCAAACACTACAAGTATAACTGATGAAACACTGATATACATGAATATCAAACACTACAAGTATAACTGGTGAAACATTGATATACATGAATATCAAACACTACAGGTATAACTGGTGAAACAATGATATACATGAATATCAAACACTACAAGTATAACTGATGAAACACTGATATACATGAATATCAAACACTACAAGTGTAACTGGTGAAACATTGATATACATGAATATCAAACACTACAAGCATAACTGGTGAAACACTGATATACATGAATATCAAACACTACAAGTGTAACTGGTGAAACATTGATATACATGAATATCAAACACTACAGGTATAACTGGTGAAACATTGATATACATGAATATCAAACACTACAAGTACAACTGATGAAACACTGATATACATGAATATCAAACACTACAAGTATAACTGGTGAAACACTAATATACATGAATATCAAACACTACAAGCATAACTAGTGAAACATTGATATGCATGAATATCAAACACTACAAGCATAACTAGTGAAACATTGATATACATGAATATCAAACACTACAAGTATAACTGGTGAAACACTAATATACATGAATATCAAAAACTACAATCATAACTAGTGAAACATTGATATGCATGAATATCAAACACTACAAGCATAACTAGTGAAACATTGATATACATGAATATCAAACACTACAGGTATAACTGGTGAAACATTGATATACATGAATATCAAACACTACAGGTATAACTGGTGAAACATTGATATACATGAATATCAAACACTACAGGTATAACTAGTGAAACATTGATATACATGAATATCAAACACTACAAGTATAACTGGTGAAACATTGATATACATGAATATCAAACACTACAGGTATAACTGGTGAAACATTGATATACATGAATATCAAACACTACAAGCATAACTAGTGAAACATTGATATGCATGAATATCAAACACTACAGGTATAACTGGTGAAACATTGATATACATGAATATCAAACACTACAAGCATAACTAGTGAAATATTGATATGCATGAATATCAAACACTACAGGTATAACTGGTGAAACATTGATATACATGAATCTCAAACACTACAAGTATAACTGGTGACACATTGATATACATGAATATCAAACACTACAGGTATAACTGGTGAAACATTGATATACATGAATATCAAACACTACAGGTATAACTAGTGAAACATTGATATACATGAATATCAAACACTACAAGTATAACTGGTGAAACATTGATATACATGAATATCAAACACTACAAGTATAAATAGTGAAACATTGATATGCATGAATATGAAACATTACAAGCATAACTAGTGAAACATTGATATGCATGAATATCAAACACTACAGGTATAACTGGTGAAACATTGATATACATGAATATCAAACACTACAGGTATAACTAGGGAAACATTGATATACATGAATATCAAACACTACAAGTATAACTGGTGAAACATTGATATACATGAATATCAAACACTACAAATATAACTGATGAAACACTTATATACATGAATATCAAACACTACAAGTATAACTAGTCAAACATTGATATAAATGAATATCAAACACTACAGGTATAACTGGTGAAACATTGATATACATGAATATCAAACACTACACGTATAGCTAGCTAGTGAAACATTGATATACATGAATATCAAACACTACAGGTATAACTAGTGAAACATTGATATACATGAATATCAAACACTACAAGTATAACTGGTGAAACATTGATATACATGAATATCAAAAACTACAAGTATAACTAGTGAAACATTGATATGCATGAATATCAAACACTACAAGCATAACTAGTGAAACATTGATATGCATGAATATCAAACACTACAGGTATAACTGGTGAAACATTGATATACATGAATATCAAACACTACAGGTATAACTAGTGAAACATTGATATACATGAATATCAAACACTACAGGTTTAACTAGTGAAGCATTGATATACATGAATATCAAACACTACAGGTATAACTGGTGAAACATTGATATACATGAATATCAAACACTACACGTATAACTAGTGAAACATTGATATACATGAATATCAAACACTACAGGTATAACTGGTGAAACATTGATATACATGAATATCAAACACTACAGGTTTAACTAGTGAAACATTGATATACATGAATATCAAACACTACAGGTATAACTGGTGAAACATTTATATACATGAATATCAAACACTACAGGTATAACTAGTGAAACATTGATATACATGAATATCAAACACTACAAGTATAACTGGTGAAACATTGATATACATGAATATCAAACACTACCGGTATAACTGGTGAAACATTGATATGCATGAATATCAAAAACTACAAGCATAACTAGTGAAACATTGATATGCATGAATATCAAACACTACAGGTATAACTGGTGAAACATTGATATACATGAATATCAAACACTACAGGTATAACTAGTGAAACATTGATATACATGAATATCAAACACTACAGGTTTAACTAGTGAAACATTGATATACATGAATATCAAACACTACAGGTATAACTGGTGAAACATTGATATACATGAATATCAAACACTACAGGTATAACTAGTGAAACATTGATATACATGAATATCAAACACTACAAGTATAACTGGTGAAACATTGATATACATGAATATCAAACACTACAAGTATAACTGGTGAAACATTGATATGCATGAATATCAAACACTACAAGCATAACTAGTGAAACATTGATATGCATGAATATCAAACACTACAGGTATAACTGGTGAAACATTGATATACATGAATATCAAACACTACAGGTATGACTGGTGAAACATTGATATACATGAATATCAAACACTACAAGTATAACTGGTGAAACATTGATATACATGAATATCAAACACTACCGGTATAACTGGTGAAACATTGATATGCATGAATATCAAACACTACAAGCATAATTAGTGAAACATTAATATGCATGAATATCAAACACTACAGGTATAACTGGTGAAACATTGATATACATGAATATCAAACACTACAGGTATAACTGGTGAAACATTGATATACATGAATATCAAACACTACAGGTATAACTGCTGAAACATTGATATACATGAATATCAAACACTACAGGTATAACTAGTGAAACATTGATATACATGAATATCAAACACTACAAGTATAACTGGTGAAACATTGATATACATGAATATCAAACACTACAGGTATAACTAGTGAAACATTGATATACATGAATATCAAACACTACAGGTATAACTAGTGAAACATTGATATACATGAATATCAAACACTACAGGTATAACTGGTGAAACATTGATATACATGAATATCAAATACGACAGGTATAACTAGTGAAACATTGATATACATGAATATCAAACACTACAGGTTTAACTAGTGAAGCATTGATATACATGAATATCAAACACTACAGGTATAACTGGTGAAACATTGATATACATGAATATCAAACACCACACGTATAACTAGTGAAACATTGATATACATGAATATCAAACACTACAGGTATAACTGGTGAAACATTGATATACATGAATATCAAACACTACAGGTTTAACTAGTGAAACATTGATATACATGAATATCAAACACTACAGGTATAACTGGTGAAACATTTATATACATGAATATCAAACACTACAGGTATAACTAGTGAAACATTGATATACATGAATATCAAACACTACAAGTATAACTGGTGAAACATTGATATACATGAATATCAAACACTACCGGTATAACTGGTGAAACATTGATATACATGAATATCAAAAACTACAAGCATAACTAGTGAAACATTGATATGCATGAATATCAAACACTACAGGTATAACTGGTGAAACATTGATATACATGAATATCAAACACTACAGGTATAACTGGTGAAACATTGATATACATGAATATCAAACACTACAGGTTTAACTAGTGAAACATTGATATACATGAATATCAAACACTACAGGTATAACTGGTGAAACATTGATATACATGAATATCAAACACTACAGGTATAACTAGTGAAACATTGATATACATGAATATCAAACACTACAAGTATAACTGGTGAAACATTGATATACATGAATATCAAACACTACAAGTATAACTGGTGAAACATTGATATGCATGAATATCAAACACTACAAGCATAACTAGTGAAACATTGATATGCATGAATATCAAACACTACAGGTATAACTGGTGAAACATTGATATACATGAATATCAAACACTACAGGTATGACTGGTGAAACATTGATATACATGAATATCAAACACTACAAGTATAACTGGTGAAACATTGATATACATGAATATCAAACACTACCGGTATAACTGGTGAAACATTGATATGCATGAATATCAAACACTACAAGCATAATTAGTGAAACATTAATATGCATGAATATCAAACACTACAGGTATAACTGGTGAAACATTGATATACATGAATATCAAACACTACAGGTATAACTGGTGAAACATTGATATACATGAATATCAAACACTACAGGTATAACTGCTGAAACATTGATATACATGAATATCAAACACTACAGGTATAACTAGTGAAACATTGATATACATGAATATCAAACACTACAAGTATAACTGGTGAAACATTGATATACATGAATATCAAACACTACAGGTATAACTAGTGAAACATTGATATACATGAATATCAAACACTACAGGTATAACTAGTGAAACATTGATATACATGAATATCAAACACTACAGGTATAACTGGTGAAACATTGATATACATGAATATCAAATACGACAGGTATAACTAGTGAAACATTGATATACATGAATATCAAACACTACAGGTTTAACTAGTGAAGCATTGATATACATGAATATCAAACACTACAGGTATAACTGGTGAAACATTGATATACATGAATATCAAACACCACACGTATAACTAGTGAAACATTGATATACATGAATATCAAACACTACAGGTATAACTGGTGAAACATTGATATACATGAATATCAAACACTACAGGTTTAACTAGTGAAACATTGATATACATGAATATCAAACACTACAGGTATAACTGGTGAAACATTTATATACATGAATATCAAACACTACAGGTATAACTAGTGAAACATTGATATACATGAATATCAAACACTACAAGTATAACTGGTGAAACATTGATATACATGAATATCAAACACTACCGGTATAACTGGTGAAACATTGATATACATGAATATCAAAAACTACAAGCATAACTAGTGAAACATTGATATGCATGAATATCAAACACTACAGGTTTAACTGGTGAAACATTGATATACATGAATATCAAACACTACAGGTATAACTGGTGAAACATTGATATACATGAATATCAAACACTACAGGTTTAACTAGTGAAACATTGATATACATGAATATCAAACACTACAGGTATAACTGGTGAAACATTGATATACATGAATATCAAACACTACAGGTATAACTAGTGAAACATTGATATACATGAATATCAAACACTACAAGTATAACTGGTGAAACATTGATATTCATGAATATCAAACACTAGCGGTATAACTGGTGAAACATTGATATGCATGAATATCAAACACTACAAGCATAACTGGTGAAACATTGATATGCATGAATATCAAACACTACAAGCATAACTAGTGAAGCATTGATATGCATGAATATCAAACACTACAGGCATAACTGGTGAAACATTGATATACATGAATATCAAACACTACAGGTATAACTGGTGAAACATTGATATACATGAATATCAAACACTACAGGTATAACTGGTGAAACATTGATATACATGAATATCAAACACTACAAGTATAACTGGTCTGCAAAGACAGAGTTCTGTACCTAGTAGATGTAGATGTATATATATATTGGTCACTCTTATGGAATCATTTAAAAAAACATCCTTTACTATTTACTTGTTGCATATTTAGATTTTATAGAAGAGACAACAGATTTGAATGTTTCAATCGAGTGATTCAAAATTATAGGCTGTGGTAGCCCGTTTCAATCAGAAGAGTTTGAAGATACCAAAGGGGTAATCAGAATCCGCATATCGTAGAACAACAGACAACATAATGGCCAAAAGAAAAGTACAAAAGGACAAACAACGATCTACAAAACATACATATAAAACTAAAGATCGAGTAACACGAACCCCCGGACTGTCTTCTGATTTAAAGAGAAGTTATGTTATTTCTATTAGAATCGAAATGATGCATAGAAGAAATAAAATTTGTGACATTTTAACTTTAGTAACATTATTTTCCTTGTATTTATCTCAGGCTATCGCACGGGTTTAAATATTTACGAATGTAATGCTATTTATTAAAACTGTAACACTTTCTGGCTTGATGCCTGAATTAATAAACATGCATTTTATCTTATATTTTTTTGTCTTCTTTAAATGAATGGTGTTAATGTTGGTGTTTATTTGTATTTTAACAGAATGGAACCAATGTAAGTATATCACGTAAATTATTTTAGTTAATATTATATCAGCATACAATAAATGCATGACAAATAAAAGTACTATTAGTCTATAAAAACACATTGCACAATATCTCACACTACAAGTATACATGTAACTGGTGAAACCCTGATATACATGAATATCAAACACAACAAGTATAACTGGTGAAACAGTGAGATACATGAATATCAAATACTACAGGTATAACTGGTGAAACATTGATATACATGAATATCAAACACTACAAGTATAACTGATGAAACATTGATATACATGAATATCAAACACTACAAGTATAACTGGTGAAACATTGATATACATGAATATCAAACACTACAAGTATAACTGATGAAACATTGATATACATGAATATCAAAACACTACAAGTATAACTGGTGAAACATTGATATACATGAACATCAAACACTACAAGTATTACTGGTGAAACATTGAGATACATGAATATCAAAACACTACAAGTATAACTGATGAAACATTGATATACATGAATCGCAAACACTACAAGTATAACTGGTGAAACATTGATATAAATGAACATCAAACACTACAAATATAACTGGTGAAACACTGATATACATGAATCTCAAACACTACAAGTATAACTGATGAAACATTGATATACATGAATATCAAATACTACAAGTATAACTGGTGAAACATTGATATACATGAATATCAAATACTACAAGTATAACTGATGAAACATTGATATGCATGAATCTCAATCACTACAAGTATAACTGGTGAAACATTGATATACATGAATATCAAACACTACAAGTATAACTGGTGAAACATTGATATACATGAATATCAAACACTACAAGTATAACTGGTGAAACATTGACATACATGAGTATCAAACACTACAAGTATAACTGGTGAAACATTGATATACATGAACATCAAACACTACAAGTATAACTGGTGAAACATTGATATACATGAATATCAAACACTACAAGTATAACTGGTGAAACATTGAAATACATGAATATCAAACACTATAAGTATAACTGGTGAAACATTGATTTACATGAATATCAAATACTACAAGTATAACTGATGAAACACTGATATACATGAATCTCAAACACTACAAGTATAACTGATGAAACATATACATGAATATCAATACTACAAGTATAACTGGTGAAACATTGATATACATGAATATCAAACACTACAAGTATAACTGATGAAACATTGATATACATGAATATCAAACACTACAAATATAACTGGTGAAACACTGATATACATGAATATCAAACACTACAAGTATAACTGGTGAAACATTGATATACATGAATATCAAACACTACAAATATAACTGGTGAAACACTGATATACATGAATATCAAACACTACAAGTATAACTGGTGAAACATTGAAATACATGAATATCAAAACACTACAAGTATAACTGATGAAACATTGATTTACATGAATATCAAAACACTACAAGTATAACTGGTGAAACATTGATATACATGAATATCAAATACTACAAGTATAACTGATGAAACATTGATATACATGAATATCAAACACTACAGGTATAACTGGTGAAGCATTGATATACATGAATATCAAATACTACAGGTATAACTGGTGAAACATTGATATACATGAATATCAAACACTACAGGTATAACTGGTGAAACATTGATATACATGAATATCAAATACTACAAGTATAACTGGTGAAACATTGATATACATGAATAACAAACACTACAAGTATAACTGGTGAAACATTGATTTACATGAATATCAAACACTACAAGTATAACTGATGAAACATTGATATACATGAACATCAAATACTACAAGTATAATTGGTGAAACATTGATATACATGAATATCAAACACTACAAGCATAACTGATGAAACATTGATATACATGAATATCAAACACTACAAGTATAACTGGTGAAACATTGATATACATGCATATCAAATACTACAAGTATAACTGGTGAAACATTGATTTACATGAACATCAAACACTACAAGTATAACTGATGAAACATTGACATACATGAATATCAAATACTACAAGTATAACTGGTGAAACATTGATATACATGAATATCAAATACTACAAGTATAACTGATGAAACATTGATATGCATGAATATCAAATACTACAAGTATAACTGATGAAACATTGATATACATGAATAACAAACACTACAAGTATAACTGATGAAACATTGATATACATGAATATCAAATACTACAAGTACAACTGGTGAAACATTGATATATATGAATATCAAATACTACAAGTATAACTGGTGAAACATTGATTTACATGAATAACAAATACTACAAGTATAACTGATGAAACATTGATATACATGAATATCAAACACTACAAGTATAACTGGTGAAACATTGATATACATGAATATCAAATACTAGAAGTATAACTGGTGAAACATTGATATACATGAATATCAAATACTACAAGTATAACTGGTGAAACATTGATATACATGAATATCAAAACACTACAAGTATAACTGATGAAACATTGATATACATGAATATCAAAACACTACAAGTATAACTGGTGAAACATTGATATACATGAATATCAAAAACTACAAGTATAACTGATGAAACATTGATATACATGAATATCAAAACACTACAAGTATAACTGATGAAACATTGATATACATGAATATCAAATACTACAAGTATAACTGATGAAACATTGATATACATGAATATCAAACACTACAAGTATAACTGGTGAAACATTGATATACATGAATATCAAAAACTACAAGTATAACTGGTGTAACATTGATATACATGAATATCAAATACTACAAGTATAACTGATGAAACATTGATATACATGAATATCAAAACACTACAAGTATAACTGAAGAAACATTGATATACATGAATATCAAACACTACAAGTATAACTGGTGAAACATTGATATACATGAATATCAAAAACTACAAGTATAACTGATGAAACATTGATATACATGAATATCAAAACACTACAAGTATAACTGATGAAACATTGATATACATGAATATCAAAACACTACAAGTATAACTGGTGAAACATTGATATACATGAACATCAAACACTACAAGTATTACTGGTGAAACATTGAGATACATGAATATCAAAACACTACAAATATAACTGATGAAACATTGATATACATGAATATCAAACACTACAAGTATAACTGGTGAAACATTGATATACATGAATATCAAGCACTACAAGTATAACTTGTGAAACATTGATATAAATGAACATCAAACACTACAAATATAACTGGTGAAACATTGATATACATGAATATCAAAAACTATAAGTATAACTGGTGAAACACTGATATACCTGAATCGCAAACACTACAAGTATAACTGGTGAAACATTGATATAAATGAACATCAAACACTACAAATATAACTGGTGAAACACTGATATACATGAATCTCAAACACTACAAGTACAACTGATGAAACATTGATATACATGAATATCAAACACTACAAGTATAACTGATGAAACATTGATATACATGAATATCAAACACTACAAATATAACTGGTGAAACACTGATATACATGAATATCAAACACTACAAGTATAACTGGTGAAACATTGATATACATGAATATCAAACACTACAAATATAACTGGTGAAACATTGATATGCATGAATATCAAATACTAGAAGTATAACTGGTGAAACATTGATATACATGAATATCAAATACTACAAGTATAACTGGTGAAACATTGATATACATGAATATCAAAACACTACAAGTATAACTGATGAAACATTGATATACATGAATATCAAAACACTACAAGTATAACTGGTGAAACATTGATATACATGAATATCAAAAACTACAAGTATAACTGATGAAACATTGATATACATGAATATCAAAACACTACATGTATAACTGATGAAACATTGATATACATGAATATCAAAACACTACAAGTATAACTGATGAAACATTAATATACATGAATATCAAACACTACAAGTATAACTGGAGTAACATTGATATACATGAATATCAAATACTACAAGTATTACTGGTGAAACATTGATATACATGAACATCAAACACTACAAGTATTACTGGTGAAACATTGAGATACATGAATATCAAAACACTACAAGTATAACTGATGAAACATTGATATACATGAATATCAAACACTACAAGTATAACTGGTGTAACATTGATATACATGAATATCAAATACTACAAGTATAACTGGTGAAACATTGATATACATGAATAACAAACACTACAGGTATAACTGATGAAACATTGATATACATGAATAACAAACACTACAAGTATAACTGGTGAAACATTGATATACATGAACATCAAACACTACAAGTATAACTGGTGAAACATTGATATACATGAACATCAAACACTACAAGTATAACTGATGAAACATTGATTTACATGAATATCAAGCACTACAAGTATAACTGGTGTAACATTGATATACATGAATATCAAATACTACAAGTATAACTGGTGAAACATTGATATACATGAATAACAAACACTACAAGTATAACTGATGAAACATTGATATACATGAACATCAAACACTACAAGTATAACTGGTGAGACATTGATATACATGAACATCAAACACTACAAGTATAACTGGTGAGACATTGATATACATGAACATCAAACACTACAAGTATAACTGATGAAACATTGATATACATGAATATCAAACACTACAAGTATAACTGGTGTAACATTGATATACATGAATAACAAACACTACAAGTATAACTGGTGAAACATTGATATACATGAACATCAAACACTACAAGTATAACTGGTGAAACATTGATATACATGAACATCAAACACTACAAGTATAACTGATGAAACATTGATTTACATGAATATCAAGCACTACAAGTATAACTTGTGAAACATTGATATACTTGAACATCAAACACTACAAATATCACTGGTGAAACACTGATATACATGAATCGCAAACACTACAAGTATAACTGGTGAAACATTGATATAAATGAACATCAAACACTACAAATATAACTGGTGAAACACTGATATACATGAATCTCAAACACTACAAGTACAACTGATGAAACATTGATATACATGAATATCAAGCACTACAAGTATAACTTGTGAAACATTGATATACTTGAACATCAAACACTACAAATATCACTGGTGAAACACTGATATACATGAATCGCAAACACTACAAGTATAACTGGTGAAACATTGATATAAATGAACATAAAACACTACAAATATAACTGGTGAAACACTGATATACATGAATCTCAAACACTACAAGTATAACTGATGAAACATTGATATACATGAATATCAAATACTACAAGTATAACTGGTGAAACATTGATATACATGAATATCAAATACTACAAGTATAACTGATGAAACATTGATATGCATGAATCTCAATCACTACAAGTATAACTGGTGAAACATTGATATACATGAATATCAAATACTACAAGTATAACTGGTGAAACATTGATATACATGAATATCAAACACTACAAGTATAACTGGTGAAACATTGACATACATGAGTATCAAACACTACAAGTATATCTGGTGAAACATTGATATACATGAACATCAAACACTACAAGTATAACTGGTGAAACATTGATATACATGAATATCAAACACTATAAGTATAACTGGTGAAACATTGATTTACATGAATATCAAATACTACAAGTATAACTGATGAAACACTGATATACATGAATCTCAAACACTACAAGTATAACTGATGAAACATTGATATACATGAATATCAAACACTACAAGTATAACTGGTGAAACATTGATATACATGAATATCAAACACTACAAATATAACTGGTGAAACACTGATATACATGAATATCAAACAATACAAGTATAACTGGTGAAACATTGAAATACATGAATATCAAAACACTACAAGTATAACTGATGAAACATTGATTTACATGAATATCAAAACACTACAAGTATAACTGGTGAAACATTGATATACATGAATATCAAACACTACAGGTATAACTGGTGAAACATTGATATACATGAATATCAAACACTACAAATATAACTGGTGAAACACTGATATACATGAATATCAAACAATACAAGTATAACTGGTGAAACATTGAAATACATGAATATCAAAACACTACAAGTATAACTGATGAAACATTGATTTACATGAATATCAAAACACTACAAGTATAACTGGTGAAACATTGATATACATGAATATCAAACACTACAGGTATAACTGGTGAAACATTGATATACATGAATATCAAATACTACAGGTATAACTGGTGAAACATTGATATACATGAATATCAAACACTACAGGTATAACTGGTGAAACATTGATATACATGAATATCAAATACTACAAGTATAACTGGTGAAACATTGATATACATGAATAACAAACACTACAAGTATAACTGGTGTAACATTGATTTACATGAATATCAAACACTACAAGTATAACTGATGAAACGTTGATATACATGAATATCAAATACTACAAGTATAACTGGTGAAACATTGATATACATGAATATCAAACACTACAAGCATAACTGATGAAACATTGATATACATGAATATCAAACACTACAGTTATAACTGGTGAAACATTGATATACATGAATATCAAATACTGCAAGTATAACTGGTGAAACATTGATTTACATGAACATCAAACACTACAAGTATAACTGATGAAACATTGATATACATGAATATCAAATACTACAAATATAACTGGTGAAACATTGATATACATGAATATCAAATACTACAAGTATAACTGATGAAACATTGATATGCATGAATCTCAATCACTACAAGTATAACTGGTGAAACATTGATATACATGAATATCAAATACTACAAGTATAACTGGTGAAACATTGATATACATGAATATCAAACACTACAAGTATAACTGGTGAAACATTGACATACATGAGTATCAAACACTACAAGTATATCTGGTGAAACATTGATATACATGAACATCAAACACTACAAGTATAACTGGTGAAACATTGATATACATGAATATCAAACACTATAAGTATAACTGGTGAAACATTGATTTACATGAACATCAAATACTACAAGTATAACTGATGAAACATTGACATACATGAATATCAAATACTACAAGTATAACTGGTGAAACATTGATTTAGATGAATATCAAATACTACAAGTATAACTGATGAAACATTGATATACATGAATATCAAATACTACAAGTATAACTGATGAAACATTGATATACATGAATAACAAACACTACAAGTATAACTGATGAAACATTGATATACATGAATATCAAATACTACAAGTACAACTGGTGAAACATTGATATACATGAATATCAAATACTACAAGTATAACTGGTGAAACATTGATTTACATGAATAACAAATACTACAAGTATAACTGATGAAACATTGATATACATGAATATCAAACACTACAAGTATAACTGGTGAAACATTGATATACATGAATATCAAATACTAGAAGTATAACTGGTGAAACATTGATATTCATGAATATCAAATACTACAAGTATAACTGGTGAAACATTGATATACATGAATATCAAAACACTACAAGTATAACTGATGAAACATTGATATACATGAATATCAAAACACTACAAGTATAACTGGTGAAACATTGATATACATGAATATCAAAAACTACAAGTATAACTGATGAAACATTGATATACATGAATATCAAAACACTACAAGTATAACTGATGAAACATTGATATACATGAATATCAAAACACTACAAGTATAACTGGTGAAACATTGATATACATGAACATCAAACACTACAAGTATTACTGGTGAAACATTGAGATACATGAATATCAAAACACTACAAGTATAACTGATGAAACATTGATATACATGAATATCAAGCACTACAAGTATAACTTGTGAAACATTGATTTACTTGATCATCAAACACTACAAATATCACTGGTGAAACACTGATATACATGAATCGCAAACACTACAAGTATAACTGGTGAAACATTGATATAAATGAACATCAAACACTACAAATATAACTGGTGAAACACTGATATACATGAATCTCAAACACTACAAGTACAACTGATGAAACATTGATATACATGAACATCAAACACTACAAGTATAACTGATGAAACATTGATATACATGAATATCAAACACTACAAGTATAACTGGTGAAGCATATACATGAATATCAAACACTACAGGTATAACTGGTGAAACATTGATATACATGAATATCAAATACTACAAGTATAACTGATGAAACATTGATATACATGAATTTCAAAACACTACAAGTATAACTGATGAAATATTGATATACATGAACATCAAACACTACAAGTATAACTGATGAAACATTGATATACATGAACATCAAACACTACAAGTATAACTAGTGAAGCATATACATGAATATCAAACACTACAGGTATAACTGGTGAAACATTGATTTACATGAATATCAAATACTACAAGTATAACTGATGAAACATTGATATACATGAATATCAAAACACTACAAGTATAACTGATGAAACATTGATATACATGAACATCAAACACTACAAGTATAACTGGTGAAACATTGATTTACATGAATATCAAATACTACAAGTATAACTGATGAAACATTGATATACATGAACATCAAACACTACAAGTATAACTGGTGAAACATTGATATACATGAATATCAAAAACTACAAGTATAACTGATGAAACATTGATATACATGAATATCAAAACACTACAAGTATAACTGATGAAACATTAATATACATGAATATCAAAACACTACAAGTATATCTGGTGAAACATTGATATACATGAACATCAAACACTACAAGTATTACTGGTGAAACATTGAGATACATGAATATCAAAACACTACAAGTATAACTGATGAAACATTGATATACATGAATATCAAACACTACAAGTATAACTGGTGTAACATTGATATACATGAATATCAAATACTACAAGTATAACTGGTGAAACATTGATATACATGAATAACAAACACTACAAGTATAACTGGTGTAACATTGATTTACATGAATATCAAATACTACAAGTATAACTGATGAAACGTTGATATACATGAATATCAAATACTACAAGTATAACTGGTGAAACATTGATATACATGAATATCAAACACTACAAGCATAACTGATGAAACATTGATATACATGAATATCAAACACTACAGTTATAACTGGTGAAACATTGATATACATGAATATCAAATACTGCAAGTATAACTGGTGAAACATTGATTTACATGAACATCAAACACTACAAGTATAACTGATGAAACATTGATATACATGAATATCAAATACTACAAATATAACTGGTGAAACATTGATATACATGAATATCAAATACTACAAGTATAACTGATGAAACATTGATATGCATGAATCTCAATCACTACAAGTATAACTGGTGAAACATTGATATACATGAATATCAAATACTACAAGTATAACTGGTGAAACATTGATATACATGAATATCAAACACTACAAGTATAACTGGTGAAACATTGACATACATGAGTATCAAACACTACAAGTATATCTGGTGAAACATTGATATACATGAACATCAAACACTACAAGTATAACTGGTGAAACATTGATATACATGAATATCAAACACTATAAGTATAACTGGTGAAACATTGATTTACATGAACATCAAATACTACAAGTATAACTGATGAAACATTGACATACATGAATATCAAATACTACAAGCATAACTGGTGAAACATTGATTTAGATGAATATCAAATACTACAAGTATAACTGATGAAACATTGATATACATGAATATCAAATACTACAAGTATAACTGATGAAACATTGATATACATGAATAACAAACACTACAAGTATAACTGATGAAACATTGATATACATGAATATCAAATACTACAAGTACAACTGGTGAAACATTGATATACATGAATATCAAATACTACAAGTATAACTGGTGAAACATTGATTTACATGAATAACAAATACTACAAGTATAACTGATGAAACATTGATATACATGAATATCAAACACTACAAGTATAACTGGTGAAACATTGATATACATGAATATCAAATACTAGAAGTATAACTGGTGAAACATTGATATTCATGAATATCAAATACTACAAGTATAACTGGTGAAACATTGATATACATGAATATCAAAACACTACAAGTATAACTGATGAAACATTGATATACATGAATATCAAAACACTACAAGTATAACTGGTGAAACATTGATATACATGAATATCAAAAACTACAAGTATAACTGATGAAACATTGATATACATGAATATCAAAACACTACAAGTATAACTGATGAAACATTGATATACATGAATATCAAAACACTACAAGTATAACTGGTGAAACATTGATATACATGAACATCAAACACTACAAGTATTACTGGTGAAACATTGAGATACATGAATATCAAAACACTACAAGTATAACTGATGAAACATTGATATACATGAATATCAAGCACTACAAGTATAACTTGTGAAACATTGATTTACTTGATCATCAAACACTACAAATATCACTGGTGAAACACTGATATACATGAATCGCAAACACTACAAGTATAACTGGTGAAACATTGATATAAATGAACATCAAACACTACAAATATAACTGGTGAAACACTGATATACATGAATCTCAAACACTACAAGTACAACTGATGAAACATTGATATACATGAACATCAAACACTACAAGTATAACTGATGAAACATTGATATACATGAATATCAAACACTACAAGTATAACTGATGAAACATTGATATACATGAACATCAAACATTACAAGTATAACTGGTGAAGCATATACATGAATATCAAACACTACAGGTATAACTGGTGAAACATTGATATACATGAATATCAAATACTACAAGTATAACTGATGAAACATTGATATACATGAATTTCAAAACACTACAAGTATAACTGATGAAATATTGATATACATGAACATCAAACACTACAAGTATAACTGATGAAACATTGATATACATGAACATCAAACACTACAAGTATAACTAGTGAAGCATATACATGAATATCAAACACTACAGGTATAACTGGTGAAACATTGATTTACATGAATATCAAATACTACAAGTATAACTGATGAAACATTGATATACATGAATATCAAAACACTACAAGTATAACTGATGAAACATTGATATACATGAACATCAAACACTACAAGTATAACTGGTGAAACATTGATTTACATGAATATCAAATACTACAAGTATAACTGATGAAACATTGATATACATGAACATCAAACACTACAAGTATAACTGGTGAAACATTGATATACATGAATATCAAAAACTACAAGTATAACTGATGAAACATTGATATACATGAATATCAAAACACTACAAGTATAACTGATGAAACATTGATATACATGAATATCAAAACACTACAAGTATATCTGGTGAAACATTGATATACATGAACATCAAACACTACAAGTATTACTGGTGAAACATTGAGATACATGAATATCAAAACACTACAAGTATAACTGATGAAACATTGATATACATGAATATCAAACACTACAAGTATAACTGGTGTAACATTGATATACATGAATATCAAATACTACAAGTATAACTGGTGAAACATTGATATACATGAATAACAAACACTACAAGTATAACTGATGAAACATTGATATACATGAATATCAAACACTACAAGTATAACTGGTGTAACATTGATATACATGAATATCAAATACTACAAGTATAACTGGTGAAACATTGATATACATGAATATCAAGGACTACAAGTATAACTTGTGAAACATTGATATACTTGAACATCAAACACTACAAATATCACTGGTGAAACACTGATATACATGAATCGCAAACACTACAAGTATAACTGGTGAAACATTGATATAAATGAACATCAAACACTACAAATATAACTGGTGAAACACTGATATACATGAATCTCAAACACTACAAGTACAACTGATGAAACATTGATATACATGAATATCAAGCACTACAAGTATAACTTGTGAAACATTGATATACTTGAACATCAAACACTACAAATATCACTGGTGAAACACTGATATACATGAATCGCAAACACTACAAGAATAACTGGTGAAACATTGATATAAATGAACATCAAACACTACAAATATAACTGGTGAAACACTGATATACATGAATCTCAAACACTACAAGTATAACTGATGAAACATTGATATACATGAATATCAAATACTACAAGTATAACTGGTGAAACATTGATATACATGAATATCAAATACTACAAGTATAACTGATGAAACATTGATATGCATGAATCTCAATCACTACAAGTATAACTGGTGAAACATTGATATACATGAATATCAAATACTACAAGTATAACTGGTGAAACATTGATATACATGAATATCAAACACTACAAGTATAACTGGTGAAACATTGACATACATGAGTATCAAACACTACAAGTATAACTGGTGAAACATTGCTATACATGAACATCAAACACTACAAGTATAACTGGTGAAACATTGATATACATGAATATCAAACACTACAAGTATAACTGGTGAAACATTGATATACATGAATATCAAACACTATAAGTATAACTGGTGAAACATTGATTTACATGAATATCAAATACTACAAGTATAACTGATGAAACACTGATATACATGAATCTCAAACACTACAAGTATAACTGATGAAACATATACATGAATATCAAATACTACAAGTATAACTGGTGAAACATTGATATACATGAATATCAAACACTACAAGTATAACTGATGAAACATTGATATACATGAATATCAAACACTACAAGTATAACTGGTGAAACATTGATATATATGAATATCAAACACTACAAATATAACTGGTGAAACACTGATATACATGAATATCAAACACTACAAGTATAACTGGTGAAACATTGATTTACATGAATATCAAATACTACAAGTATAACTGATGAAACACTGATATACATGAATCTCAAACACTACAAGTATAACTGATGAAACATATACATGAATATCAAATACTACAAGTATAACTGGTGAAACATTGATATACATGAATATCAAATACTACAAGTATAACTGATGAAACATTGATATACATGAATATCAAACACTACAGGTATAACTGGTGAAACATTGATATACATGAATATCAAATACTACAGGTATAACTGGTGAAAAATTGATATACATGAATATCAAACACTACAGGTATAACTGGTGAAACATTGATATACATGAATATCAAATACTACAAGCATAACTGGTGAAACATTGATATACATGAATAACAAACACTACAAGTATAACTGGTGAAACATTGATTTACATGAATATCAAACACTACAAGTATAACTGATGAAACATTGATATACATGAATATCAAATACTACAAGTATAACTGGTGAAACATTGATATACATGAATATCAAACACTACAAGCATAACTGATGAAACATTGATATACATGAATATCAAACACTACAAGTATAACTGGTGAAACATTGATATACATGAATATCAAATACTACAAGTATAACTGGTGAAACATTGATTTACATGAACATCAAGCACTACAAGTATAACTGATGAAACATTGACATACATGAATATCAAATACTACAAGTATAACTGGTGAAACATTGATTTAGATGAATATCAAACACTACAAGTATAACTGATGAAACATTGATATACATGAATATCAAATACTACAAGTATAACTGATGAAACATTGATATACATGAATAACAAACACTACAAGTATAACTGGTGAAACATTGATATACACGAATATCAAATACTACAAGTATAACTGATGAAACATTGATATACATGAATATCAAATACTACAAGTATAACTGATGAAACATTGATATACATGAATAACAAACACTACAAGTATAACTGATGAAACATTGATATACATGAATATCAAATACTACAAGTACAACTGGTGAAACATTGATATACATGAATATCAAATACTACAAGTATAACTGGTGAAACATTGATTTACATGAATAACAAATACTACAAGTATAACTGATGAAACATTGATATACATGAATATCAAACACTACAAGTATAACTGGTGAAACATTGATATACATGAATATCAAATACTAGAAGTATATCTGGTGAAACATTGATATACATGAATATCAAATACTACAAGTATAACTGGTGAAACATTGATATACATGAATATCAAAACACTACAAGTATAACTGATGAAACATTGATATACATGAATATCAAAACACTACAAGTATAACTGTTGAAACATTGATATACATGAATATCAAAAACTACAAGTATAACTGATGAAACATTGATATACATGAATATCAAAACACTACAAGTATAACTGGTGAAACATTGATATACATGAACATCAAACACTACAAGTATTACTGGTGAAACATTGAGATACATGAATATTAAAACACTACAAGTATAACTGATGAAACATTGATATACATGAATATCAAGCACTACAAGTATAACTTGTGAAACATTGATATACATGAATATCAAAACACTACAAGTATAACTGATGAAACATTGATATACATGAATATCAAACACTACAAGTATAACTGGTGAAACATTGATATACATGAATCTCAAACACTACAAGTATAACTTGTGAAACATTGATATACATGAATATCAAACACTACAAGTATAACTGATGAAACATTGATATACATGAATATCAAACACTACAAGTGTAACTTGTGAAACATTGATATACTTGAACATCAAACACTACAAATATCACTGGTGAAACACTGATATACATGAATTGCAAACACTACAAGTATAACTGGTGAAACATTGATATAAATGAACATCAAACACTACAAATATAACTGGTGAAACACTGATATACATGAATCTCAAACACTACAAGTATAACTGATGAAACATTGATATACATGAATATCAAATACTACAAGTATAACTGGTGAAACATTGATATACATGAATATCAAATACTACAAGTATAACTGATGAAACATTGATATGCATGAATCTCAATCACTACAAGTATAACTGGTGAAACATTGATATACATGAATATCAAATACTACAAGTATAACTGGTGAAACATTGATATACATGAATATCAAACACTACAAGTATAACTGGTGAAACATTGACATACATGAGTATCAAACACTACAAGTATAACTGGTGAAACATTGATATACATGAACATCAAACACTACAAGTATAACTGGTGAAACATTGATATACATGAATATCAAACACTACAAGTATAACTGGTGAAACATTGATATACATGAATATCAAACACTATAAGTATAACTGGTGAAACATTGATTTACATGAATATCAAATACTACAAGTATAACTGATGAAACACTGATATACATGAATCTCAAACACTACAAGTATAACTGATGAAACATATACATGAATATCAAATACTACAAGTATAACTGGTGAAACATTGATATACATGAATATCAAACACTACAAGTATAACTGATGAAACATTGATATACATGAATATCAAACACTACAAGTATAACTGGTGAAACATTGATATACATGAATATCAAACACTATAAATATAACTGGTGAAACACTGATATACATGAATATCAAACACTACAAGTATAACTGGTGAAACATTGAAATACATGAATATCAAAACACTACAAGTATAACTGATGAAACATTGATTTACATGAATATCAAAACACTACAAGTATAACTGGTGAAACATTGATATACATGAATATCAAATACTACAAGTATAACTGATGAAACATTGATATACATGAATATCAAACACTACAGGTATAACTGGTGAAACATTGATATACATGAATATCAAATACTACAGGTATAACTGGTGAAACATTGATATACATGAATATCAAACACTACAGGTATAACTGGTGAAACATTGATATACATGAATATCAAATACTACAAGCATAACTGGTGAAACATTGATATACATGAATAACAAACACTACAAGTATCACTGGTGAAACATTGATTTACATGAATATCAAACACTACAAGTATAACTGATGAAACATTGATATACATGAATATCAAATACTACAAGTATAACTGGTGAAACATTGATATACATGAATATCAAACACTACAAGCATAACTGATGAAACATTGATATACATGAATATCAAACACTACAAGTATAACTGGTGAAACATTGATATACATGAATATCAAATACTACAAGTATAACTGGTGAAACATTGATTTACATGAACATCAAGCACTACAAGTATAACTGATGAAACATTGACATATATGAATATCAAATACTACAAGTATAACTGGTGAAACATTGTTTAGATGAATATCAAACACTACAAGTATAACTGATGAAACATTGATATACATGAATATCAAATACTACAAGTATAACTGATGAAACATTGATATACATGAATAACAAACACTACAAGTATAACTGGTGAAACATTGATATACATGAATATCAAATACTACAAGTATAACTGATGAAACATTGATATACATGAATATCAAATACTACAAGTATAACTGATGAAACATTGATATACATGAATAACAAACACTACAAGTATAACTGATGAAACATTGATATACATGAATATCAAATACTACAAGTACAACTGGTGAAACATTGATATACATGAATATCAAATACTACAAGTATAACTGGTGAAACATTGATTTACATGAATAACAAATACTACAAGTATAACTGATGAAACATTGATATACATGAATATCAAACACTACAAGTATAACTGGTGAAACATTGATATACATGAATATCAAATACTAGAAGTATATCTGGTGAAACATTGATATACATGAATATCAAATACTACAAGTATAACTGGTGAAACATTGATATACATGAATATCAAAACACTACAAGTATAACTGATGAAACATTGATATACATGAATATCAAAACACTACAAGTATAACTGTTGAAACATTGATATACATGAATATCAAAAACTACAAGTATAACTGATGAAACATTGATATACATGAATATCAAAACACTACAAGTATAACTGGTGAAACATTGATATACATGAACATCAAACACTACAAGTATTACTGGTGAAACATTGAGATACATGAATATTAAAACACTACAAGTATAACTGATGAAACATTGATATACATGAATATCAAGCACTACAAGTATAACTTGTGAAACATTGATATACATGAATATCAAAACACTACAAGTATAACTGATGAAACATTGATATACATGAATATCAAACACTACAAGTATAACTGGTGAAACATTGATATACATGAATCTCAAACACTACAAGTATAACTTGTGAAACATTGATATACATGAATATCAAACACTACAAGTATAACTGATGAAACATTGATATACATGAATATCAAACACTACAAGTGTAACTTGTGAAACATTGATATACTTGAACATCAAACACTACAAATATCACTGGTGAAACACTGATATACATGAATTGCAAACACTACAAGTATAACTGGTGAAACATTGATATAAATGAACATCAAACACTACAAATATAACTGGTGAAACACTGATATACATGAATCTCAAACACTACAAGTATAACTGATGAAACATTGATATACATGAATATCAAATACTACAAGTATAACTGGTGAAACATTGATATACATGAATATCAAATACTACAAGTATAACTGATGAAACATTGATATGCATGAATCTCAATCACTACAAGTATAACTGGTGAAACATTGATATACATGAATATCAAATACTACAAGTATAACTGGTGAAACATTGATATACATGAATATCAAACACTACAAGTATAACTGGTGAAACATTGACATACATGAGTATCAAACACTACAAGTATAACTGGTGAAACATTGATATACATGAACATCAAACACTACAAGTATAACTGGTGAAACATTGATATACATGAATATCAAACACTACAAGCATAACTGGTGAAACATTGATATAGATGAATATCAAACACTATAAGTATAACTGGTGAAACATTGATTTACATGAATATCAAATACTACAAGTATAACTGATGAAACACTGATATACATGAATCTCAAACACTACAAGTATAACTGATGAAACATATACATGAATATCAAATACTACAAGTATAACTGGTGAAACATTGATATACATGAATATCAAACACTACAAGTATAACTGATGAAACATTGATATACATGAATATCAAACACTACAAGTATAACTGGTGAAACATTGATATACATGAATATCAAACACTATAAATATAACTGGTGAAACACTGATATACATGAATATCAAACACTACAAGTATAACTGGTGAAACATTGAAATACATGAATATCAAAACACTACAAGTATAACTGATGAAACATTGATTTACATGAATATCAAAACACTACAAGTATAACTGGTGAAACATTGATATACATGAATATCAAATACTACAAGTATAACTGATGAAACATTGATATACATGAATATCAAACACTACAGGTATAACTGGTGAAACATTGATATACATGAATATCAAATACTACAGGTATAACTGCTGAAACATTGATATACATGAATATCAAACACTACAGGTATAACTGGTGAAACATTGATATACATGAATATCAAATACTACAAGCATAACTGGTGAAACATTGATATACATGAATAACAAACACTACAAGTATAACTGGTGAAACATTGATTTACATGAATATCAAACACTACAAGTATAACTGATGAAACATTGATATACATGAATATCAAATACTACAAGTATAACTGGTGAAACATTGATATACATGAATATCAAACACTACAAGCATAACTGATGAAACATTGATATACATGAATATCAAACACTACAAGTATAACTGGTGAAACATTGATATACATGAATATCAAATACTACAAGTATAACTGGTGAAACATTGATTTACATGAACATCAAGCACTACAAGTATAACTGATGAAACATTGACATATATGAATATCAAATACTACAAGTATAACTGGTGAAACATTGTTTAGATGAATATCAAACACTACAAGTATAACTGATGAAATATTGATATACATGAATATCAAATACTACAAGTATAACTGATGAAACATTGATATACATGAATAACAAACACTACAAGTATAACTGGTGAAACATTGATATACATGAATATCAAATACTACAAGTATAACTGATGAAACATTGATATACATGAATATCAAATACTACAAGTATAACTGATGAAACATTGATATACATGAATAACAAACACTACAAGTATAACTGATGAAACATTGATATACATGAATATCAAATACTACAAGTACAACTGGTGAAACATTGATATACATGAATATCAAATACTACAAGTATAACTGGTGAAACATTGATTTACATGAATAACAAATACTACAAGTATAACTGATGAAACATTGATATACATGAATATCAAACACTACAAGTATAACTGGTGAAACATTGATATACATGAATATCAAATACTAGAAGTATAACTGGTGAAACATTGATATACATGAATATCAAATACTACAAGTATAACTGGTGAAACATTGATATACATGAATATCAAAACACTACAAGTATAACTGATGAAACATTGATATACATGAATATCAAAACACTACAAGAATAACTGTTGAAACATTGATATACATGAATATCAAAAACTACAAGTATAACTGATGAAACATTGATATACATGAATATCAAAACACTACAAGTATAACTGATGAAACATTGATATACATGAATATCAAAACACTACAAGTATAACTGGTGAAACATTGATATACATGAACATCAAACACTACAAGTATTACTGGTGAAACATTGAGATACATGAATATTAAAACACTACAAGTATAACTGATGAAACATTGATATACATGAATATCAAGCACTACAAGTATAACTTGTGAAACATTGATATACATGAATATCAAAACACTACAAGTATAACTGATGAAACATTGATATACATGAATATCAAACACTACAAGTATAACTGGTGAATTATTGATATACATGAATCTCAAACACTACAAGTATAACTTGTGAAACATTGATATACATGAATATCAAACACTACAAGTATAACTGATGAAACATTGATATACATGAATATCAAACACTACAAGTATAACTTGTGAAACATTGATATACTTGAACATCAAACACTACAAATATCACTGGTGAAACACTGATATACATGAATCGCAAACACTACAAGTATAACTGGTGAAACTTTGATATAAATGAACATCAAACACTACAAATATAACTGGTGAAACACTGATATACATGAATCTCAAACACTACAAGTACAACTGATGAAACATTGATATACATGAACATCAAACACTACAAGTATAACTGATGAAACATTGATATACATGAATATCAAAACACTACAAGTATAACTGATGAATCATTGATTTACATGAATATCAAATACTACAAGTATAACTGATGAAACATTGATATACATGAATATCAAAACACTACAAGTATAACTGATGAATCATTGATATACATGAACATCAAACACTACAAGTATAACTGATGAAATATTGATATACATGAACATCAAACACTACAAGTATAACTGGTGAAGCATATACATGAATATCAAATACTACAGGTATAACTGGTGAAACATTGATTTACATGAATAACAAATACTACAAGTATAACTGATGAAACATTGATATACATGAATATCAAACACTACAAGTATAACTGATGAAACATTGATATACATGAACATCAAACACTGCAAGTATAACTGGTGAAGCATATACATGAATATCAAACACTACAGGTATAACTGGTGAAACATTGATTTACATGAATATCAAATACTACAAGTATAACTGATGAAACATTGATATACATGAATATCAAAACACTACAAGTATAACTGATGAAACATTGATATACATGAACATCAAACACTACAAGTATAACTGGTGAAACATTGATTTACATGAATATCAAATACTACAAGTATAACTGATGAAACATTGATATACATAAACATCAAACACTACAAGTATAACTGGTGAAACATTGATATACATGAATATCAAAAACTACAAGTATAACTGATGAAACATTGATATACATGAATATCAAAACACTACAAGTATAACTGATGAAACATTGATATACATGAATATCAAACACTACAAGTATAACTGATGAAACATTGATATACATGAATATCAAATACTACAAGTATAACTGATGAAACATTGATATACATGAATAACAAACACTACAAGTATAACTGGTGAAACATTGATTTACATGAATATCAAACACTACAAGTATAACTGGTGAAACATTGATATACATGAATATCAAACACTACAAGTATAACTGATGAAACATTGATATACATGAATATCAAATACTACAAGTATAACTGATGAAACATTGATATACATGAATAACAAACACTACAAGTATAACTGGTGAAACATTGATTTACATGAATATCAAATACTACAAGTATAACTGATAAAACATTGATATACATGAATATCAAATACTACAAGTATAACTGATGAAACACTGATATACATGAATATCAAACACTACAAGTATAACTGATGAAACATTGATTTACATGAATATCAAATACTACAAGTATAACTGGTGAAACATTGATATACATGAATATCAAACACTACAAGTATAACTGATGAAAGATTGATACACATGAACATCAAACACTACAAATATAACTGATGAAACATTGATTTACATGAATATCAAATACTACAAGTATAACTGATGAAACATTGATATACATGAACATCAAACACTACAAATATAACTGATGAAACATTGATATACATGAATAACAAACACTACAAGTATAACTGGTGAAACATTGATTTACATGAATAACAAATACTACAAGTATAACTGATGAAACATTGATATACATGAATATCAAACACTACAAGTATAACTGGTGAAACATTGATATACATGAATATCATATACTAGAAGAATAACTGGTGAAACATTGATATACATAAATATCAAATACTACAAGTATAACTGGTGAAACATTGATATACATGAATATCAAAACACTACAAGTATAACTGATGAAACATTGATATACATGAATATCAAAACACTACAAGAATAACTGTTGAAACATTGATATACATGAATATCAAAAACTACAAGTATAACTGATGAAACATTGATATACATGAATATCAAAACACTACAAGTATAACTGATGAAACATTGATATACATGAATATCAAAACACTACAAGTATAACTGGTGAAACATTGATATACATGAACATCAAACACTACAAGTATTACTGGTGAAACATTGAGATACATGAATATTAAAACACTACAAGTATAACTGATGAAACATTGATATACATGAATATCAAGCACTACAAGTATAACTTGTGAAACATTGATATACATGAATATCAAACACTACAAGTATAACTGATGAAACATTGATATACATGAATATCAAACACTACAAGTATAACTTGTGAAACATTGATATACTTGAACATCAAACACTACAAATATCACTGGTGAAACACTGATATACATGAATCGCAAACACTACAAGTATAACTGGTGAAACTTTGATATAAATGAACATCAAACACTACAAATATAACTGGTGAAACACTGATATACATGAATCTCAAACACTACAAGTACAACTGATGAAACATTGATATACATGAACATCAAACACTACAAGTATAACTGATGAAACATTGATATACATGAATATCAAACACTACAAGTATAACTGATGAAACATTGATATACATGAACATCAAACACTGCAAGTATAACTGGTGAAGCATATACATGAATATCAAACACTACAGGTATAACTGGTGAAACATTGATTTACATGAATATCAAATACTACAAGTATAACTGATGAAACATTGATATACATGAATATCAAAACACTACAAGTATAACTGATGAATCATTGATATACATGAACATCAAACACTACAAGTATAACTGATGAAATATTGATATACATGAACATCAAACACTACAAGTATAACTGGTGAAGCATATACATGAATATCAAATACTACAGGTATAACTGGTGAAACATTGATTTACATGAATAACAAATACTACAAGTATAACTGATGAAACATTGATATACATGAATATCAAACACTACAAGTATAACTGATGAAACATTGATATACATGAACATCAAACACTGGTGAAACATTGACATACATGAATATCAAACACTACAAGTATAACTGGTGAAACATTGAGATACATGAATATCAAAACACTACAAGTATAACAGGTGAAACATTGATATACATGAATATCAAACACTACAAGTATAACTGGTGAAACATTGATATACATGAATATCAAACCACTACAAGTATAACTGATGAAACATTGATATAGATGAATATCAAAACACTACAAGTATAACTGGTGAAACATTGATATACATGAATATCAAACACTACAAGTATAACTGGTGAAACATTGATATACATGAATATCAAATACTACAAGTATAACTGATGAAACATTGATATACATGAATATGAAACACTACAAGTATAACTGGTGAAACATTGATATACATGAATATCAAACACTACAAGTATAACTGGTGAAACATTGATATACATGAATATCAAGACCCTACAAGTATAACTGGTGAAACATTGATATACTTGAATATCAAACACTACAAGTATAATTGGTGAAACATTGATATACATGAACATCAAACATTACAAATATAACTGGTGAAACACTGATATACATGAATCTCAAACACTACAAGTATAACACGCGAAACATGTATATACATGAATATCAAATACTACAAGTATAACTGGTGAAACATTGATTTACATGAATATCAAATACTACAAGTATAACTGATGAAACCTTGATATACATGAATATCAAACACTACAAGTATAACTGGTGAAACATTGATATACATGAATATCAAACACTACAAGTATAACTGGTGAAACATTGATATAAATGAACATCAAACACTACAAGTATAGCTGGTGAAACATTGAGATACATGAATATCAAACACTACAAGTATAACTGGTGAAACATTGACATACATGAATATCAAACACTACAAGCATAACTGGTGAAACATTGAGATACATGAATATCAAAACACTACAAGTATAACTGATGAAACATTGATATACATGAATATCAAATACTACAAGTATAACTGATGAAACTTTGTTATACATGAATATCAAACACTACAAGTATAACTGGTGAACCATTGATATAAATGAACATCAAACACTACAAGTATAGCTGGTGAAACATTGAGATACATGAATATCAAACACAAGTATAACTGGTGAAACATTGACATACATGAATATCAAACACTACAAGTATAACTGGTGAAACATTGAGATACATGAATATCAAAACACTACAAGTATAACAGGTGAAACATTGATATACATGAATATCAAACACTACAAGTATAACTGGTGAAACATTGATATACATGAATATCAAAACACTACAAGTATAACTGATGAAACATTGATATAGATGAATATCAAAACACTACAAGTATAACTGGTGAAACATTGATATACATGAATATCAAACACTACAAGTATAACTGGTAAAACATTGATATACATGAATATCAAATACTGCAAGTATAACTGATGAAACATTGATATACATGAATATGAAACACTACAAGTATAACTGATGAAACATTGGGATACATGAATATCAAACACTACAAGTATAACTGGTGAAACATTGATATACATGAATATCAAATACTACAAGTATAACTGGTGAAACATTGATATACATGAATATCAAACACTACAAGTATAACTGATGAAACATTGGGATACATGATTATCAAACACTACAAGTATAACTGGTGAAACATTGATATACATGAATATCAAACACTACAAGCATAACTTGTGAAACATTGAGATACATGAATATCAAACACTACAAGTATAACTGGTGAAACATTGATATACATGAATATCAAACACTACAAGTATAACTGGTGAAACATTGATATACATGAATATCAAACACTACAAGTATAACTGGTGAAACATTGATATACATGAATATCAAAACACTACAAGTATAACTGATGAAACATTGATATACATGAATATCAAACACTACAAGTATAACTGGTGAAATATTGATATACATGAATATCAAAACGCTACAAGTATAATTGATGAAACATTGATATACATGAATATCAAAACACTACAAGTATAACTGGTGAAACATTGATATACATGAATATAAAACACTACAAGTATAACTGGTGTAACATTGATATACATGAATATCCAACACTACAAGTATTAATGGTGAAACATTGATATACATGAATATCAAACACTACAAGTATAACTGAAAAAACATTGATATACATGAATATCAAATACTACAAGTATAATTGGTGAAACATTGATATACATGAACATCAAACACTACAAATATAACTGATGAAAAACTGATATACATGAATATCAAGACACTACAAGTATAACTGGTGAAACATTGATGTGCATGAATATCAAACACTACAAGTATAACTGGTGAAACATTGATATAAATGAATATCAAACACTACAAGTATAGCTGGTGAAACATTGAGATACATGAATATCAAACACTACAAGTATAACTGGTGAAACATTGACATACATGAATATCAAACACTACAAGTATAACTGGTGAAACATTGAGATACATGAATATCAAAACACTACAAGCATAACTGGTGAAACATTGATATACATGAATATCAAACACTACAAGTATAACTGATGAAACATTGCTACACATGAATATCAAACACTACAAGTATAACTGGTGAAACATTGATATGCATGAATATCAAATATTACAAGTATAACTGGTGAAACATTGATATACATGAATATCAAACACTACAAGCATAACTGGTGAAACATTGATATACATGAACATAAACACTATAAGTATAACTGGTGAAACATTGATATACATGAATATCAAATACTACAAGTATAACTGATGAAACATTGATATACATGAATATGAAACACTACAAGTATAACTGGTGAAACATTGATATACATGAATATCAAACACTACAAGCATAACTGGTGAAACATTGATATACATGAATATCAAGACCCTACAAGTATAACTGGTGAAACATTGATATACTTGAATATCAAACACTACAAGTATAATTGGTGATACATTGATATACATGAACATCAAACATTACAAATATAACTGGTGAAACACTGATATACATGAATCTCAAACACTACAAGTATAACTTGCGAAACATGTATATACATGAATATCAAATACTACAAGTATAACTGGTGAAACATTGATTTACATGAATATCAAAACACTACAAGTATAACTGATGAAACATTGATATACTTGAATATCAAACACTACAAGTATAATTGGTGAAACATTGATATAAATGAACATCAAACACTACAAGTATAGCTGGTGAAACATTGAGATACATGAATATCAAACACTACAAGTATAACTGGTGAAACATTGACATACATGAATATCAAACACTACAAGTATAACTGGTGAAACATTGAGATACATGAATATCAAAACACTACAAGTATAACAGGTGAAACATTGATATACATGAATATCAAACACTACAAGTATAACTGGTGAAACATTGATATACATGAATATCAAAACACTACAAGTATAACTGATGAAACATTGATATAGATGAATATCAAAACACTACAAGTATAACTGGTGAAACATTGATATACATGAATATCAAACACTACAAGTATAACTGATGAAACATTGGGATACATGAATATCAAATACTACAAGTATAACTGGTGAAACATTGATATACATGAATATCAAACACTACAAGCATAACTTGTGAAACATTGAGATACATGAATATCAAACACTACAAGTATAACTGGTGAAACATTGATATACATGAATATCAAACACTACAAGTATAACTGATGAAACATTGATATACATGAATAACAAACACTACAAGTATAACTGGTGAAACATTGATATACATGAATATCAAAACACTACAAGTATAACTGATGAAACATTGATATACATGAATATCAAACACTACAAGTATAACTGGTGAAATATTGATGTACATGAATATCAAAACGCTACAAGTATAATTGATGAAACATTGATATACATGAATATCAAAACACTACAAGTATAACTGGTGAAACATTGATATACATGAATATAAAACACTACAAGTATAACTGGTGTAACATTGATATACATGAATATCCAACACTACAAGTATTAATGGTGAAACATTGATATACATGAATATCAAACACTACAAGTATAACTGAAAAAACATTGATATACATGAATATCAAATACTACAAGTATAATTGGTGAAACATTGATATACATGAACATCAAACACTACAAATATAACTGATGAAAAACTGATATACATGAATATCAAGACACTACAAGTATAACTGGTGAAACATTGATATGCATGAATATCAAACACTACAAGTATAACTGGTGAAACATTGATATAAATGAATATCAAACACTACAAGTATAGCTGGTGAAACATTGAGATACATGAATATCAAACACTACAAGTATAACTGGTGAAACATTGACATACATGAATATCAAACACTACAAGTATAACTGGTGAAACATTGAGATACATGAATATCAAAACACTACAAGCATAACTGGTGAAACATTGATATACATGAATATCAAACACTACAAGTATAACTGATGAAACATTGCTACACATGAATATCAAACACTACAAGTATAACTGGTGAAACATTGATATGCATGAATATCAAATACTACAAGTATAACTGGTGAAACATTGATATACATGAATATCAAACACTACAAGCATAACTGGTGAAACATTGATATACATGAACATAAACACTATAAGTATAACTGGTGAAACATTGATATACATGAATATCAAATACTACAAGTATAACTGATGAAACATTGATATACATGAATATGAAACACTACAAGAATAACTGGTGAAACATTGATATACATGAATATCAAACACTACAAGCATAACTGGTGAAACATTGATATACATGAATATCAAGACCCTACAAGTATAACTGGTGAAACATTGATATACTTGAATATCAAACACTACAAGTATAATTGGTGATACATTGATATACATGAACATCAAACATTACAAATATAACTGGTGAAACATTGGGATACATGAATATCAAACACTACAAGTATAACTGGTGAAACATTGATATACATGAATATCAAACACTACAAGTATAACTGATGAAACATTGATATACATGAATATCAAACACTACAAGTATAACTGGTGAAACATTAATATACATGAATATCAAGACCCTACAAGTATAACTGGTGAAACATTGATATACTTGAATATCAAACACTACAAGTATAATTGGTGATACATTGATATACATGAACATCAAACATTACAAATATAACTGGTGAAACACTGATATACATGAATCTCAAACACTACAAGTATAACTTGCGAAACATGTATATACATGAATATCAAATACTACAAGTATAACTGGTGAAACATTGATTTACATGAATATCAAAACACTACAAGTATAACTGATGAAACATTGATATACTTGAATATCAAACACTACAAGTATAATTGGTGAAACATTGATATAAATGAACATCAAACACTACAAGTATAGCTGGTGAAACATTGAGATACATGAATATCAAACACTACAAGTATAACTGGTGAAACATTGACATACATGAATATCAAACACTACAAGTATAACTGGTGAAACATTGAGATACATGAATATCAAAACACTACAAGTATAACAGGTGAAACATTGATATACATGAATATCAAACACTACAAGTATAACTGGTGAAACATTGATATACATGAATATCAAAACACTACAAGTATAACTGATGAAACATTGATATAGATGAATATCAAAACACTACAAGTATAACTGGTGAAACATTGATATACATGAATATCAAACACTACAAGTATAACTGATGAAACATTGGGATACATGAATATCAAACACTACAAGTATAACTGGTGAAACATTGATATACATGAATATCAAACACTACAAGCATAACTTGTGAAACATTGAGATACATGAATATCAAACACTACAAGTATAACTGGTGAAACATTGATATACATGAATATCAAACACTACAAGTATAACTGATGAAACATTGATATACATGAATAACAAACACTACAAGTATAACTGGTGAAACATTGATATACATGAATATCAAAACACTACAAGTATAACTGATGAAACATTGATATACATGAATATCAAACACTACAAGTATAACTGGTGAAATATTGATGTACATGAATATCAAAACGCTACAAGTATAATTGATGAAACATTGATATACATGAATATCAAAACACTACAAGTATAACTGGTGAAACATTGATATACATGAATATAAAACACTACAAGTATAACTGGTGTAACATTGATATACATGAATATCCAACACTACAAGTATTAATGGTGAAACATTGATATACATGAATATCAAACACTACAAGTATAACTGAAAAAACATTGATATACATGAATATCAAATACTACAAGTATAATTGGTGAAACATTGATATACATGAACATCAAACACTACAAATATAACTGATGAAAAACTGATATACATGAATATCAAGACACTACAAGTATAACTGGTGAAACATTGATATGCATGAATATCAAACACTACAAGTATAACTGGTGAAACATTGATATAAATGAATATCAAACACTACAAGTATAGCTGGTGAAACATTGAGATACATGAATATCAAACACTACAAGTATAACTGGTGAAACATTGACATACATGAATATCAAACACTACAAGTATAACTGGTGAAACATTGAGATACATGAATATCAAAACACTACAAGCATAACTGGTGAAACATTGATATACATGAATATCAAACACTACAAGTATAACTGATGAAACATTGCTACACATGAATATCAAACACTACAAGTATAACTGGTGAAACATTGATATGCATGAATATCAAATACTACAAGTATAACTGGTGAAACATTGATATACATGAATATCAAACACTACAAGCATAACTGATGAAACATTGATATACATGAACATAAACACTATAAGTATAACTGGTGAAACATTGATATACATGAATATCAAATACTACAAGTATAACTGATGAAACATTGATATACATGAATATGAAACACTACAAGTATAACTGGTGAAACATTGATATACATGAATATCAAACACTACAAGCATAACTGGTGAAACATTGATATACATGAATATCAAGACCCTACAAGTATAACTGGTGAAACATTGATATACTTGAATATCAAACACTACAAGTATAATTGGTGATACATTGATATACATGAACATCAAACATTACAAATATAACTGGTGAAACACTGATATACATGAATCTCAAACACTACAAGTATAACTCGCGAAACATGTATATACATGAATATCAAATACTACAAGTATAACTGGTGAAACATTGATTTACATGAATATCAAATACTACAAGTATAACTGATGAAACTTTGTTATACATGAATATCAAACACTACAAGTATAACTGGTGAAACATTGATATACATGAATATCAAACACTACAAGTATAACTGGTGAAACATTGATATAAATGAACATCAAACACTACAAGTATAGCTGGTGAAACATTGAGATACATGAATATCAAACACTACAAGTATAACTGGTGAAACATTGACATACATGAATATCAAACACTACAAGCATAACTGGTGAAACATTGAGATACATGAATATCAAAACACTACAAGTATAACTGATGAAACATTGATATACATGAATATCAAATACTACAAGTATAACTGATGAAACTTTGTTATACATGAATATCAAACACTACAAGTATAACTGGTGAAACATTGATATAAATGAACATCAAACACTACAACTATAGCTGGTGAAACATTGAGATACATGAATATCAAACACTACAAGTATAACTGGTGAAACATTGACATACAGGAATATCAAACACTACAAGTATAACTGGTGAAACATTGAGATACATGAATATCAAAACACTACAAGTATAACAGGTGAAACATTGATATACATGAATATCAAACACTACAAGTATAACTGGTGAAACATTGATATACATGAATATCAAAACACTACAAGTATAACTGATGAAACATTGATATAGATGAATATCAAAACACTACAAGTATAACTGGTGAAACATTGATATACATGAATATCAAACACTACAAGTATAACTGGTGAAACATTGATATACATGAATATCAAATACTACAAGTATAACTGATGAAACATTGATATACATGAATATCAAACACTACAAGTATAACTGATGAAACATTGGGATACATGAATATCAAACACTACAAGTATAACTGGTGAAACATTGATATACATGAATATCAAATACTACAAGTATAACTGGTGAAACATTGATATACATGAATATCAAACACTACAAGTATAACTGATGAAACATTGGGATACATGAATATCAAACACTACAAGTATAACTGGTGAAACATTGATATACATGAATATCAAACACTACAAGTATAACTGGTGAAACATTGATATACATGAATATCAAACACTACAAGTATAACTGGTGAAACATTGATATACATGAATATCAAAACACTACAAGTATAACTGATGAAACATTGATATACATGAATATCAAACACTACAAGTATAACTGGTGAAACATTGATATACATGAATATCAAAACACTACAAGTATAACTGATGAAACATTGATATACTTGAATATCAAACACTACAAGTATAATTGGTGAAACATTGATATACATGAACATCAAACATTACAAGTATAACTGGTGAAACACTGATATACATGAATCTCAAACACTACAAGTATAACTCACGAAACATGTATATACATGAATATCAAATACTACAAGCATAACTGGTGAAACATTGATTTACATGAATATCAAATACTACAAGTATAACTGATGAAACTTTGTTATACATGAATATCAAACACTACAAGTATAACTGGTGAAACATTGATATAAATGAACATCAAACACTACAAGCATAGCTGGTGAAACATTGAGATACATGAATATCAAACACTACAAGTATAACTGGTGAAACATTGACATACATGAATATCAAACACTACAAGCATAACTGGTGAAACATTGAGATACATGAATATCAAAACACTACAAGTATAACTGATGAAACATTGATATACATGAATATCAAACACTACAAGTATAACTGGTGAAACATTGATATAAATGAACATCAAACACTACAAGTATAGCTGGTGAAACATTGAGATACATGAATATCAAACACTACAAGTATAACTGGTGAAACATTGACATACATGAATATCAAACACTAAAAGTATAACTGGTAAAACATTGAGATACATGAATATCAAAACACTACAAGTATAACAGGTGAAACATTGATATACATGAATATCAAACACTACAAGTATAACTGGTGAAACATTGATATACATGAATATCAAAACACTACAAGTATAACTGGTGAAACATTGATATACATGAATATCAAACACTACAAGTATAACTGGTGAAACATTGATATACATGAATATCAAATACTACAAGAATAACTGATGAAACATTGATATACATGAATATGAAACACTACAAGTATAACTGATGAAACATTGGGATACATGAATATCAAACACTACAAGTATAACTGGTGAAACATTGATATACATGAATATCAAATACTACAAGTATAACTGGTGAAACATTGATATACATGAATATCAAACACTACAAGTATAACTGATGAAACATTGGGATACATGAATATCAAAATCTACAAGTATAACTGGTGAAACATTGATATACATGAATATCAAACACTACAAGCATAACTTGTGAAACATTGAGATACATGAATATCAAACACTACAAGTATAACTGGTGAAACATTGATATACATGAATATCAAAACACTACAAGTATAACTGATGAAACATTGATATACTTGAATATCAAACACTACAAGTATAATTGGTGAAACATTGATATAAATGAACATCAAACACTGCAAGTATAACTGGTGAAACATTGATTTACATGAATATCAAATACTACAAGTATAACTGATGAAACTTTGTTATACATGAATATCAAACACTACAAGTATAACTGGTGAAACATTGATATACATGAATATCAAACACTACAAGTATAACTGGTGAAACATTGATATAAATGAACATCAAACACTACAAGTATAGCTGGTGAAACATTGAGATACATGAATATCAAACACTACAAGTATAACTGGTGAAACATTGACATACATGAATATCAAACACTACAAGCATAACTGGTGAAACATTGAGATACATGAATATCAAAACACTACAAGTATAACTGATGAAACATTGATATACATGAATATCAAATACTACAAGTATAACTGATGAAACTTTGTTATACATGAATATCAAACACTACAAGTATAACTGGTGAAACATTGATATAAATGAACATCAAACACTACAACTATAGCTGGTGAAACATTGAGATACATGAATATCAAACACTACAAGTATAACTGGTGAAACATTGACATACAGGAATATCAAACACTACAAGTATAACTGGTGAAACATTGAGATACATGAATATCAAAACACTACAAGTATAACAGGTGAAACATTGATATACATGAATATCAAACACTACAAGTATAACTGGTGAAACATTGATATACATGAATATCAAAACACTACAAGTATAACTGATGAAACATTGATATAGATGAATATCAAAACACTACAAGTATAACTGGTGAAACATTGATATACATGAATATCAAACACTACAAGTATAACTGGTGAAACATTGATATACATGAATATCAAATACTACAAGTATAACTGATGAAACATTGATATACATGAATATGAAACACTACAAGTATAACTGATGAAACATTGGGATACATGAATATCAAACACTACAAGTATAACTGGTGAAACATTGATATACATGAATATCAAATACTACAAGTATAACTGGTGAAACATTGATATACATGAATATCAAACACTACAAGTATAACTGATGAAACATTGGGATACATGAATATCAAACACTACAAGTATAACTGGTGAAACATTGATATACATGAATATCAAACACTACAAGTATAACTGGTGAAACATTGATATACATGAATATCAAACACTACAAGTATAACTGGTGAAACATTGATATACATGAATATCAAAACACTACAAGTATAACTGATGAAACATTGATATACATGAATATCAAACACTACAAGTATAACTGGTGAAACATTGATATACATGAATATCAAAACACTACAAGTATCACTGATGAAACATTGATATACTTGAATATCAAACACTACAAGTATAATTGGTGAAACATTGATATACATGAACATCAAACATTACAAGTATAACTGGTGAAACACTGATATACATGAATCTCAAACACTACAAGTATAACTCACGAAACATGTATATACATGAATATCAAATACTACAAGCATAACTGGTGAAACATTGATTTACATGAATATCAAATACTACAAGTATAACTGATGAAACTTTGTTATACATGAATATCAAACACTACAAGTATAACTGGTGAAACATTGATATAAATGAACATCAAACACTACAAGCATAGCTGGTGAAACATTGAGATACATGAATATCAAACACTACAAGTATAACTGGTGAAACATTGACATACATGAATATCAAACACTACAAGCATAACTGGTGAAACATTGAGATACATGAATATCAAAACACTACAAGTATAACTGATGAAACATTGATATACATGAATATCAAACACTACAAGTATAACTGGTGAAACATTGATATAAATGAACATCAAACACTACAAGTATAGCTGGTGAAACATTGAGATACATGAATATCAAACACTACAAGTATAACTGGTGAAACATTGACATACATGAATATCAAACACTAAAAGTATAACTGGTAAAACATTGAGATACATGAATATCAAAACACTACAAGTATAACAGGTGAAACATTGATATACATGAATATCAAACACTACAAGTATAACTGGTGAAACATTGATATACATGAATATCAAAACACTACAAGTATAACTGGTGAAACATTGATATACATGAATATCAAACACTACAAGTATAACTGGTGAAACATTGATATACATGAATATCAAATACTACAAGTATAACTGATGAAACATTGATATACATGAATATGAAACACTACAAGTATAACTGATGAAACATTGGGATACATGAATATCAAACACTACAAGTATAACTGGTGAAACATTGATATACATGAATATCAAATACTACAAGTATAACTGGTGAAACATTGATATACATGAATATCAAACACTACAAGTATAACTGATGAAACATTGGGATACATGAATATCAAAATCTACAAGTATAACTGGTGAAACATTGATATACATGAATATCAAACACTACAAGCATAACTTGTGAAACATTGAGATACATGAATATCAAACACTACAAGTATAACTGGTGAAACATTGATATACATGAATATCAAAACACTACAAGTATAACTGATGAAACATTGATATACTTGAATATCAAACACTACAAGTATAATTGGTGAAACATTGATATAAATGAACATCAAACACTACAAGTATAGCTGGTGAAACATTGAGATACATGAATATCAAACACTACAAGTATAACTGGTGAAACATTGACATACATGAATATCAAATACTACAAGTAAAACTGGTGAAACATTGAGATACATGAATATCAAAACACTACAAGTATAACAGGTGAAACATTGATATACATGAATATCAAACACTACAAGTATAACTGGTGAAACATTGATATACATGAATATCAAAACACTACAAGTATAACTGATGAAACATTGATATAGATGAATATCAAAACACTACAAGTATAACTGGTGAAACATTGATATACATGAATATCAAACACTACAAGTATAACTGGTGAAACATTGATATACATGAATATCAAATACTACAAGTATAACTGATGAAACATTGATATACATGAATATGAAACACTACAAGTATAACTGATGAAACATTGGGATACATGAATATCAAACACTACAAGTATAACTGGTGAAACATTGATATACATGAATATCAAATACTACAAGTATAACTGGTGAAACATTGATATACATGAATATCAAACACTACAAGTATAACTGATGAAACATTGGGATACATGAATATCAAACACTACAAGTATAACTGATGAAACATTGATATACACGAATATCAAACACTACAAGCATAACTTGTGAAACATTGAGATACATGAATATCAAACACTACAAGTATAACTGGTGAAACATTGATATACATGAATATCAAACACTACAAGTATAACTGGTGAAACATTGATATACATGAATATCAAACACTACAAGTATAACTGGTGAAACATTGATATACATGAATATCAAAACACTACAAGTATAACTGATGAAACATTGATATACATGAATATCAAACACTACAAGTATAACTGGTGAAACATTGATATACATGAATATCAAAACACTACAAGTATAACTGATGAAACATTGATATACTTGAATATCAAACACTACAAGTATAATTGGTGAAACATTGATATACATGAACATCAAACATTACAAATATAACTGGTGAAACACTGATATACATGAATCTCAAACACTAGAAGTATAACTCGCGAAACATGTATATACATGAATATTAAATACTACAAGTATAACTGGTGAAACATTGATATACATGAATATCAAAACACTACAAGTATAACTGGTGAAACATTGATATACATGAATATCAAACACTACAAGTATAACTGGTGAAACATTGATATACATGAATATCAAATACTACAAGTATAACTGATGAAACATTGATATACATGAATATGAAACACTACAAGTATAACTGATGAAACATTGGGATACATGAATATCAAACACTACAAGTATAACTGGTGAAACATTGATATACATGAATATCAAATACTACAAGTATAACTGGTGAAACATTGATATACATGAATATCAAACACTACAAGTATAACTGATGAAACATTGGGATACATGAATATCAAAATCTACAAGTATAACTGGTGAAACATTGATATACATGAATATCAAACACTACAAGCATAACTTGTGAAACATTGAGATACATGAATATCAAACACTACAAGTATAACTGGTGAAACATTGATATACATGAATATCAAAACACTACAAGTATAACTGATGAAACATTGATATACTTGAATATCAAACACTACAAGTATAATTGGTGAAACATTGATATAAATGAACATCAAACACTACAAGTATAGCTGGTGAAACATTGAGATACATGAATATCAAACACTACAAGTATAACTGGTGAAACATTGACATACATGAATATCAAATACTACAAGTAAAACTGGTGAAACATTGAGATACATGAATATCAAAACACTACAAGTATAACAGGTGAAACATTGATATACATGAATATCAAACACTACAAGTATAACTGGTGAAACATTGATATACATGAATATCAAAACACTACAAGTATAACTGATGAAACATTGATATAGATGAATATCAAAACACTACAAGTATAACTGGTGAAACATTGATATACATGAATATCAAACACTACAAGTATAACTGGTGAAACATTGATATACATGAATATCAAATACTACAAGTATAACTGATGAAACATTGATATACATGAATATGAAACACTACAAGTATAACTGATGAAACATTGGGATACATGAATATCAAACACTACAAGTATAACTGGTGAAACATTGATATACATGAATATCAAATACTACAAGTATAACTGGTGAAACATTGATATACATGAATATCAAACACTACAAGTATAACTGATGAAACATTGGGATACATGAATATCAAACACTACAAGTATAACTGATGAAACATTGATATACACGAATATCAAACACTACAAGCATAACTTGTGAAACATTGAGATACATGAATATCAAACACTACAAGTATAACTGGTGAAACATTGATATACATGAATATCAAACACTACAAGTATAACTGGTGAAACATTGATATACATGAATATCAAACACTACAAGTATAACTGGTGAAACATTGATATACATGAATATCAAAACACTACAAGTATAACTGATGAAACATTGATATACATGAATATCAAACACTACAAGTATAACTGGTGAAACATTGATATACATGAATATCAAAACACTACAAGTATAACTGATGAAACATTGATATACTTGAATATCAAACACTACAAGTATAATTGGTGAAACATTGATATACATGAACATCAAACATTACAAATATAACTGGTGAAACACTGATATACATGAATCTCAAACACTAGAAGTATAACTCGCGAAACATGTATATACATGAATATCAAATACTACAAGTATAACTGGTGAAACATTGATTTACATGAATATCAAATACTACAAGTATAACTGATGAAACTTTGTTATACATGAATATCAAACACTACAAGTATAACTGGTGAAACATTGATATACATGAATATCAAACACTACAAGTATAACTGGTGAAACATTGATATAAATGAACATCAAACACTACAAGTATAGCTGGTGAAACATTGAGATACATGAATATCAAACACTACAAGTATAACTGGTGAAACATTGACATACATGAATATCAAACACTACAAGCATAACTGGTGAAACATTGAGATACATGAATATCAAAACACTACAAGTATAACTGATGAAACATTGATATACATGAATATCAAATACTACAAGTATAACTGATGAAACTTTGTTATACATGAATATCAAACACTACAAGTATAACTGGTGAAACATTGATATACATGAATATCAAACACTACAAGTATAACTGGTGAAACATTGATATACATGAATATCAAATACTACAAGTATAACTGATGAAACATTGATATACATGAATATGAAACACTACAAGTATAACTGATTAAACATTGGGATACATGAATATCAAACACTACAAGTATAACTGGTGAAACATTGATATACATGAATATCAAATACTACAAGTATAACTGGTGAAACATTGATATACATGAATATCAAACACTACAAGTATAACTGATGAAACATTGGGATACATGAATATCAAACACTACAAGTATAACTGGTGAAACATTGATATACACGAATATCAAACACTACAAGCATAACTTGTGAAACATTGAGATACATGAATATCAAACACTACAAGTATAACTGGTGAAACATTGATATACATGAATATCAAACACTACAAGTATAACTGGTGAAACATTGATATACATGAATATCAAAACACTACAAGTATAACTGATGAAACATTGATATACTTGAATATCAAACACTACAAGTATAATTGGTGAAACATTGATATACATGAACATCAAACATTACAAATGTAACTGGTGAAACACTGATATACATGAATCTCAAACACTAGAAGTATAACTCGCGAAACATGTATATACATGAATATCAAATACTACAAGTATAACTGGTGAAACATTGATTTACATGAATATCAAATACTACAAGTATAACTGATGAAACTTTGTTATACATGAATATCAAACACTACAAGCATAACTGGTGAAACATTGATATAAATGAACATCAAACACTACAAGTATAGCTGGTGAAACATTGAGATACATGAATATCAAACACTACAAGTATAACTGGTGAAACATTGACATACATGAATATCAAACACTACAAGCATAACTGGTGAAACATTGAGATACGTGAATATCAAAACACTACAAGTATAACTGATGAAACATTGATATACATGAATATCAAATACTACAAGTATAACTGATGAAACTTTGTTATACATGAATATCAAACACTACAAGTATAACTGGTGAAACATTGATATACATGAATATCAAACACTACAAGTATAACTGGTGAAACATTGATATAAATGAACATCAAACACTACAAGTATAGCTGGTGAAACATTGAGATACATGAATATCAAACACTACAAGTATAACTGGTGAAACATTGACATACATGAATATCAAACACTACAAGTATAACTGGTGAAACATTGAGATACATGAATATCAAAACACTACAAGTATAACAGGTGAAACATTGATATACATGAATATCAAACACTACAAGTATAACTGGTGAAACATTGATATACATGAATATCAAAACACTACAAGTATAACTGATGAAACATTGATATAGATGAATATCAAAACACTACAAGTATAACTGGTGAAACATTGATATACATGAATATCAAACACTACAAGTATAACTGGTGAAACATTGATATACATGAATATCAAATACTACAAGTATAACTGATGAAACATTGATATACATGAATATGAAACACTACAAGTATAACTGATGAAACATTGGGATACATGAATATCAAACACTACAAGTATAACTGGTGAAACATTGATATACATGAATATCAAATACTACAAGAATAACTGGTGAAACATTGATATACATGAATATCATACACTACAAGTATAACTGATGAAACATTGGGATACATGAATATCAAACACTACAAGTATAACTGGTGAAACATTGATATACATGAATATCAAACACTACAAGTATAACTGATGAAACATTGATATACATGAATATCAAACACTACAAGTATAACTGGTGAAACATTGATATACATGAATATCAAAACACTACAAGTATAACTGATGAAACATTGATATACTTGAATATCAAACACTACAAGTATAATTGGTGAAACATTGATATACATGAACATCAAACATTACAAATATAACTGGTGAAACACTGATATACATGAATCTCAAACACTACAAGTATAACTCGCGAAACATGTATATAAATGAATATCAAATACTACAAGTATAACTGGTGAAACATTGATTTACATGAATATCAAATACTACAAGTATAACTGATGAAACTTTGTTATACATGAATATCAAACACTACAAGCATAACTGGTGAAACATTGATATACATGAATATCAAACACTACAAGTATAACTGGTGAAACATTAATATACATGAATATCAAAACACTACAAGTATAACTGATGAAACATTGATGTACATGAATATCAAAACACTACAAGCATAACTGATGAAATATTGATATACATGAATATCAAATACTACAAGTATAACAATTGAAACATTGATATACATGAATATCAAACACTACAAGTATAACTGGTGAAACATTAATATACATGAATATCAAAACACTACAAGTATAACTGATGAAACATTGATATACATGAATATCAAATACTACAAGTATAACTGATGAAACATTGATATACATGAATATCAAACACTACAAGTATAACTGGTGAAACATTGATATACATGAATATCAAACACTACAAGTATAACTGGTGAAACATTGATATAAATGAACATCAAACACTACAAGTATAGCTGGTGAAACATTGAGATACATGAATATCAAACACTACAAGTATAACTGGTGAAACATTGATATACATGAATATCAAACACTACAAGTATAACTGGTGAAACATTGATATACATGAATATCAAATACTACAAGTATAACTGATGAAACATTGATATACATGAATATGAAACACTACAAGTATAACTGATGAAACATTGGGATACATGAATATCAAACACTACAAGTATAACTGGTGAAACATTGATATACATGAATATCAAATACTACAAGTATAACTGGTGAAACATTGATATACATGAATATCAAACACTACAAGTATAACTGATGAAACATTGGGATACATGAATATCAAACACTACAAGTATAACTGGTGAAACATTGATATACACGAATATCAAACACTACAAGCATAACTTGTGAAACATTGAGATACATGAATATCAAACACTACAAGTATAACTGGTGAAACATTGATATACATGAATATCAAACACTACAAGTATAACTGGTGAAACATTGATATACATGAATATCAAAACACTACAAGTATAACTGATGAAACATTGATATACTTGAATATCAAACACTACAAGTATAATTGGTGAAACATTGATATACATGAACATCAAACATTACAAATGTAACTGGTGAAACACTGATATACATGAATCTCAAACACTAGAAGTATAACTCGCGAAACATGTATATACATGAATATCAAATACTACAAGTATAACTGGTGAAACATTGATTTACATGAATATCAAATACTACAAGTATAACTGATGAAACTTTGTTATACATGAATATCAAACACTACAAGCATAACTGGTGAAACATTGATATAAATGAACATCAAACACTACAAGTATAGCTGGTGAAACATTGAGATACATGAATATCAAACACTACAAGTATAACTGGTGAAACATTGACATACATGAATATCAAACACTACAAGCATAACTGGTGAAACATTGAGATACGTGAATATCAAAACACTACAAGTATAACTGATGAAACATTGATATACATGAATATCAAATACTACAAGTATAACTGATGAAACTTTGTTATACATGAATATCAAACACTACAAGTATAACTGGTGAAACATTGATATACATGAATATCAAACACTACAAGTATAACTGGTGAAACATTGATATAAATGAACATCAAACACTACAAGTATAGCTGGTGAAACATTGAGATACATGAATATCAAACACTACAAGTATAACTGGTGAAACATTGACATACATGAATATCAAACACTACAAGTATAACTGGTGAAACATTGAGATACATGAATATCAAAACACTACAAGTATAACAGGTGAAACATTGATATACATGAATATCAAACACTACAAGTATAACTGGTGAAACATTGATATACATGAATATCAAAACACTACAAGTATAACTGATGAAACATTGATATAGATGAATATCAAAACACTACAAGTATAACTGGTGAAACATTGATATACATGAATATCAAACACTACAAGTATAACTGGTGAAACATTGATATACATGAATATCAAATACTACAAGTATAACTGATGAAACATTGATATACATGAATATGAAACACTACAAGTATAACTGATGAAACATTGGGATACATGAATATCAAACACTACAAGTATAACTGGTGAAACATTGATATACATGAATATCAAATACTACAAGAATAACTGGTGAAACATTGATATACATGAATATCAAACACTACAAGTATAACTGATGAAACATTGGGATACATGAATATCAAACACTACAAGTATAACTGGTGAAACATTGATATACATGAATATCAAACACTACAAGTATAACTGATGAAACATTGATATACATGAATATCAAACACTACAAGTATAACTGGTGAAACATTGATATACATGAATATCAAAACACTACAAGTATAACTGATGAAACATTGATATACTTGAATATCAAACACTACAAGTATAATTGGTGAAACATTGATATACATGAACATCAAACATTACAAATATAACTGGTGAAACACTGATATACATGAATCTCAAACACTACAAGTATAACTCGCGAAACATGTATATAAATGAATATCAAATACTACAAGTATAACTGGTGAAACATTGATTTACATGAATATCAAATACTACAAGTATAACTGATGAAACTTTGTTATACATGAATATCAAACACTACAAGCATAACTGGTGAAACATTGATATACATGAATATCAAACACTACAAGTATAACTGGTGAAACATTAATATACATGAATATCAAAACACTACAAGTATAACTGATGAAACATTGATGTACATGAATATCAAAACACTACAAGCATAACTGATGAAATATTGATATACATGAATATCAAATACTACAAGTATAACAATTGAAACATTGATATACATGAATATCAAACACTACAAGTATAACTGGTGAAACATTAATATACATGAATATCAAAACACTACAAGTATAACTGATGAAACATTGATATACATGAATATCAAATACTACAAGTATAACTGATGAAACATTGATATACATGAATATCAAACACTACAAGTATAACTGGTGAAACATTGATATACATGAATATCAAACACTACAAGTATAACTGGTGAAACATTGATATAAATGAACATCAAACACTACAAGTATAGCTGGTGAAACATTGAGATACATGAATATCAAACACTACAAGTATAACTGGTGAAACATTGATATACATGAATATCAAACACTACAAGTATAACTGGTGAAACATTGATATACATGAATATCAAATACTACAAGTATAACTGATGAAACATTGATATACATGAATATGAAACACTACAAGTATAACTGATGAAACATTGGGATACATGAATATCAAACACTACAAGTATAACTGGTGAAACATTGATATACATGAATATCAAATACTACAAGTATAACTGGTGAAACATTGATATACATGAATATCAAACACTACAAGTATAACTGATGAAACATTGGGATACATGAATATCAAACACTACAAGTATAACTGGTGAAACATTGATATACATGAATATCAAACACTACAAGCATAACTTGTGAAACATTGAGATACATGAATATCAAACACTACAAGTATAACTGGTGAAACATTGACATACATGAATATCAAACACTACAAGCATAACTGGTGAAACATTGAGATACATGAATATCAAAACACTACAAGTATAACTGATGAAACATTGATATACATGAATATCAAATACTACAAGTATAACTGATGAAACTTTGTTATACATGAATATCAAACACTACAAGTATAACTGGTGAAACATTGATATACATGAATATCAAACACTACAAGTATAACTGGTGAAACATTGATATACATGAATATCAAATACTACAAGCATAACTGATGAAACATTGATATACATGAATATGAAACACTACAAGTATAACTGATTAAACATTGGGATACATGAATATCAAACACTACAAGTATAACTGGTGAAACATTGATATACATGAATATCAAATACTACAAGTATAACTGGTGAAACATTGATATACATGAATATCAAACACTACAAGTATAACTGATGAAACATTGGGATACATGAATATCAAACACTACAAGTATAACTGGTGAAACATTGATATACACGAATATCAAACACTACAAGCATAAATTGTGAAACATTGAGATACATGAATATCAAACACTACAAGTATAACTGGTGAAACATTGATATACATGAATATCAAACACTACAAGTATAACTGGTGAAACATTGATATACATGAATATCAAACACTACAAGTATAACTGGTGAAACATTGATATACATGAATATCAAAACACTACAAGTATAACTGATGAAACATTGATATACATGAATATCAAACACTACAAGTATAACTGGTGAAACATTGATATACATGAATATCAAAACACTACAAGTATTACTGATGAAACATTGATATACTTGAATATCAAACACTACAAGTATAATTGGTGAAACATTGATATACATGAACATCAAACATTACAAATATAACTGGTGAAACACTGATATACATGAATCTCAAACACTAGAAGTATAACTCACGAAACATGTATATACATGAATATCAAATACTACAAGTATAACTGGTGAAACATTGATTTACATGAATATCAAATACTACAAGTATAACTGATGAAACTTTGTTATACATGAATATCAAACACTACAAGTATAACTGGTGAAACATTGATATAAATGAACATCAAACACTACAAGTATAGCTGGTGAAACATTGAGATACATGAATATCAAACACTACAAGTATAACTGGTGAAACATTGACATACATGAATATCAAACACTACAAGCATAACTGGTGAAACATTGAGATACATGAATATCAAAACACTACAAGTATAACTGATGAAACATTGATATACATGAATATCAAATACTACAAGTATAACTGATGAAACTTTGTTATACATGAATATCAAACACTACAAGTATAACTGGTGAAACATTGATATACATGAATATCAAACACTACAAGTATAACTGGTGAAACATTGATATAAATGAACATCAAACACTACAAGTATAGCTGGTGAAACATTGAGATACATGAATATCAAACACTACAAGTATAACTGGTGAAACATTGACATACATGAATATCAAACACTACAAGTATAACTGGTGAAACATTGAGATACATGAATATCAAAACACTACAAGTATAATAGGTGAAACATTGATATACATGAATATCAAACACTACAAGTATAACTGGTGAAACATTGATATACATGAATATCAAAACACTACAAGTATAACTGATGAAACATTGATATAGATGAATATCAAAACACTACAAGTATAACTGGTGAAACATTGATATACATGAATATCAAACACTACAAGTATAACTGGTGAAACATTGATATACATGAATATCAAATACTACAAGTATAACTGATGAAACATTGATATACATGAATATGAAACACTACAAGTATAACTGATGAAACATTGGGATACATGAATATCAAACACTACAAGTATAACTGGTGAAACATTGATATACATGAATATCAAATACTACAAGTATAACTGGTGAAACATTGATATACATGAATATCAAACACTACAAGTATAACTGATGAAACATTGGGATACATGAATATCAAACACTACAAGTATAACTGGTGAAACATTGATATACATGAATATCAAACACTACAAGTATAACTGATGAAACATTGATATACATGAATATCAAACACTACAAGTATAACTGGTGAAACATTGATATACATGAATATCAAAACACTACAAGTATAACTGATGAAACATTGATATACTTGAATATCAAACACTACAAGTATAATTGGTGAAACATTGATATACATGAACATCAAACATTACAAATATAACTGGTGAAACACTGATATACATGAATCTCAAACACTACAAGTATAACTCGCGAAACATGTATATAAATGAATATCAAATACTACAAGTATAACTGGTGAAACATTGATTTACATGAATATCAAATACTACAAGTATAACTGATGAAACTTTGTTATACATGAATATCAAACACTACAAGCATAACTGGTTAAACATTGATATACATGAATATCAAACACTACAAGTATAACTGGTGAAACAATAATATACATGAATATCAAAACACTACAAGTATAACTGATGAAACATTGATGTACATGAATATCAAAACACTACAAGCATAACTGATGAAATATTGATATACATGAATATCAAATACTACAAGTATAACAATTGAAACATTGATATACATGAATATCAAACACTACAAGTATAACTGGTGAAACATTAATATACATGAATATCAAAACACTACAAGTATAACTGATGAAACATTGATATACATGAATATCAAATACTACAAGTATAACTGATGAAACATTGATATACATGAATATCAAACACTACAAGTATAACTGGTGAAACATTGATATACATGAATATCAAACACTACAAGTATAACTGGTGAAACATTGATATAAATGAACATCAAACACTACAAGTATAGCTGGTGAAACATTGAGATACATGAATATCAAACACTACAAGTATAACTGGTGAAACATTGATATACATGAATATCAAACACTACAAGTATAACTGGTGAAACATTGATATACATGAATATCAAATACTACAAGTATAACTGATGAAACATTGATATACATGAATATGAAACACTACAAGTATAACTGATGAAACATTGGGATACATGAATATCAAACACTACAAGTATAACTGGTGAAACATTGATATACATGAATATCAAATACTACAAGTATAACTGGTGAAACATTGATATACATGAATATCAAACACTACAAGTATAACTGATGAAACATTGGGATACATGAATATCAAACACTACAAGTATAACTGGTGAAACATTGATATACATGAATATCAAACACTACAAGTATAACTTGTGAAACATTGAGATACATGAATATCAAACACTACAAGTATAACTGGTGAAACATTGATATACATGAATATCAAAACACTACAAGTATAACTGATGAAACATTGATATACTTGAATATCAAACACTACAAGTATAATTGGTGAAACATTGATATAAATGAACATCAAACACTACAAGTATAGCTGGTGAAACATTGAGATACATGAATATCAAACACTACAAGTATAACTGGTGAAACATTGACATACATGAATATCAAACACTACAAGTATAACTGGTGAAACATTGAGATACATGAATATCAAAACACTACAAGTATAACAGGTGAAACATTGATATACATGAATATCAAACACTACAAGTATAACTGGTGAAACATTGATATACATGAATATCAAAACACTACAAGTATAACTGATGAAACATTGATATAGATGAATATCAAAACACTACAAGTATAACTGGTGAAACATTGATATACATGAATATCAAACACTACAAGTATAACTGGTGAAACATTGATATACATGAATATCAAATACTACAAGTATAACTGATGAAACATTGATATACATGAATATGAAACACTACAAGTATAACTGATGAAACATTGGGATACATGAATATCAAACACTACAAGTATAACTGGTGAAACATTGATATACATGAATATCAAACACTACAAGTATAACTGATGAAACATTGATATACATGAATATCAAACACTACAAGTATAACTGATGAAACATTGATATACTTGAATATCAAACACTACAAGTATAATTGGTGAAACATTGATATACATGAACATCAAACATTACAAATATAACTGGTGAAACACTGATATACATGAATCTCAAACACTACAAGTATAACTCGCGAAACATGTATATAAATGAATATCAAATACTACAAGTATAACTGGTGAAACATTGATTTACATGAATATCAAATACTACAAGTATAACTGATGAAACTTTGTTATACATGAATATCAAACACTACAAGCATAACTGGTGAAACATTGATATACATGAATATCAAACACTACAAGTATAACTGGTGAAACATTAATATACATGAATATCAAAACACTACAAGTATAACTGATGAAACATTGATGTACATGAATATCAAAACACTACAAGCATAACTGATGAAATATTGATATACATGAATATCAAATACTACAAGTATAACAATTGAAACATTGATATACATGAATATCAAACACTACAAGTATAACTGGTGAAACATTAATATACATGAATATCAAAACACTACAAGTATAACTGATGAAACATTGATATACATGAATATCAAATACTACAAGTATAACTGATGAAACATTGATATACATGAATATCAAACACTACAAGTATAACTGGTGAAACATTGATATACATGAATATCAAACACTACAAGTATAACTGGTGAAACATTGATATAAATGAACATCAAACACTACAAGTATAGCTGGTGAAACATTGAGATACATGAATATCAAACACTACAAGTATAACTGGTGAAACATTGATATACATGAATATCAAACACTACAAGTATAACTGGTGAAACATTGATATACATGAATATCAAATACTACAAGTATAACTGATGAAACATTGATATACATGAATATGAAACACTACAAGTATAACTGATGAAACATTGGGATACATGAATATCAAACACTACAAGTATAACTGGTGAAACATTGATATACATGAATATCAAATACTACAAGTATAACTGGTGAAACATTGATATACATGAATATCAAACACTACAAGTATAACTGATGAAACATTGGGATACATGAATATCAAACACTACAAGTATAACTGGTGAAACATTGATATACATGAATATCAAACACTACAAGTATAACTTGTGAAACATTGAGATACATGAATATCAAACACTACAAGTATAACTGGTGAAACATTGATATACATGAATATCAAAACACTACAAGTATAACTGATGAAACATTGATATACTTGAATATCAAACACTACAAGTATAATTGGTGAAACATTGATATAAATGAACATCAAACACTACAAGTATAGCTGGTGAAACATTGAGATACATGAATATCAAACACTACAAGTATAACTGGTGAAACATTGACATACATGAATATCAAACACTACAAGTATAACTGGTGAAACATTGAGATACATGAATATCAAAACACTACAAGTATAACAGGTGAAACATTGATATACATGAATATCAAACACTACAAGTATAACTGGTGAAACATTGATATACATGAATATCAAAACACTACAAGTATAACTGATGAAACATTGATATAGATGAATATCAAAACACTACAAGTATAACTGGTGAAACATTGATATACATGAATATCAAACACTACAAGTATAACTGGTGAAACATTGATATACATGAATATCAAATACTACAAGTATAACTGATGAAACATTGATATACATGAATATGAAACACTACAAGTATAACTGATGAAACATTGGGATACATGAATATCAAACACTACAAGTATAACTGGTGAAACATTGATATACATGAATATCAAATACTACAAGTATAACTGGTGAAACATTGATATACATGAATATCAAACACTACAAGTATAACTGATGAAACATTGGGATACATGAATATCAAACACTACAAGTATAACTGGTGAAACATTGATATACACGAATATCAAACACTACAAGCATAAATTGTGAAACATTGAGATACATGAATATCAAACACTACAAGTATAACTGGTGAAACATTGATATACATGAATATCAAACACTACAAGTATAACTGGTGAAACATTGATATACATGAATATCAAACACTACAAGCATAACTGGTGAAACATTGATATACATGAATATCAAAACACTACAAGTATAACTGATGAAACATTGATATACATGAATATCAAACACTACAAGTATAACTGGTGAAACATTGATATACATGAATATCAAAACACTACAAGTATAACTGATGAAACATTGATATACTTGAATATCAAACACTACAAGTATAATTGGTGAAACATTGATTTACATGAACATCAAACATTACAAATATAACTGGTGAAACACTGATATACATGAATCTCAAACACTAGAAGTATAACTCGCGAAACATGTATATACATGAATATCAAATACTACAAGTATAACTGGTGAAACATTGATTTACATGAATATCAAATACTACAAGTATAACTGATTAAACTTTGTTATACATGAATATCAAACACTACAAGTATAACTGGTGAAACATTGATATAAATGAACATCAAACACTACAAGTATAGCTGGTGAAACATTGAGATACATGAATATCAAACACTACAAGTATAACTGGTGAAACATTGACATACATGAATATCAAACACTACAAGCATAACTGGTGAAACATTGAGATACATGAATATCAAAACACTACAAGTATAACTGATGAAACATTGATATACATGAATATCAAATACTACAAGTATAACTGATGAAACTTTGTTATACATGAATATCAAACACTACAAGTATAACTGGTGAAACATTGATATACATGAATATCAAACACTACAAGTATAACTGGTGAAACATTGATATAAATGAACATCAAACACTACAAGTATAGCTGGTGAAACATTGAGATACATGAATATCAAACACTACAAGTATAACTGGTGAAACATTGACATACATAAATATCAAACACTACAAGTATAACTGGTGAAACATTGAGATACATGAATATCAAAACACTACAAGTATAACAGGTGAAACATTGATATACATGAATATCAAACACTACAAGTATAACTGGTGAAACATTGATATACATGAATATCAAAACACTACAAGTATAACTGGTGAAACATTGATATACATGAATATCAAACACTACAAGTATAACTGGTGAAACATTGATATACATGAATATCAAATACTACAAGTATAACTGATGAAACATTGATATACATGAATATGAAACACTACAAGTATAACTGATGAAACATTGGGATACATGAATATCAAACACTACAAGTATAACTGGTGAAACATTGATATACATGAATATCAAATACTACAAGTATAACTGGTGAAACATTGATATACATGAATATCAAACACTACAAGTATAACTGATGAAACATTGGGATACATGAATATCAAACACTACAAGTATAACTGGTGAAACATTGATATACATGAATATCAAACACTACAAGTATAACTGATGAAACATTGATATACATGAATATCAAACACTACAAGTATAACTGGTGAAACATTGATATACATGAATATCAAAACACTACAAGTATAACTGATGAAACATTGATATACTTGAATATCAAACACTACAAGTATAATTGGTGAAACATTGATATACATGAACATCAAACATTACAAATATAACTGGTGAAACACTGATATACATGAATCTCAAACACTACAAGTATAACTCGCGAAACATGTATATAAATGAATATCAAATACTACAAGTATAACTGGTGAAACATTGATTTACATGAATATCAAATACTACAAGTATAACTGATGAAACTTTGTTATACATGAATATCAAACACTACAAGCATAACTGGTGAAACATTGATATACATGAATATCAAACACTACAAGTATAACTGGTGAAACATTAATATACATGAATATCAAAACACTACAAGTATAACTGATGAAACATTGATGTACATGAATATCAAAACACTACAAGCATAACTGATGAAATATTGATATACATGAATATCAAATACTACAAGTATAACAATTGAAACATTGATATACATGAATATCAAACACTACAAGTATAACTGGTGAAACATTAATATACATGAATATCAAAACACTACAAGTATAACTGATGAAACATTGATATACATGAATATCAAATACTACAAGTATAACTGATGAAACATTGATATACATGAATATCAAACACTACAAGTATAACTGGTGAAACATTGATATACATGAATATCAAACACTACAAGTATAACTGGTGAAACATTGATATAAATGAACATCAAACACTACAAGTATAGCTGGTGAAACATTGAGATACATGAATATCAAACACTACAAGTATAACTGGTGAAACATTGATATACATGAATATCAAACACTACAAGTATAACTGGTGAAACATTGATATACATGAATATCAAATACTACAAGTATAACTGATGAAACATTGATATACATGAATATGAAACACTACAAGTATAACTGATGAAACATTGGGATACATGAATATCAAACACTACAAGTATAACTGGTGAAACATTGATATACATGAATATCAAATACTACAAGTATAACTGGTGAAACATTGATATACATGAATATCAAACACTACAAGTATAACTGATGAAACATTGGGATACATGAATATCAAACACTACAAGTATAACTGGTGAAACATTGATATACATGAATATCAAACACTACAAGCATAACTTGTGAAACATTGAGATACATGAATATCAAACACTACAAGTATAACTGGTGAAACATTGATATACATGAATATCAAAACACTACAAGTATAACTGATGAAACATTGATATACTTGAATATCAAACACTACAAGTATAATTGGTGAAACATTGATATAAATGAACATCAAACACTACAAGTATAGCTGGTGAAACATTGAGATACATGAATATCAAACACTACAAGTATATCTGGTGAAACATTGACATACATGAATATCAAACACTACAAGTATAACTGGTGAAACATTGAGATACATGAATATCAAAACACTACAAGTATAACAGGTGAAACATTGATATACATGAATATCAAACACTACAAGTATAACTGGTGAAACATTGATATACATGAATATCAAAACACTACAAGTATAACTGATGAAACATTGATATAGATGAATATCAAAACACTACAAGTATAACTGGTGAAACATTGATATACATGAATATCAAACACTACAAGTATAACTGGTGAAACATTGATATACATGAATATCAAACACTACAAGTATAACTGATGAAACATTGGGATACATGAATATCAAACACTACAAGTATAACTGGTGAAACATTGATATACATGAATATCAAACACTACAAGTATAACTGATGAAACATTGATATACATGAATATCAAACACTACAAGTATAACTGGTGAAACATTGATATACATGAATATCAAAACACTACAAGTATAACTGATGAAACATTGATATACTTGAATATCAAACACTACAAGTATAATTGGTGAAACATTGATATACATGAACATCAAACATTACAAATATAACTGGTGAAACACTGATATACATGAATCTCAAACACTACAAGTATAACTCGCGAAACATGTATATAAATGAATATCAAATACTACAAGTATAACTGGTGAAACATTGATTTACATGAATATCAAATACTACAAGTATAACTGATGAAACTTTGTTATACATGAATATCAAACACTACAAGCATAACTGGTGAAACATTGATATACATGAATATCAAACACTACAAGTATAACTGGTGAAACATTAATATACATGAATATCAAAACACTACAAGTATAACTGATGAAACATTGATGTACATGAATATCAAAACACTACAAGCATAACTGATGAAATATTGATATACATGAATATCAAATACTACAAGTATAACAATTGAAACATTGATATACATGAATATCAAACACTACAAGTATAACTGGTGAAACATTAATATACATGAATATCAAAACACTACAAGTATAACTGATGAAACATTGATATACATGAATATCAAATACTACAAGTATAACTGATGAAACATTGATATACATGAATATCAAACACTACAAGTATAACTGGTGAAACATTGATATACATGAATATCAAACACTACAAGTATAACTGGTGAAACATTGATATAAATGAACATCAAACACTACAAGTATAGCTGGTGAAACATTGAGATACATGAATATCAAACACTACAAGTATAACTGGTGAAACATTGATATACATGAATATCAAACACTACAAGTATAACTGGTGAAACATTGATATACATGAATATCAAATACTACAAGTATAACTGATGAAACATTGATATACATGAATATGAAACACTACAAGTATAACTGATGAAACATTGGGATACATGAATATCAAACACTACAAGTATAACTGGTGAAACATTGATATACATGAATATCAAATACTACAAGTATAACTGGTGAAACATTGATATACATGAATATCAAACACTACAAGTATAACTGATGAAACATTGGGATACATGAATATCAAACACTACAAGTATAACTGGTGAAACATTGATATACATGAATATCAAACACTACAAGCATAACTTGTGAAACATTGAGATACATGAATATCAAACACTACAAGTATAACTGGTGAAACATTGATATACATGAATATCAAAACACTACAAGTATAACTGATGAAACATTGATATACTTGAATATCAAACACTACAAGTATAATTGGTGAAACATTGATATAAATGAACATCAAACACTACAAGTATAGCTGGTGAAACATTGAGATACATGAATATCAAACACTACAAGTATATCTGGTGAAACATTGACATACATGAATATCAAACACTACAAGTATAACTGGTGAAACATTGAGATACATGAATATCAAAACACTACAAGTATAACAGGTGAAACATTGATATACATGAATATCAAACACTACAAGTATAACTGGTGAAACATTGATATACATGAATATCAAAACACTACAAGTATAACTGATGAAACATTGATATAGATGAATATCAAAACACTACAAGTATAACTGGTGAAACATTGATATACATGAATATCAAACACTACAAGTATAACTGGTGAAACATTGATATACATGAATATCAAATACTACAAGTATAACTGATGAAACATTGATATACATGAATATGAAACACTACAAGTATAACTGATGAAACATTGGGATACATGAATATCAAACACTACAAGTATAACTGGTGAAACATTGATATACATGAATATCAAATACTACAAGTATAACTGGTGAAACATTGATATACATGAATATCAAACACTACAATTATAACTGATGAAACATTGGGATACATGAATATCAAATACTACAAGTATAACTGGTGAAACATTGATATACATGAATATCAAACACTACAAGTATAACTGATGAAACATTGATATACATGAATATCAAACACTACAAGTATAACTGGTGAAACATTGATATACATGAATATCAAAACACTACAAGTATAACTGATGAAACATTGATATACTTGAATATCAAACACTACAAGTATAATTGGTGAAACATTGATATACATGAACATCAAACATTACAAATATAACTGGTGAAACACTGATATACATGAATCTCAAACACTACAAGTATAACTCGCGAAACATGTATATAAATGAATATCAAATACTACAAGTATAACTGGTGAAACATTGATTTACATGAATATCAAATACTACAAGTATAACTGATGAAACTTTGTTATACATGAATATCAAACACTACAAGCATAACTGGTGAAACATTGATATACATGAATATCAAACACTACAAGTATAACTGGTGAAACATTAATATACATGAATATCAAAACACTACAAGTATAACTGATGAAACATTGATGTACATGAATATCAAAACACTACAAGCATAACTGATGAAATATTGATATACATGAATATCAAATACTACAAGTATAACAATTGAAACATTGATATACATGAATATCAAACACTACAAGTATAACTGGTGAAACATTAATATACATGAATATCAAAACACTACAAGTATAACTGATGAAACATTGATATACATGAATATCAAATACTACAAGTATAACTGATGAAACATTGATATACATGAATATCAAACACTACAAGTATAACTGGTGAAACATTGATATACATGAATATCAAACACTACAAGTATAACTGATGAAACATTGATATAAATGAACATCAAACACTACAAGTATAGCTGGTGAAACATTGAGATACATGAATATCAAACACTACAAGTATAACTGGTGAAACATTGATATACATGAATATCAAACACTACAAGTATAACTGGTGAAACATTGATATACATGAATATCAAATACTACAAGTATAACTGATGAAACATTGATATACATGAATATGAAACACTACAAGTATAACTGATGAAACATTGGGATACATGAATATCAAACACTACAAGTATAACTGGTGAAACATTGATATATATGAATATCAAATACTACAAGTATAACTGGTGAAACATTGATATACATGAATATCAAACACTACAAGTATAACTGATGAAACATTGGGATACATGAATATCAAACACTACAAGTATAACTGGTGAAACATTGATATACATGAATATCAAATACTACAAGCATAACTTGTGAAACATTGAGATACATGAATATCAAACACTACAAGTATAACTGGTGAAACATTGATATACATGAATATCAAAACACTACAAGTATAACTGATGAAACATTGATATACTTGAATATCAAACACTACAAGTATAATTGGTGAAACATTGATATAAATGAACATCAAACACTACAAGTATAGCTGGTGAAACATTGAGATACATGAATATCAAACACTACAAGTATAACTGGTGAAACATTGACATACATGAATATCAAACACTACAAGTATAACTGGTGAAACATTGAGATACATGAATATCAAAACACTACAAGTATAACAGGTGAAACATTGATATACATGAATATCAAACACTACAAGTATAACTGGTGAAACATTGATATACATGAATATCAAAACACTACAAGTATAACTGGTGAAACATTGATATACATGAATATCAAACACTACAAGTATAACTGGTGAAACATTGATATACATGAATATCAAATACTACAAGTATAACTGATGAAACATTGATATACATGAATATGAAACACTACAAGTATAACTGATGAAACATTGGGATACATGAATATCAAACACTACAAGTATAACTGGTGAAACATTGATATACATGAATATCAAATACTACAAGTATAACTGGTGAAACATTGATATTCATGAATATCAAACACTACAAGTATAACTGATGAAACATTGGGATACATGAATATCAAACACTACAAGTATAACTGGTGAAACATTGATATACATGAATATCAAACACTACAAGTATAACTGATGAAACATTGATATACATGAATATCAAACACTACAAGTATAACTGGTGAAACATTGATATACATGAATATCAAAACACTACAAGTATAACTGATGAAACATTGATATACTTGAATATCAAACACTACAAGTATAATTGGTGAAACATTGATATACATGAACATCAAACATTACAAATATAACTGGTGAAACACTGATATACATGAATCTCAAACACTACAAGTATAACTCGCGAAACATGTATATTAATGAATATCAAATACTACAAGTATAACTGGTGAAACATTGATTTACAAGAATATCAAATACTACAAGTATAACTGATGAAACTTTGTTATACATGAATATCAAACACTACAAGCATAACTGGTGAAACATTGATATACATGAATATCAAACACTACAAGTATAACTGGTGAAACATTAATATACATGAATATCAAAACACTACAAGTATAACTGATGAAACATTGATGTACATGAATATCAAAACACTACAAGCATAACTGATGAAATATTGATATACATGAATATCAAATACTACAAGTATAACAATTGAAACATTGATATACATGAATATCAAACACTACAAGTATAACTGGTGAAACATTAATATACATGAATATCAAAACACTACAAGTATAACTGATGAAACATTGATATACATGAATATCAAATACTACAAGTATAACTGATGAAACATTGATATACATGAATATCAAACACTACAAGTATAACTGGTGAAACATTGATATACATGAATATCAAACACTACAAGTATAACTGGTGAAACATTGATATAAATGAACATCAAACACTACAAGTATAGCTGGTGAAACATTGAGATACATGAATATCAAACACTACAAGTATAACTGGTGAAACATTGATATACATGAATATCAAACACTACAAGTATAACTGGTGAAACATTGATATACATGAATATCAAATACTACAAGTATAACTGATGAAACATTGATATACATGAATATGAAACACTACAAGTATAACTGATGAAACATTGGGATACATGAATATCAAACACTACAAGTATAACTGGTGAAACATTGATATACATGAATATCAAATACTACAAGTATAACTGGTGAAACATTGATATACATGAATATCAAACACTACAAGTATAACTGATGAAACATTGGGATACATGAATATCAAACACTACAAGTATAACTGGTGAAACATTGATATACATGAATATCAAACACTACAAGCATAACTTGTGAAACATTGAGATACATGAATATCAAACACTACAAGTATAACTGGTGAAACATTGATATACATGAATATCAAAACACTACAAGTATAACTGATGAAACATTGATATACTTGAATATCAAACACTACAAGTATAATTGGTGAAACATTGATATAAATGAACATCAAACACTACAAGTATAGCTGGTGAAACATTGAGATACATGAATATCAAACACTACAAGTATAACTGGTGAAACATTGACATACATGAATATCAAACACTACAAGTATAACTGGTGAAACATTGAGATACATGAATATCAAAACACTACAAGTATAACAGGTGAAACATTGATATACATGAATATCAAACACTACAAGTATAAATGGTGAAACATTGATATACATGAATATCAAAACACTACAAGTATAACTGATGAAACATTGATATAGATGAATATCAAAACACTACAAGTATAACTGGTGAAACATTGATATACATGAATATCAAACACTACAAGTATAACTGGTGAAACATTGATATACATGAATATCAAATACTACAAGTATAACTGATGAAACATTGATATACATGAATATGAAACACTACAAGTATAACTGATGAAACATTGGGATACATGAATATCAAACACTACAAGTATAACTGGTGAAACATTGATATACATGAATATCAAATACTACAAGTATAACTGGTGAAACATTGATATACATGAATATCAAACACTACAAGTATAACTGATGAAACATTGGGATACATGAATATCAAACACTACAAGTATAACTGGTGAAACATTGATATACATGAATATCAAACACTACAAGTATAACTGATGAAACATTGATATACATGAATATCAAACACTACAAGTATAACTGGTGAAACATTGATATACATGAATATCAAAACACTACAAGTATAACTGATGAAACATTGATATACTTGAATATCAAACACTACAAGTATAATTGGTGAAACATTGATATACATGAACATCAAACATTACAAATATAACTGGTGAAACACTGATATACATGAATCTCAAACACTACAAGTATAACTCGCGAAACATGTATATAAATGAATATCAAATACTACAAGTATAACTGGTGAAACATTGATTTACATGAATATCAAATACTACAAGTATAACTGATGAAACTTTGTTATACATGAATATCAAACACTACAAGCATAACTGGTGAAACATTGATATACATGAATATCAAACACTACAAGTATAACTGGTGAAACATTAATATACATGAATATCAAAACACTACAAGTATAACTGATGAAACATTGATGTACATGAATATCAAAACACTACAAGCATAACTGATGAAATATTGATATACATGAATATCAAATACTACAAGTATAACAATTGAAACATTGATATACATGAATATCAAACACTACAAGTATAACTGGTGAAACATTAATATACATGAATATCAAAACACTACAAGTATAACTGATGAAACATTGATATACATGAATATCAAATACTACAAGTATAACTGATGAAACATTGATATACATGAATATCAAACACTACAAGTATAACTGGTGAAACATTGATATACATGAATATCAAACACTACAAGTATAACTGGTGAAACATTGATATAAATGAACATCAAACACTACAAGTATAGCTGGTGAAACATTGAGATACATGAATATCAAACACTACAAGTATAACTGGTGAAACATTGATATACATGAATATCAAACACTACAAGTATAACTGGTGAAACATTGATATACATGAATATCAAATACTACAAGTATAACTGATGAAACATTGATATACATGAATATGAAACACTACAAGTATAACTGATGAAACATTGGGATACATGAATATCAAACACTACAAGTATAACTGGTGAAACATTGATATACATGAATATCAAATACTACAAGTATAACTGGTGAAACATTGATATACATGAATATCAAACACTACAAGTATAACTGATGAAACATTGGGATACATGAATATCAAACACTACAAGTATAACTGGTGAAACATTGATATGCATGAATATCAAACACTACAAGCATAACTTGTGAAACATTGAGATACATGAATATCAAAAACTACAAGTATAACTGGTGAAACATTGATATACATGAATATCAAAACACTACAAGTATAACTGATGAAACATTGATATACTTGAATATCAAACACTACAAGTATAATTGGTGAAACATTGATATAAATGAACATCAAACACTACAAGTATAGCTGGTGAAACATTGAGATACATGAATATCAAACACTACAAGTATAACTGGTGAAACATTGACATACATGAATATCAAACACTACAAGTATAACTGGTGAAACATTGAGATACATGAATATCAAAACACTACAAGTATAACAGGTGAAACATTGATATACATGAATATCAAACACTACAAGTATAACTGGTGAAACATTGATATACATGAATATCAAAACACTACAAGTATAACTGATGAAACATTGATATAGATGAATATCAAAACACTACAAGTATAACTGGTGAAACATTGATATACATGAATATCAAACACTACAAGTATAACTGGTGAAACATTGATATACATGAATATCAAATACTACAAGTATAACTGATGAAACATTGATATACATGAATATGAAACACTACAAGTATAACTGATGAAACATTGGGATACATGAATATCAAACACTACAAGTATAGCTGGTGAAACATTGAGATACATGAATATCAAACACTACAAGTATAACTGGTGAAACATTGACATACATGAATATCAAACACTACAAGTATAACTGGTGAAACATTGAGATACATGAATATCAAAACACTACAAGTATAACAGGTGAAACATTGATATACATGAATATCAAACACTACAAGTATAACTGGTGAAACATTGATATACATGAATATCAAAACACTACAAGTATAACTGATGAAACATTGATATAGATGAATATCAAAACACTACAAGTATAACTGGTGAAACATTGATATACATGAATATCAAACACTACAAGTATAACTGGTGAAACATTGATATACATGAATATCAAATACTACAAGTATAACTGATGAAACATTGATATACATGAATATGAAACACTACAAGTATAACTGATGAAACATTGGGATACATGAATATCAAACACTACAAGTATAACTGGTGAAACATTGATATACATGAATATCAAATACTACAAGTATAACTGGTGAAACATTGATATACATGAATATCAAACACTACAAGTATAACTGATGAAACATTGGGATACATGAATATCAAACACTACAAGTATAACTGGTGAAACATTGATATACATGAATATCAAACACTACAAGTATAACTGATGAAACATTGATATACATGAATATCAAACACTACAAGTATAACTGATGAAACATTGATATACATGAATATCAAACACTACAAGTATAACTGGTGAAACATTGATATACATGAATATCAAACACTACAAGTATAACTGGTGAAACATTGATATACATGAATATCAAACACTACAAGTATAACTGGTGAAACATTGATATACATGAATATCAAACACTACAAGTATAACTGATGAAACATTGGGATACATGAATATCAAACACTACAAGTATAACTGGTGAAACATTGATATACACGAATATCAAACACTACAAGCATAACTTGTGAAACATTGATATACTTGAATATCAAACACTACAAGTATAATTGGTGAAACATTGATATACATGAACATCAAACATTACAAATATAACTGGTGAAACACTGATATACATGAATCTCAAACACTACAAGTATAACTCGCGAAACATGTATATAAATGAATATCAAATACTACAAGTATAACTGGTGAAACATTGATTTACATGAATATCAAATACTACAAGTATAACTGATGAAACTTTGTTATACATGAATATCAAACACTACAAGCATAACTGGTAAAACATTGATATACATGAATATCAAACACTACAAGTATAACTGGTGAAACATTAATATACATGAATATCAAAACACTACAAGTATAACTGATGAAACATTGATGTACATGAATATCAAAACACTACAAGCATAACTGATGAAATATTGATATACATGAATATCAAATACTACAAGTATAACAATTGAAACATTGATATACATGAATATCAAACACTACAAGTATAACTGGTGAAACATTAATATACATGAATATCAAAACACTACAAGTATAACTGATGAAACATTGATATACATGAATATCAAATACTACAAGTATAACTGATGAAACATTGATATACATGAATATCAAACACTACAAGTATAACTGGTGAAACATTGATATACATGAATATCAAACACTACAAGTATAACTGGTGAAACATTGATATAAATGAACATCAAACACTACAAGTATAGCTGGTGAAACATTGAAATACATGAATATCAAACACTACAAGTATAACTGGTGAAACATTGATATACATGAATATCAAACACTACAAGTATAACTGGTGAAACATTGATATACATGAATATCAAATACTACAAGTATAACTGATGAAACATTGATATACATGAATATGAAACACTACAAGTATAACTGATGAAACATTGGGATACATGAATATCAAACACTACAAGTATAACTGGTGAAACATTGATATACATGAATATCAAATACTACAAGTATAACTGGTGAAACATTGATATACATGAATATCAAACACTACAAGTATAACTGATGAAACATTGGGATACATGAATATCAAACACTACAAGTATAACTGATGAAACATTGGGATACATGAATATCAAACACTACAAGTATAACTGGTGAAACATTGATATAGATGAATATCAAAACACTACAAGTATAACTGGTGAAACATTTATATACATGAATATCAAATACTACAAGTATAACTGATGAAACATTGATATACATGAATATGAAACACTACAAGTATAACTGATGAAACATTGGGATACATGAATATCAAACACTACAAGTATAACTGGTGAAACATTGATATACATGAATATCAAATACTACAAGTATAACTGGTGAAACATTGATATACATGAATATCAAACACTACAAGTATAACTGATGAAACATTGGGATACATGAATATCAAACACTACAAGTATAACTGGTGAAACATTGATATACATGAATATCAAACACTACAAGTATAACTGATGAAACATTGATATACATGAATATCAAACACTACAAGTATAACTGGTGAAACATTGATATACATGAATATCAAAACACTACAAGTATAACTGATGAAACATTGATATACTTGAATATCAAACACTACAAGTATAATTGGTGAAACATTGATATACATGAACATCAAACATTACAAATATAACTGGTGAAACACTGATATACATGAATCTCAAACACTACAAGTATAACTCGCAAAACATGTATATAAATGAATATCAAATACTACAAGTATAACTGGTGAAACATTGATTTACATGAATATCAAATACTACAAGTATAACTGATGAAACTTTGTTATACATGAATATCAAACACTACAAGCATAACTGGTGAAACATTGATATACATGAATATCAAACACTACAAGTATAACTGGTGAAACATTAATATACATGAATATCAAAACACTACAAGTATAACTGATGAAACATTGATGTACATGAATATCAAAACACTACAAGCATAACTGATGAAATATTGATATACATGAATATCAAATACTACAAGTATAACAATTGAAACATTGATATACATGAATATCAAACACTACAAGTATAACTGGTGAAACATTAATATACATGAATATCAAAACACTACAAGTATAACTGATGAAACATTGATATACATGAATATCAAATACTACAAGTATAACTGATGAAACATTGATATACATGAATATCAAACACTACAAGTATAACTGGTGAAACATTGATATACATGAATATCAAACACTACAAGTATAACTGATGAAACATTGATACACATGAATATCAAACACTTCAAGTATAACTGATGAAACATTGATATGCATGAATATCAAATACTACAAGTATAACTGGTGAAACATTGATATACATGAATATCAAACACTACAAGCATAACTGGTGAAACATTGAGATACATGAATATCAAAACACTACAAGTATAACAGGTGAAACATTGATATACATGAATATCAAACACTACAAGTATAACTGGTGAAACATTGATATACATGAATATCAAAACACTACAAGTATAACTGATGAAACATTGATATAGATGAATATCAAAACACTACAAGTATAACTGGTGAAACATTGATATACATGAATATCAAACACTACAAGTATAACTGGTGAAACATTGATATACATGAATATCAAATACTACAAGTATAACTGATGAAACATTGATATACATGAATATGAAACACTACAAGTATAACTGATGAAACATTGGGATACATGAATATCAAACACTACAAGTATAACTGGTGAAACATTGATATACATGAATATCAAATACTACAAGTATAACTGGTGAAACATTGATATACATGAATATCAAACACTACAAGTATAACTGATGAAACAATGGGATACATGAATATCAAACACTACAAGTATAACTGGTGAAACATTGATATACACGAATATCAAACACTACAAGCATAACTTGTGAAACATTGAGATACATGAATATCAAACACTACAAGTATAACTGGTGAAACATTGATATACATGAATATCAAATACTACAAGTATAACTGGTGAAACATTGATTTACATGAATATCAAATACTACAAGTATAACTGATGAAACATTGATGTACATGAATATCAAAACACTACAAGCATAACTGATGAAATATTGATATACATGAATATCAAATACTACAAGTATAACAATTGAAACATTGATATACATGAATATCAAACACTACAAGTATAACTGGTGAAACATTAATATACATGAATATCAAAACACTACAAGTATAACTGATGAAACATTGATATACATGAATATCAAATACTACAAGTATAACTGATGAAACATTGATATACATGAATATCAAACACTACAAGTATAACTGGTGAAACATTGATATACATGAATATCAAACACTACAAGTATAACTGGTGAAACATTGATATAAATGAACATCAAACACTACAAGTATAGCTGGTGAAACATTGAGATACATGAATATCAAACACTACAAGTATAACTGGTGAAACATTGATATACATGAATATCAAACACTACAAGTATAACTGGTGAAACATTGATATACATGAATATCAAATACTACAAGTATAACTGATGAAACATTGATATACATGAATATGAAACACTACAAGTATAACTGATGAAACATTGGGATACATGAATATCAAACACTACAAGTATAACTGGTGAAACATTGATATACATGAATATCAAATACTACAAGTATAACTGGTGAAACATTGATATACATGAATATCAAACACTACAAGTATAACTGATGAAACATTGGGATACATGAATATCAAACACTACAAGTATAACTGGTGAAACATTGATATACATGAATATCAAACACTACAAGCATAACTTGTGAAACATTGAGATACATGAATATCAAACACTACAAGTATAACTGGTGAAACATTGATATACATGAATATCAAAACACTACAAGTATAACTGATGAAACATTGATATACTTGAATATCAAACACTACAAGTATAATTGGTGAAACATTGATATAAATGAACATCAAACACTACAAGTATAGCTGGTGAAACATTGAGATACATGAATATCAAACACTACAAGTATAACTGGTGAAACATTGACATACATGAATATCAAACACTACAAGTATAACTGGTGAAACATTGAGATACATGAATATCAAAACACTACAAGTATAACAGGTGAAACATTGATATACATGAATATCAAACACTACAAGTATAACTGGTGAAACATTGATATACATGAATATCAAAACACTACAAGTATAACTGATGAAACATTGATATAGATGAATATCAAAACACTACAAGTATAACTGGTGAAACATTGATATACATGAATATCAAACACTACAAGTATAACTGGTGAAACATTGATATACATGAATATCAAATACTACAAGTATAACTGATGAAACATTGATATACATGAATATGAAACACTACAAGTATAACTGATGAAACATTGGGATACATGAATATCAAACACTACAAGTATAGCTGGTGAAACATTGAGATACATGAATATCAAACACTACAAGTATAACTGGTGAAACATTGACATACATGAATATCAAACACTACAAGTATAACTGGTGAAACATTGAGATACATGAATATCAAAACACTACAAGTATAACAGGTGAAACATTGATATACATGAATATCAAACACTACAAGTATAACTGGTGAAACATTGATATACATGAATATCAAAACACTACAAGTATAACTGATGAAACATTGATATAGATGAATATCAAAACACTACAAGTATAACTGGTGAAACATTGATATACATGAATATCAAACACTACAAGTATAACTGGTGAAACATTGATATACATGAATATCAAATACTACAAGTATAACTGATGAAACATTGATATACATGAATATGAAACACTACAAGTATAACTGATGAAACATTGGGATACATGAATATCAAACACTACAAGTATAACTGGTGAAACATTGATATACATGAATATCAAATACTACAAGTATAACTGGTGAAACATTGATATACATGAATATCAAACACTACAAGTATAACTGATGAAACATTGGGATACATGAATATCAAACACTACAAGTATAACTGGTGAAACATTGATATACATGAATATCAAACACTACAAGTATAACTGATGAAACATTGATATACATGAATATCAAACACTACAAGTATAACTGATGAAACATTGATATACATGAATATCAAACACTACAAGTATAACTGGTGAAACATTGATATACATGAATATCAAACACTACAAGTATAACTGGTGAAACATTGATATACATGAATATCAAACACTACAAGTATAACTGGTGAAACATTGATATACATGAATATCAAACACTACAAGTATAACTGATGAAACATTGGGATACATGAATATCAAACACTACAAGTATAACTGGTGAAACATTGATATACACGAATATCAAACACTACAAGCATAACTTGTGAAACATTGATATACTTGAATATCAAACACTACAAGTATAATTGGTGAAACATTGATATACATGAACATCAAACATTACAAATATAACTGGTGAAACACTGATATACATGAATCTCAAACACTACAAGTATAACTCGCGAAACATGTATATAAATGAATATCAAATACTACAAGTATAACTGGTGAAACATTGATTTACATGAATATCAAATACTACAAGTATAACTGATGAAACTTTGTTATACATGAATATCAAACACTACAAGCATAACTGGTGAAACATTGATATACATGAATATCAAACACTACAAGTATAACTGGTGAAACATTAATATACATGAATATCAAAACACTACAAGTATAACTGATGAAACATTGATGTACATGAATATCAAAACACTACAAGCATAACTGATGAAATATTGATATACATGAATATCAAATACTACAAGTATAACAATTGAAACATTGATATACATGAATATCAAACACTACAAGTATAACTGGTGAAACATTAATATACATGAATATCAAAACACTACAAGTATAACTGATGAAACATTGATATACATGAATATCAAATACTACAAGTATAACTGATGAAACATTGATATACATGAATATCAAACACTACAAGTATAACTGGTGAAACATTGATATACATGAATATCAAACACTACAAGTATAACTGGTGAAACATTGATATAAATGAACATCAAACACTACAAGTATAGCTGGTGAAACATTGAAATACATGAATATCAAACACTACAAGTATAACTGGTGAAACATTGATATACATGAATATCAAACACTACAAGTATAACTGGTGAAACATTGATATACATGAATATCAAATACTACAAGTATAACTGGTGAAACATTGATATACATGAATATCAAACACTACAAGTATAACTGATGAAACATTGGGATACATGAATATCAAACACTACAAGTATAACTGATGAAACATTGGGATACATGAATATCAAACACTACAAGTATAACTGGTGAAACATTGATATAGATGAATATCAAAACACTACAAGTATAACTGGTGAAACATTGATATACATGAATATCAAACACTACAAGTATAACTGGTGAAACATTGATATACATGAATATCAAATACTACAAGTATAACTGATGAAACATTGATATACATGAATATGAAACACTACAAGTATAACTGATGAAACATTGGGATACATGAATATCAAACACTACAAGTATAACTGGTGAAACATTGATATACATGAATATCAAATACTACAAGTATAACTGGTGAAACATTGATATACATGAATATCAAACACTACAAGTATAACTGATGAAACATTGGGATACATGAATATCAAACACTACAAGTATAACTGGTGAAACATTGATATACATGAATATCAAACACTACAAGTATAACTGATGAAACATTGATATACATGAATATCAAACACTACAAGTATAACTGGTGAAACATTGATATACATGAATATCAAAACACTACAAGTATAACTGATGAAACATTGATATACTTGAATATCAAACACTACAAGTATAATTGGTGAAACATTGATATACATGAACATCAAACATTACAAATATAACTGGTGAAACACTGATATACATGAATCTCAAACACTACAAGTATAACTCGCAAAACATGTATATAAATGAATATCAAATACTACAAGTATAACTGGTGAAACATTGATTTACATGAATATCAAATACTACAAGTATAACTGATGAAACTTTGTTATACATGAATATCAAACACTACAAGCATAACTGGTGAAACATTGATATACATGAATATCAAACACTACAAGTATAACTGGTGAAACATTAATATACATGAATATCAAAACACTACAAGTATAACTGATGAAACATTGATGTACATGAATATCAAAACACTACAAGCATAACTGATGAAATATTGATATACATGAATATCAAATACTACAAGTATAACAATTGAAACATTGATATACATGAATATCAAACACTACAAGTATAACTGGTGAAACATTAATATACATGAATATCAAAACACTACAAGTATAACTGATGAAACATTGATATACATGAATATCAAATACTACAAGTATAACTGATGAAACATTGATATACATGAATATCAAACACTACAAGTATAACTGGTGAAACATTGATATACATGAATATCAAACACTACAAGTATAACTGATGAAACATTGATACACATGAATATCAAACACTTCAAGTATAACTGATGAAACATTGATATGCATGAATATCAAATACTACAAGTATAACTGGTGAAACATTGATATACATGAATATCAAACACTACAAGCATAACTGGTGAAACATTGAGATACATGAATATCAAAACACTACAAGTATAACAGGTGAAACATTGATATACATGAATATCAAACACTACAAGTATAACTGGTGAAACATTGATATACATGAATATCAAAACACTACAAGTATAACTGATGAAACATTGATATAGATGAATATCAAAACACTACAAGTATAACTGGTGAAACATTGATATACATGAATATCAAACACTACAAGTATAACTGGTGAAACATTGATATACATGAATATCAAATACTACAAGTATAACTGATGAAACATTGATATACATGAATATGAAACACTACAAGTATAACTGATGAAACATTGGGATACATGAATATCAAACACTACAAGTATAGCTGGTGAAACATTGATATACATGAATATCAAACACTACAAGTATAACTGATGAAACATTGGGATACATGAATATCAAACACTACAAGTATAACTGGTGAAACATTGATATACATGAATATCAAACACTACAAGTATAACTGATGAAACATTGATATACATGAATATCAAACACTACAAGTATAACTGGTGAAACATTGATATACATGAATATCAAAACACTACAAGTATAACTGATGAAACATTGATATACTTGAATATCAAACACTACAAGTATAATTGGTGAAACATTGATATACATGAACATCAAACATTACAAATATAATTGGTGAAACACTGATATACATGAATCTCAAACACTACAAGTATAACTCGCGAAACATGTATATAAATGAATATCAAATACTACAAGTATAACTGGTGAAACATTGATTTACATGAATATCAAATACTACAAGTATAACTGATGAAACTTTGTTATACATGAATATCAAACACTACAAGCATAACTGGTGAAACATTGATATACATGAATATCAAACACTACAAGTATAACTGGTGAAACATTAATATACATGAATATCAAAACACTACAAGTATAACTGATGAAACATTGATGTACATGAATATCAAAACACTACAAGCATAACTGATGAAATATTGATATACATGAATATCAAATACTACAAGTATAACAATTGAAACATTGATATACATGAATATCAAACACTACAAGTATAACTGGTGAAACATTAATATACATGAATATCAAAACACTACAAGTATAACTGATGAAACATTGATATACATGAATATCAAATACTACAAGTATAACTGATGAAACATTGATATACATGAATATCAAACACTACAAGTATAACTGGTGAAACATTGATATACATGAATATCAAACACTACAAGTATAACTGGTGAAACATTGATATAAATGAACATCAAACACTACAAGTATAGCTGGTGAAACATTGAGATACATGAATATCAAACACTACAAGTATAACTGGTGAAACATTGATATACATGAATATCAAACACTACAAGTATAACTGGTGAAACATTGATATACATGAATATCAAATACTACAAGTATAACTGATGAAACATTGATATACATGAATATGAAACACTACAAGTATAACTGATGAAACATTGGGATACATGAATATCAAACACTACAAGTATAACTGGTGAAACATTGATATACATGAATATCAAATACTACAAGTATAACTGGTGAAACATTGATATACATGAATATCAAACACTACAAGTATAACTGATGAAACATTGGGATACATGAATATCAAACACTACAAGTATAACTGGTGAAACATTGATATGCATGAATATCAAACACTACAAGCATAACTTGTGAAACATTGAGATACATGAATATCAAAAACTACAAGTATAACTGGTGAAACATTGATATACATGAATATCAAAACACTACAAGTATAACTGATGAAACATTGATATACTTGAATATCAAACACTACAAGTATAATTGGTGAAACATTGATATAAATGAACATCAAACACTACAAGTATAGCTGGTGAAACATTGAGATACATGAATATCAAACACTACAAGTATAACTGGTGAAACATTGACATACATGAATATCAAACACTACAAGTATAACTGGTGAAACATTGAGATACATGAATATCAAAACACTACAAGTATAACAGGTGAAACATTGATATACATGAATATCAAACACTACAAGTATAACTGGTGAAACATTGATATACATGAATATCAAAACACTACAAGTATAACTGATGAAACATTGATATAGATGAATATCAAAACACTACAAGTATAACTGGTGAAACATTGATATACATGAATATCAAACACTACAAGTATAACTGGTGAAACATTGATATACATGAATATCAAATACTACAAGTATAACTGATGAAACATTGATATACATGAATATGAAACACTACAAGTATAACTGATGAAACATTGGGATACATGAATATCAAACACTACAAGTATAGCTGGTGAAACATTGAGATACATGAATATCAAACACTACAAGTATAACTGGTGAAACATTGACATACATGAATATCAAACACTACAAGTATAACTGGTGAAACATTGAGATACATGAATATCAAAACACTACAAGTATAACAGGTGAAACATTGATATACATGAATATCAAACACTACAAGTATAACTGGTGAAACATTGATATACATGAATATCAAAACACTACAAGTATAACTGATGAAACATTGATATAGATGAATATCAAAACACTACAAGTATAACTGGTGAAACATTGATATACATGAATATCAAACACTACAAGTATAACTGGTGAAACATTGATATACATGAATATCAAATACTACAAGTATAACTGATGAAACATTGATATACATGAATATGAAACACTACAAGTATAACTGATGAAACATTGGGATACAAGAATATCAAACACTACAAGTATAACTGGTGAAACATTGATATACATGAATATCAAATACTACAAGTATAACTGGTGAAACATTGATATACATGAATATCAAACACTACAAGTATAACTGATGATACATTGGGATACATGAATATCAAACACTACAAGTATAACTGGTGAAACATTGATATACATGAATATCAAACACTACAAGTATAACTGATGAAACATTGATATACATGAATATCAAACACTACAAGTATAACTGATGAAACATTGATATACATGAATATCAAACACTACAAGTATAACTGGTGAAACATTGATATACATGAATATCAAACACTACAAGTATAACTGGTGAAACATTGATATACATGAATATCAAACACTGCAAGTATAACTGGTGAAACATTGATATACATGAATATCAAACACTACAAGTATAACTGATGAAACATTGGGATACATGAATATCAAACACTACAAGTATAACTGGTGAAACATTGATATACACGAATATCAAACACTACAAGCATAACTTGTGAAACATTGATATACTTGAATATCAAACACTACAAGTATAATTGGTGAAACATTGATATACATGAACATCAAACATTACAAATATAACTGGTGAAACACTGATATACATGAATCTCAAACACTACAAGTATAACTCGCGAAACATGTATATAAATGAATATCAAATACTACAAGTATAACTGGTGAAACATTGATTTACATGAATATCAAATACTACAAGTATAACTGATGAAACTTTGTTATACATGAATATCAAACACTACAAGCATAACTGGTAAAACATTGATATACATGAATATCAAACACTACAAGTATAACTGGTGAAACATTAATATACATGAATATCAAAACACTACAAGTATAACTGATGAAACATTGATGTACATGAATATCAAAACACTACAAGCATAACTGATGAAATATTGATATACATGAATATCAAATACTACAAGTATAACAATTGAAACATTGATATACATGAATATCAAACACTACAAGTATAACTGGTGAAACATTAATATACATGAATATCAAAACACTACAAGTATAACTGATGAAACATTGATATACATGAATATCAAATACTACAAGTATAACTGATGAAACATTGATATACATGAATATCAAACACTACAAGTATAACTGGTGAAACATTGATATACATGAATATCAAACACTACAAGTATAACTGGTGAAACATTGATATAAATGAACATCAAACACTACAAGTATAGCTGGTGAAACATTGAAATACATGAATATCAAACACTACAAGTATAACTGGTGAAACATTGATATACATGAATATCAAACACTACAAGTATAACTGGTGAAACATTGATATACATGAATATCAAATACTACAAGTATAACTGATGAAACATTGATATACATGAATATGAAACACTACAAGTATAACTGATGAAACATTGGGATACATGAATATCAAACACTACAAGTATAACTGGTGAAACATTGATATACATGAATATCAAATACTACAAGTATAACTGGTGAAACATTGATATACATGAATATCAAACACTACAAGTATAACTGATGAAACATTGGGATACATGAATATCAAACACTACAAGTATAACTGATGAAACATTGGGATACATGAATATCAAACACTACAAGTATAACTGGTGAAACATTGATATAGATGAATATCAAAACACTACAAGTATAACTGGTGAAACATTGATATACATGAATATCAAACACTACAAGTATAACTGGTGAAACATTGATATACATGAATATCAAATACTACAAGTATAACTGATGAAACATTGATATACATGAATATGAAACACTACAAGTATAACTGATGAAACATTGGGATACATGAATATCAAACACTACAAGTATAACTGGTGAAACATTGATATACATGAATATCAAATACTACAAGTATAACTGGTGAAACATTGATATACATGAATATCAAACACTACAAGTATAACTGATGAAACATTGGGATACATGAATATCAAACACTACAAGTATAACTGGTGAAACATTGATATACATGAATATCAAACACTACAAGTATAACTGATGAAACATTGATATACATGAATATCAAACACTACAAGTATAACTGGTGAAACATTGATATACATGAATATCAAAACACTACAAGTATAACTGATGAAACATTGATATACTTGAAAATCAAACACTACAAGTATAATTGGTGAAACATTGATATACATGAACATCAAACATTACAAATATAACTGGTGAAACACTGATATACATGAATCTCAAACACTACAAGTATAACTCGCAAAACATGTATATAAATGAATATCAAATACTACAAGTATAACTGGTGAAACATTGATTTACATGAATATCAAATACTACAAGTATAACTGATGAAACTTTGTTATACATGAATATCAAACACTACAAGCATAACTGGTGAAACATTGATATACATGAATATCAAACACTACAAGTATAACTGGTGAAACATTAATATACATGAATATCAAAACACTACAAGTATAACTGATGAAACATTGATGTACATGAATATCAAAACACTACAAGCATAACTGATGAAATATTGATATACATGAATATCAAATACTACAAGTATAACAATTGAAACATTGATATACATGAATATCAAACACTACAAGTATAACTGGTGAAACATTAATATACATGAATATCAAAACACTACAAGTATAACTGATGAAACATTGATATACATGAATATCAAATACTACAAGTATAACTGATGAAACATTGATATACATGAATATCAAACACTACAAGTATAACTGGTGAAACATTGATATACATGAATATCAAACACTACAAGTATAACTGATGAAACATTGATACACATGAATATCAAACACTTCAAGTATAACTGATGAAACATTGATATGCATGAATATCAAATACTACAAGTATAACTGGTGAAACATTGATATACATGAATATCAAACACTACAAGCATAACTGGTGAAACATTGAGATACATGAATATCAAAACACTACAAGTATAACAGGTGAAACATTGATATACATGAATATCAAACACTACAAGTATAACTGGTGAAACATTGATATACATGAATATCAAAACACTACAAGTATAACTGATGAAACATTGATATAGATGAATATCAAAACACTACAAGTATAACTGGTGAAACATTGATATACATGAATATCAAACACTACAAGTATAACTGGTGAAACATTGATATACATGAATATCAAATACTACAAGTATAACTGATGAAACATTGATATACATGAATATGAAACACTACAAGTATAACTGATGAAACATTGGGATACATGAATATCAAACACTACAAGTATAACTGGTGAAACATTGATATACATGAATATCAAATACTACAAGTATAACTGGTGAAACATTGATATACATGAATATCAAACACTACAAGTATAACTGATGAAACAATGGGATACATGAATATCAAACACTACAAGTATAACTGGTGAAACATTGATATACACGAATATCAAACACTACAAGCATAACTTGTGAAACATTGAGATACATGAATATCAAACACTACAAGTATAACTGGTGAAACATTGATATACATGAATATCAAATACTACAAGTATAACTGGTGAAACATTGATTTACATGAATATCAAATACTACAAGTATAACTGATGAAACATTGATGTACATGAATATCAAAACACTACAAGCATAACTGATGAAATATTGATATACATGAATATCAAATACTACAAGTATAACAATTGAAACATTGATATACATGAATATCAAACACTACAAGTATAACTGGTGAAACATTAATATACATGAATATCAAAACACTACAAGTATAACTGATGAAACATTGATATACATGAATATCAAATACTACAAGTATAACTGATGAAACATTGATATACATGAATATCAAACACTACAAGTATAACTGGTGAAACATTGATATACATGAATATCAAACACTACAAGTATAACTGGTGAAACATTGATATAAATGAACATCAAACACTACAAGTATAGCTGGTGAAACATTGAGATACATGAATATCAAACACTACAAGTATAACTGGTGAAACATTGATATACATGAATATCAAACACTACAAGTATAACTGGTGAAACATTGATATACATGAATATCAAATACTACAAGTATAACTGATGAAACATTGATATACATGAATATGAAACACTACAAGTATAACTGATGAAACATTGGGATACATGAATATCAAACACTACAAGTATAACTGGTGAAACATTGATATACATGAATATCAAATACTACAAGTATAACTGGTGAAACATTGATATACATGAATATCAAACACTACAAGTATAACTGATGAAACATTGGGATACATGAATATCAAACACTACAAGTATAACTGGTGAAACATTGATATACATGAATATCAAACACTACAAGCATAACTTGTGAAACATTGAGATACATGAATATCAAACACTACAAGTATAACTGGTGAAACATTGATATACATGAATATCAAAACACTACAAGTATAACTGATGAAACATTGATATACTTGAATATCAAACACTACAAGTATAATTGGTGAAACATTGATATAAATGAACATCAAACACTACAAGTATAGCTGGTGAAACATTGAGATACATGAATATCAAACACTACAAGTATAACTGGTGAAACATTGACATACATGAATATCAAACACTACAAGTATAACTGGTGAAACATTGAGATACATGAATATCAAAACACTACAAGTATAACAGGTGAAACATTGATATACATGAATATCAAACACTACAAGTATAACTGGTGAAACATTGATATACATGAATATCAAAACACTACAAGTATAACTGATGAAACATTGATATAGATGAATATCAAAACACTACAAGTATAACTGGTGAAACATTGATATACATGAATATCAAACACTACAAGTATAACTGGTGAAACATTGATATACATGAATATCAAATACTACAAGTATAACTGATGAAACATTGATATACATGAATATGAAACACTACAAGTATAACTGATGAAACATTGGGATACATGAATATCAAACACTACAAGTATAGCTGGTGAAACATTGAGATACATGAATATCAAACACTACAAGTATAACTGGTGAAACATTGACATACATGAATATCAAACACTACAAGTATAACTGGTGAAACATTGAGATACATGAATATCAAAACACTACAAGTATAACAGGTGAAACATTGATATACATGAATATCAAACACTACAAGTATAACTGGTGAAACATTGATATACATGAATATCAAAACACTACAAGTATAACTGATGAAACATTGATATAGATGAATATCAAAACACTACAAGTATAACTGGTGAAACATTGATATACATGAATATCAAACACTACAAGTATAACTGGTGAAACATTGATATACATGAATATCAAATACTACAAGTATAACTGATGAAACATTGATATACATGAATATGAAACACTACAAGTATAACTGATGAAACATTGGGATACATGAATATCAAACACTACAAGTATAACTGGTGAAACATTGATATACATGAATATCAAATACTACAAGTATAACTGGTGAAACATTGATATACATGAATATCAAACACTACAAGTATAACTGATGAAACATTGGGATACATGAATATCAAACACTACAAGTATAACTGGTGAAACATTGATATACATGAATATCAAACACTACAAGTATAACTGATGAAACATTGATATACATGAATATCAAACACTACAAGTATAACTGATGAAACATTGATATACATGAATATCAAACACTACAAGTATAACTGGTGAAACATTGATATACATGAATATCAAACACTACAAGTATAACTGGTGAAACATTGATATACATGAATATCAAACACTACAAGTATAACTGGTGAAACATTGATATACATGAATATCAAACACTACAAGTATAACTGATGAAACATTGGGATACATGAATATCAAACACTACAAGTATAACTGGTGAAACATTGATATACACGAATATCAAACACTACAAGCATAACTTGTGAAACATTGATATACTTGAATATCAAACACTACAAGTATAATTGGTTAAACATTGATATACATGAACATCAAACATTACAAATATAACTGGTGAAACACTGATATACATGAATCTCAAACACTACAAGTATAACTCGCGAAACATGTATATAAATGAATATCAAATACTACAAGTATAACTGGTGAAACATTGATTTACATGAATATCAAATACTACAAGTATAACTGATGAAACTTTGTTATACATGAATATCAAACACTACAAGCATAACTGGTGAAACATTGATATACATGAATATCAAACACTACAAGTATAACTGGTGAAACATTAATATACATGAATATCAAAACACTACAAGTATAACTGATGAAACATTGATATACATGAATATCAAAACACTACAAGCATAACTGATGAAATATTGATATACATGAATATCAAATACTACAAGTATAACAATTGAAACATTGATATACATGAATATCAAACACTACAAGTATAACTGGTGAAACATTAATATACATGAATATCAAAACACTACAAGTATAACTGATGAAACATTGATATACATGAATATCAAATACTACAAGTATAACTGATGAAACATTGATATACATGAATATCAAACACTACAAGTATAACTGGTGAAACATTGATATACATGAATATCAAACACTACAAGTATAACTGGTGAAACATTGATATAAATGAACATCAAACACTACAAGTATAGCTGGTGAAACATTGAAATACATGAATATCAAACACTACAAGTATAACTGGTGAAACATTGATATACATGAATATCAAACACTACAAGTATAACTGGTGAAACATTGATATACATGAATATCAAATACTACAAGTATAACTGGTGAAACATTGATATACATGAATATCAAACACTACAAGTATAACTGATGAAACATTGGGATACATGAATATCAAACACTACAAGTATAACTGATGAAACATTGGGATACATGAATATCAAACACTACAAGTATAACTGGTGAAACATTGATATAGATGAATATCAAAACACTACAAGTATAACTGGTGAAACATTGATATACATGAATATCAAACACTACAAGTATAACTGGTGAAACATTGATATACATGAATATCAAATACTACAAGTATAACTGATGAAACATTGATATACATGAATATGAAACACTACAAGTATAACTGATGAAACATTGGGATACATGAATATCAAACACTACAAGTATAACTGGTGAAACATTGATATACATGAATATCAAATACTACAAGTATAACTGGTGAAACATTGATATACATGAATATCAAACACTACAAGTATAACTGATGAAACATTGGGATACATGAATATCAAACACTACAAGTATAACTGGTGAAACATTGATATACATGAATATCAAACACTACAAGTATAACTGATGAAACATTGATATACATGAATATCAAACACTACAAGTATAACTGGTGAAACATTGATATACATGAATATCAAAACACTACAAGTATAACTGATGAAACATTGATATACTTGAATATCAAACACTACAAGTATAATTGGTGAAACATTGATATACATGAACATCAAACATTACAAATATAACTGGTGAAACACTGATATACATGAATCTCAAACACTACAAGTATAACTCGCAAAACATGTATATAAATGAATATCAAATACTACAAGTATAACTGGTGAAACATTGATTTACATGAATATCAAATACTACAAGTATAACTGATGAAACTTTGTTATACATGAATATCAAACACTACAAGCATAACTGGTGAAACATTGATATACATGAATATCAAACACTACAAGTATAACTGGTGAAACATTAATATACATGAATATCAAAACACTACAAGTATAACTGATGAAACATTGATGTACATGAATATCAAAACACTACAAGCATAACTGATGAAATATTGATATACATGAATATCAAATACTACAAGTATAACAATTGAAACATTGATATACATGAATATCAAACACTACAAGTATAACTGGTGAAACATTAATATACATGAATATCAAAACACTACAAGTATAACTGATGAAACATTGATATACATGAATATCAAATACTACAAGTATAACTGATGAAACATTGATATACATGAATATCAAACACTACAAGTATAACTGGTGAAACATTGATATACATGAATATCAAACACTACAAGTATAACTGATGAAACATTGATACACATGAATATCAAACACTTCAAGTATAACTGATGAAACATTGATATGCATGAATATCAAATACTACAAGTATAACTGGTGAAACATTGATATACATGAATATCAAACACTACAAGCATAACTGGTGAAACATTGAGATACATGAATATCAAAACACTACAAGTATAACAGGTGAAACATTGATATACATGAATATCAAACACTACAAGTATAACTGGTGAAACATTGATATACATGAATATCAAAACACTACAAGTATAACTGATGAAACATTGATATAGATGAATATCAAAACACTACAAGTATAACTGGTGAAACATTGATATACATGAATATCAAACACTACAAGCATAACTGGTGAAACATTGATATACATGAATATCAAATACTACAAGTATAACTGATGAAACATTGATATACATGAATATGAAACACTACAAGTATAACTGATGAAACATTGGGATACATGAATATCAAACACTACAAGTATAGCTGGTGAAACATTGAGATACATGAATATCAAACACTACAAGTATAACTGGTGAAACATTGACATACATGAATATCAAACACTACAAGTATAACTGGTGAAACATTGAGATACATGAATATCAAAACACTACAAGTATAACAGGTGAAACATTGATATACATGAATATCAAACACTACAAGTATAACTGGTGAAACATTGATATACATGAATATCAAAACACTACAAGTATAACTGATGAAACATTGATATAGATGAATATCAAAACACTACAAGTATAACTGGTGAAACATTGATATACATGAATATCAAACACTACAAGTATAACTGGTGAAACATTGATATACATGAATATCAAATACTACAAGTATAACTGATGAAACATTGATATACATGAATATGAAACACTACAAGTATAACTGATGAAACATTGGGATACATGAATATCAAACACTACAAGTATAACTGGTGAAACATTGATATACATGAATATCAAATACTACAAGTATAACTGGTGAAACATTGATATACATGAATATCAAACACTACAAGTATAACTGATGAAACATTGGGATACATGAATATCAAACACTACAAGCATAACTGGTGAAACATTGATATACATGAATATCAAACACTACAAGTATAACTGATGAAACATTGATATACATGAATATCAAACACTACAAGTATAACTGATGAAACATTGATATACATGAATATCAAACACTACAAGTATAACTGGTGAAACATTGATATACATGAATATCAAACACTACAAGTATAACTGGTGAAACATTGATATACATGAATATCAAACACTACAAGTATAACTGGTGAAACATTGATATACATGAATATCAAACACTACAAGTATAACTGATGAAACATTGGGATACATGAATATCAAACACTACAAGTATAACTGGTGAAACATTGATATACACGAATATCAAACACTACAAGCATAACTTGTGAAACATTGATATACTTGAATATCAAACACTACAAGTATAATTGGTGAAACATTGATATACATGAACATCAAACATTACAAATATAACTGGTGAAACACTGATATACATGAATCTCAAACACTACAAGTATAACTCGCGAAACATGTATATAAATGAATATCAAATACTACAAGTATAACTGGTGAAACATTGATTTACATGAATATCAAATACTACAAGTATAACTGATGAAACTTTGTTATACATGAATATCAAACACTACAAGCATAACTGGTGAAACATTGATATACATGAATATCAAACACTACAAGTATAACTGGTGAAACATTAATATACATGAATATCAAAACACTACAAGTATAACTGATGAAACATTGATGTACATGAATATCAAAACACTACAAGCATAACTGATGAAATATTGATATACATGAATATCAAATACTACAAGTATAACAATTGAAACATTGATATACATGAATATCAAACACTACAAGTATAACTGGTGAAACATTAATATACATGAATATCAAAACACTACAAGTATAACTGATGAAACATTGATATACATGAATATCAAATACTACAAGTATAACTGATGAAACATTGATATACATGAATATCAAACACTACAAGTATAACTGGTGAAACATTGATATACATGAATATCAAACACTACAAGTATAACTGGTGAAACATTGATATAAATGAACATCAAACACTACAAGTATAGCTGGTGAAACATTGAAATACATGAATATCAAACACTACAAGTATAACTGGTGAAACATTGATATACATGAATATCAAACACTACAAGTATAACTGGTGAAACATTGATATACATGAATATCAAATACTACAAGTATAACTGATGAAACATTGATATACATGAATATGAAACACTACAAGTATAACTGATGAAACATTGGGATACATGAATATCAAACACTACAAGTATAACTGGTGAAACATTGATATACATGAATATCAAATACTACAAGTATAACTGGTGAAACATTGATATACATGAATATCAAACACTACAAGTATAACTGATGAAACATTGGGATACATGAATATCAAACACTACAAGTATAACTGATGAAACATTGGGATACATGAATATCAAACACTACAAGTATAACTGGTGAAACATTGATATAGATGAATATCAAAACACTACAAGTATAACTGGTGAAACATTGATATACATGAATATCAAACACTACAAGTATAACTGGTGAAACATTGATATACATGAATATCAAATACTACAAGTATAACTGATGAAACATTGATATACATGAATATGAAACACTACAAGTATAACTGATGAAACATTGGGATACATGAATATCAAACACTACAAGTATAACTGGTGAAACATTGATATACATGAATATCAAATACTACAAGTATAACTGGTGAAACATTGATATACATGAATATCAAACACTACAAGTATAACTGATGAAACATTGGGATACATGAATATCAAACACTACAAGTATAACTGGTGAAACATTGATATACATGAATATCAAACACTACAAGTATAACTGATGAAACATTGATATACATGAATATCAAACACTACAAGTATAACTGGTGAAACATTGATATACATGAATATCAAAACACTACAAGTATAACTGATGAAACATTGATATACTTGAATATCAAACACTACAAGTATAATTGGTGAAACATTGATATACATGAACATCAAACATTACAAATATAACTGATGAAACACTGATATACATGAATCTCAAACACTACAAGTATAACTCGCAAAACATGTATATAAATGAATATCAAATACTACAAGTATAACTGGTGAAACATTGATTTACATGAATATCAAATACTACAAGTATAACTGATGAAACTTTGTTATACATGAATATCAAACACTACAAGCATAACTGGTGAAACATTGATATACATGAATATCAAACACTACAAGTATAACTGGTGAAACATTAATATACATGAATATCAAAACACTACAAGTATAACTGATGAAACATTGATGTACATGAATATCAAAACACTACAAGCATAACTGATGAAATATTGATATACATGAATATCAAATACTACAAGTATAACAATTGAAACATTGATATACATGAATATCAAACACTACAAGTATAACTGGTGAAACATTAATATACATGAATATCAAAACACTACAAGTATAACTGATGAAACATTGATATACATGAATATCAAATACTACAAGTATAACTGATGAAACATTGATATACATGAATATCAAACACTACAAGTATAACTGGTGAAACATTAATATACATGAATATCAAAACACTACAAGTATAACTGATGAAACATTGATATACATGAATATCAAATACTACAAGTATAACTGATGAAACATTGATATACATGAATATCAAACACTACAAGTATAACTGGTGAAACATTGATATACATGAATATCAAACACTACAAGTATAACTGGTGAAACATTGATATAAATGAACATCAAACACTACAAGTATAGCTGGTGAAACATTGAAATACATGAATATCAAACACTACAAGTATAACTGGTGAAACATTGATATACATGAATATCAAACACTACAAGTATAACTGGTGAAACATTGATATACATGAATATCAAATACTACAAGTATAACTGATGAAACATTGATATACATGAATATGAAACACTACAAGTATAACTGATGAAACATTGGGATACATGAATATCAAACACTACAAGTATAACTGGTGAAACATTGATATACATGAATATCAAATACTACAAGTATAACTGGTGAAACATTGATATACATGAATATCAAACACTACAAGTATAACTGATGAAACATTGGGATACATGAATATCAAACACTACAAGTATAACTGATGAAACATTGGGATACATGAATATCAAACACTACAAGTATAACTGGTGAAACATTGATATAGATGAATATCAAAACACTACAAGTATAACTGGTGAAACATTGATATACATGAATATCAAACACTACAAGTATAACTGGTGAAACATTGATATACATGAATATCAAATACTACAAGTATAACTGATGAAACATTGATATACATGAATATGAAACACTACAAGTATAACTGATGAAACATTGGGATACATGAATATCAAACACTACAAGTATAACTGGTGAAACATTGATATACATGAATATCAAATACTACAAGTATAACTGGTGAAACATTGATATACATGAATATCAAACACTACAAGTATAACTGATGAAACATTGGGATACATGAATATCAAACACTACAAGTATAACTGGTGAAACATTGATATACATGAATATCAAACACTACAAGTATAACTGATGAAACATTGATATACATGAATATCAAACACTACAAGTATAACTGGTGAAACATTGATATACATGAATATCAAAACACTACAAGTATAACTGATGAAACATTGATATACTTGAATATCAAACACTACAAGTATAATTGGTGAAACATTGATATACATGAACATCAAACATTACAAATATAACTGATGAAACACTGATATACATGAATCTCAAACACTACAAGTATAACTCGCAAAACATGTATATAAATGAATATCAAATACTACAAGTATAACTGGTGAAACATTGATTTACATGAATATCAAATACTACAAGTATAACTGATGAAACTTTGTTATACATGAATATCAAACACTACAAGCATAACTGGTGAAACATTGATATACATGAATATCAAACACTACAAGTATAACTGGTGAAACATTAATATACATGAATATCAAAACACTACAAGTATAACTGATGAAACATTGATGTACATGAATATCAAAACACTACAAGCATAACTGATGAAATATTGATATACATGAATATCAAATACTACAAGTATAACAATTGAAACATTGATATACATGAATATCAAACACTACAAGTATAACTGGTGAAACATTAATATACATGAATATCAAAACACTACAAGTATAACTGATGAAACATTGATATACATGAATATCAAATACTACAAGTATAACTGATGAAACATTGATATACATGAATATCAAACACTACAAGTATAACTGGTGAAACATTGATATACATGAATATCAAACACTACAAGTATAACTGATGAAACATTGATACACATGAATATCAAACACTTCAAGTATAACTGATGAAACATTGATATGCATGAATATCAAATACTACAAGTATAACTGGTGAAACATTGATATACATGAATATCAAACACTACAAGCATAACTGGTGAAACATTGAGATACATGAATATCAAAACACTACAAGTATAACAGGTGAAACATTGATATACATGAATATCAAACACTACAAGTATAACTGGTGAAACATTGATATACATGAATATCAAAACACTACAAGTATAACTGATGAAACATTGATATAGATGAATATCAAAACACTACAAGTATAACTGGTGAAACATTGATATACATGAATATCAAACACTACAAGTATAACTGGTGAAACATTGATATACATGAATATCAAATACTACAAGTATAACTGATGAAACATTGATATACATGAATATGAAACACTACAAGTATAACTGATGAAACATTGGGATACATGAATATCAAACACTACAAGTATAACTGGTGAAACATTGATATACATGAATATCAAATACTACAAGTATAACTGGTGAAACATTGATATACATGAATATCAATCACTACAAGTATAACTGATGAAACAATGGGATACATGAATATCAAACACTACAAGTATAACTGGTGAAACATTGATATACACGAATATCAAACACTACAAGCATAACTTGTGAAACATTGAGATACATGAATATCAAACACTACAAGTATAACTGGTGAAACATTGATATACATGAATATCAAACACTACAAGTATAACTGGTGAAACATTGATATACATGAATATCAAACACTACAAGTATAACTGGTGAAACATTGATATACATGAATATCAAAACACTACAAGTATAACTGATGAAACATTGATATACATGAATATCAAACACTACAAGTATAACTGGTGAAACATTGATATACATGAATATCAAAACACTACAAGTATAACTGATGAAACATTGATATACTTGAATATCAAACACTACAAGTATAATTGGTGAAACATTGATATACATGAACATCAAACATTACAAATATAACTGGTGAAACACTGATATACATGAATCTCAAACACTAGAAGTATAACTCACGAAACATGTATATACATGAATATCAAATACTACAAGTATAACTGGTGAAACATTGATTTACATGAATATCAAATACTACAAGTATAACTGATGAAACTTTGTTATACATGAATATCAAACACTACAAGTATAACTGGTGAAACATTGATATACATGAATATCAAACACTACAAGTATAACTGGTGAAACATTGATATAAATGAACATCAAACACTACAAGTATAGCTGGTGAAACATTGAGATACATGAATATCAAACACTACAAGTATAACTGGTGAAACATTGACATACATGAATATCAAACACTACAAGCATAACTGGTGAAACATTGAGATACATGAATATCAAAACACTACAAGTATAACAGGTGAAACATTGATATACATGAATATCAAATACTACAAGTATAACTGATGAAACTTTGTTATACATGAATATCAAACACTACAAGTATAACTGGTGAAACATTGATATACATGAATATCAAACACTACAAGTATAACTGGTGAAACATTGATATAAATGAACATCAAACACTACAAGTATTGCTGGTGAAACATTGAGATACATGAATATCAAACACTACAAGTATAACTGGTGAAACATTGACATACATGAATATCAAACACTACAAGTATAACTGGTGAAACATTGAGATACATGAATATCAAAACACTACAAGTATAACAGGTGAAACATTGATATACATGAATATCAAACACTACAAGTATAACTGGTGAAACATTGATATACATGAATATCAAAACACTACAAGTATAACTGATGAAACATTGATATAGATGAATATCAAAACACTACAAGTATAACTGGTGAAACATTGATATACATGAATATCAAACACTACAAGTATAACTGGTGAAACATTGATATACATGAATATCAAATACTACAAGTATAACTGATGAAACATTGATATACATGAATATGAAACACTACAAGTATAACTGATGAAACATTGGGATACATGAATATCAAACACTACAAGTATAACTGGTGAAACATTGATATACATGAATATCAAATACTACAAGTATAACTGGTGAAACATTGATATACATGAATATCAAACACTACAAGTATAACTGATGAAACATTGGGATACATGAATATCAAACACTACAAGTATAACTGGTGAAACATTGATATACATGAATATCAAACACTACAAGTATAACTGATGAAACATTGATATACATGAATATCAAACACTACAAGTATAACTGGTGAAACATTGATATACATGAATATCAAAACACTACAAGTATAACTGATGAAACATTGATATACTTGAATATCAAACACTACAAGTATAATTGGTGAAACATTGATATACATGAACATCAAACATTACAAATATAACTGGTGAAACACTGATATACATGAATCTCAAACACTACAAGTATAACTCGCGAAACATGTATATAAATGAATATCAAATACTACAAGTATAACTGGTGAAACATTGATTTACATGTATATCAAATACTACAAGTATAACTGATGAAACTTTGTTATACATGAATATCAAACACTACAAGCATAACTGGTGAAACATTGATATACATGAATATCAAACACTACAAGTATAACTGGTGAAACATTAATATACATGAATATCAAAACACTACAAGTATAACTGATGAAACATTGATGTACATGAATATCAAAACACTACAAGCATAACTGATGAAATATTGATATACATGAATATCAAATACTACAAGTATAACAATTGAAACATTGATATACATGAATATCAAACACTACAAGTATAACTGGTGAAACATTAATATACATGAATATCAAAACACTACAAGTATAACTGATGAAACATTGATATACATGAATATCAAATACTACAAGTATAACTGATGAAACATTGATATACATGAATATCAAACACTACAAGTATAACTGGTGAAACATTGATATACATGAATATCAAACACTACAAGTATAGCTGATGAAACATTGATACACATGAATATCAAACACTTCAAGTATAACTGATGAAACATTGATATGCATGAATATCAAATACTACAAGTATAACTGGTGAAACATTGATATACATGAATATCAAACACTACAAGCATAACTGGTGAAACATTGAGATACATGAATATCAAAACACTATAAGTATAACTGATGAAACATTGATATACATGAATATCAAATACTACAAGTATAACTGGTGAAACATTGATATACATGAATATCAAACACTACAAGCATAACTGGTGAAACATTGATTTACATGAATATTAAATACTACAAGTATAACTGATGAAACACTGATATACATGAATCTCAACCACTACAAGTATAACTGATGAAACATTGATATACATGAATATCAAATACTACAAGTATAACTGGTGAAACGTTGATATACATGAATAACAAACACTACAAGTATAACTGATGAAACATTGATATACATGAATATCAAACACTACAAGTATAATTGGTGAAACATTGATATACATGAATATCAAACACTACAAGCATAACTGGTGAAACATTGATATACATGAACATCAAACACTACAAGTATAACTGGTGAAACATTGATATATATGAATATCAAACACTACAAGCATAACTGGTGAAACATTGATATACATGAATATCAAACACTACAAGTATAACTGGTGAAACATTGATATACATGAATATCAAACACTACAATTATAACTGGTGAAACATTGATATACATAAATATCAAATACTACAAGTATAACTGATGAAACATTGATATACATGAATATGAAACACTACAAGTATAACTGGTGAAACATTGATATACATGAATATCAAACACTACAAGTATAACTGGTGAAACATTGATATACATGAATATCAAGACCCTACAAGTATAACTGGTTAAACATTGATATACTTGAATATCAAACACTACAAGTATAATTGGTGAAACATTGATATACATGAACATCAAACATTACAAATATAACTGGTGAAACACTGATATACATGAATCTCAAACACTACAAGTATAACTCGCGAAACATGTATATTCATGAATATCAAATACTACAAGTATAACTGGTGAAACATTGATTTACATGAATATCAAATACTACAAGTATAACTCATGAAACTTTGTTATACATGAATATCAAACACTACAAGTATAACTGGTGAAACATTGATATACATGAATATCAAACACTACAAGTATAACTGGTGAAACATTGATATAAATGAACATCAAACACTACAAGTATAGCTGGTGAAACATTGAGATACATGAATATCAAACACTACAAGTATAACTGGTGAAACATTGACATACATGAATATCAAACACTACAAGTATAACTGGTGAAACATTGAGATACATGAATATCAAAACACTACAAGTATAACAGGTGAAACATTGATATACATGAATATCAAACACTACAAGTATAACTGGTGAAACATTGATATACATGAATATCAAAACACTACAAGTATAACTGATGAAACATTGATATAGATGAATATCAAAACACTACAAGTATAACTGGTGAAACATTGATATACATGAATATCAAACACTACAAGTATAACTGGTGAAACATTGATATACATGAATATCAAATACTACAAGTATAACTGATGAAACATTGATATACATGAATATGAAACACTACAAGTATAACTGATGAAACATTGGGATACATGAATATCAAACACTACAAGTATAACTGGTGAAACATTGATATACATGAATATCAAATACTACAAGTATAACTGGTGAAACATTGATATACATGAATATCAAACACTACAAGTATAACTGATGAAACATTGGGATACATGAATATCAAACACTACAAGTATAACTGGTGAAACATTGATATACATGAATATCAAACACTACAAGCATAACTTGTGAAACATTGAGATACATGAATATCAAACACTACAAGTATAACTGGTGAAACATTGATATACATGAATATCAAACACTACAAGTATAACTGGTGAAACATTGATATACATGAATATCAAACACTACAAGTATAACTGGTGAAACATTGATATACATGAATATCAAAACACTACAAGTATAACTGATGAAACATTGATATACATGAATATCAAACACTACAAGTATAACTGGTGAAATATTGATATACATGAATATCAAAACGCTACAAGTATAATTGATGAAACATTGATATACATGAATATCAAAACACTACAAGTATAACTGGTGAAACATTGATATACATGAATATAAAACACTACAAGTATTACTGGTGTAACATTGATATACATGAATATCCAACACTACAAGTATTAATGGTGAAACATTGATATACATGAATATCAAACACTACAAGTATAACTGAAAAAACATTGATATACATGAATATCAAATACTACAAGTATAATTGGTGAAACATTGATATACATGAACATCAAACACTACAAATATAACTGATGAAACACTGATATACATGAATATCAAGACACTACAAGTATAACTGGTGAAACATTGATATACATGAATATCAAACACTACAAGTATAACTGGTGAAACATTGATATAAATGAATATCAAACACTACAAGTATAGCTGGTGAAACATTGAGATACATGAATATCAAACACTACAAGTATAACTGGTGAAACATTGACATACATGAATATCAAACACTACAAGTATAACTGGTGAAACATTGAGATACATGAATATCAAAACACTACAAGCATAACTGGTGAAACATTGATATACATGAATATCAAACACTACAAGTATAACTGGTGAAACAGTCATATACATGAATATCAAAACACTACAAGTATAACTGATGAAACATTGATATACATGAATATCAAATACTACAAGTATAACTGATGAAACATTGATATACATGAATATCAAACACTACAAGTATAACTGGTGAAACATTGATATACATGAATATCAAACACTACAAGTATAACTGATGAAACATTGATACACATGAATATCAAACACTACAAGTATATCTGGAGAAACATTGATATACATGAATATCAAATACTACAAGTATAACTGGTGAAACATTGATATACATGAATATCAAACACTACAAGCATAACTGGTGAAACATTGATATACATGAACATAAACACTACAAGTATAACTGGTGAAACATTGATATACATGAATATCAAACACTACAAGCATAACTGATGAAACATTGAGATACATGAATATCAAAACACTATAAGTATAACTGATGAAACATTGATATGCATGAATATCAAATACTACAAGTACAACTGATGAAACATTGATATACATGAATATCAAACACTACAAGTATAACTGGTGAAACATTGATATACATGAATATCAAATACTACAAGTATAACTGGTGAAACATTGATATACATGAATATCAAATACTACAAGTATAGCTGGTGAAACATTGAGATACATGAATATCAAACACTACAAGTATAACTGGTGAAACATTGACATACATGAATATCAAACACTACAAGTATAACTGGTGAAACATTGAGATACATGAATATCAAAACACTACAAGTATAACAGGTGAAACATTGATATACATGAATATCAAACACTACAAGTATAACTGGTGAAACATTGATATACATGAATATCAAAACACTACAAGTATAACTGATGAAACATTGATATACATGAATATCAAAACACTACAAGTATAACTGGTGAAACATTGATATACATGAATATCAAACAATACAAGTATAACTGGTGAAACATTGATATACATGAATATCAAATACTACAAGTATAACTGATGAAACATTGATATACATGAATATGAAACACTACAAGTATAACTGATGAAACATTGGGATACATGAATATCAAACACTACAAGTATAACTGGTGAAACATTGATATACATGAATATCAAATACTACAAGTATAACTGGTGAAACATTGATATACATGAATATCAAACACTACAAGTATAACTGATGAAACATTGGGATACATGAATATCAAACACTACAAGTATAACTGGTGAAACATTGATATACATGAATATCAAACACTACAAGCATAACTTGTGAAACATTGAGATACATGAATATCAAACACTACAAGTATAACTGGTGAAACATTGATATACATGAATATCAAACACTACAAGTATAACTGGTGAAACATTGATATACATGAATATCAAACACTACAAGTATAACTGGTGAAACATTGATATACATGAATATCAAAACACTACAAGTATAACTGATGAAACATTGATATACATGAATATCAAACACTACAAGTATAACTGGTGAAATATTGATATACATGAATATCAAAATGCTACAAGTATAATTGATGAAACATTGATATACATGAATATCAAAACACTACAAGTATAACTGGTGAAACATTGATATACATGAATATAAAACACTACAAGTATAACTGGTGTAACATTGATATACATGAATATCCAACACTACAAGTATTAATGGTGAAACATTGATATACATGAATATCAAACACTACAAGTATAACTGAAAAAACATTGATATACATGAATATCAAATACTACAAGTATAATTGGTGAAACATTGATATACATGAACATCAAACACTACAAATATAACTGATGAAACACTGATATACATGAATATCAAGACACTACAAGTATAACTGGTGAAACATTGATATACATGAATATCAAACACTACAAGTATAACTGGTGAAACATTGATATAAATGAATATCAAACACTACCAGTATAGCTGGTGAAACATTGAGATACATGAATATCAAACACTACAAGTATAACTGGTGAAACATTGACATACATGAATATCAAACACTACAAGTATAACTGGTGAAACATTGAGATACATGAATATCAAAACACTACAAGCATAACTGGTGAAACATTGATATACATGAATATCAAACACTACAAGTATAACTGGTGAAACAGTCATATACATGAATATCAAAACACTACAAGTATAATTGGTGAAACATTGATATACATGAACATCAAACATTACAAATATAACTGGTGAAACACTGATATACATGAATCTCAAACACTACAAGTATAACTCGCGAAACATGTATATTCATGAATATCAAATACTACAAGTATAACTGGTGAAACATTGATTTACATGAATATCAAATACTACAAGTACAACTGATGAAACATTGATATACATGAATATCAAACACTACAAGTATAACTGGTGAAACATTGATATACATGAATATCAAATACTACAAGTATAACTGGTGAAACATTGATATACATGAATATCAAACACTACAAGTATAGCTGGTGAAACATTGAGATACATGAATATCAAACACTACAAGTATAACTGGTGAAACATTGACATACATGAATATCAAACACTACAAGTATAACTGGTGAAACATTGAGATACATGAATATCAAAACACTACAAGTATAACAGGTGAAACATTGATATACATGAATATCAAACACTACAAGTATAACTGGTGAAACATTGATATACATGAATATCAAAACACTACAAGTATAACTGATGAAACATTGATATAGATGAATATCAAAACACTACAAGTATAACTGGTGAAACATTGATATACATGAATATCAAACACTACAAGTATAACTGGTGAAACATTGATATACATGAATATCAAATACTACAAGTATAACTGATGAAACATTGATATACATGAATATGAAACACTACAAGTATAACTGATGAAACATTGGGATACATGAATATCAAACACTACAAGTATAACTGGTGAAACATTGATATACATGAATATCAAATACTACAAGTATAACTGGTGAAACATTGATATACATGAATATCAAACACTACAAGTATAACTGATGAAACATTGGGATACATGAATATCAAACACTACAAGTATAACTGGTGAAACATTGATATACATGAATATCAAACACTACAAGCATAACTTGTGAAACATTGAGATACATGAATATCAAACACTACAAGTATAACTGGTGAAACATTGATATACATGAATATCAAACACTACAAGTATAACTGGTGAAACATTGATATACATGAATATCAAACACTACAAGTATAACTGGTGAAACATTGATATACATGAATATCAAAACACTACAAGTATAACTGATGAAACATTGATATACATGAATATCAAACACTACAAGTATAACTGGTGAAATATTGATATACATGAATATCAAAATGCTACAAGTATAATTGATGAAACATTGATATACATGAATATCAAAACACTACAAGTATAACTGGTGAAACATTGATATACATGAATATAAAACACTACAAGTATAACTGGTGTAACATTGATATACATGAATATCCAACACTACAAGTATTAATGGTGAAACATTGATATACATGAATATCAAACACTACAAGTATAACTGAAAAAACATTGATATACATGAATATCAAATACTACAAGTATAATTGGTGAAACATTGATATACATGAACATCAAACACTACAAATATAACTGATGAAACACTGATATACATGAATATCAAGACACTACAAGTATAACTGGTGAAACATTGATATACATGAATATCAAACACTACAAGTATAACTGGTGAAACATTGATATAAATGAATATCAAACACTACAAGTATTGCTGGTGAAACATTGAGATACATGAATATCAAACACTACAAGTATAACTGGTGAAACATTGACATACATGAATATCAAACACTACAAGTATAACTGGTGAAACATTGAGATACATGAATATCAAAACACTACAAGCATAACTGGTGAAACATTGATATACATGAATATCAAACACTACAAGTATAACTGGTGAAACAGTCATATACATGAATATCAAAACACTACAAGTATAATTGGTGAAACATTGATATACATGAACATCAAACATTACAAATATAACTGGTGAAACACTGATATACATGAATCTCAAACACTACAAGTATAACTCGCGAAACATGTATATTCATGAATATCAAATACTACAAGTATAACTGGTGAAACATTGATTTACATGAATATCAAATACTACAAGTATAACTCATGAAACTTTGTTATACATGAATATCAAACACTACAAGTATAACTGGTGAAACATTGATATACATGAATATCAAACACTACAAGTATAACTGGTGAAACATTGATATAAATGAACATCAAACACTACAAGTATAGCTGGTGAAACATTGAGATACATGAATATCAAACACTACAAGTATAACTGGTGAAACATTGACATACATGAATATCAAACACTACAAGTATAACTGGTGAAACATTGAGATACATGAATATCAAAACACTACAAGTATAACAGGTGAAACATTGATATACATGAATATCAAACACTACAAGTATAACTGGTGAAACATTGATATACATGAATATCAAAACACTACAAGTATAACTGATGAAACATTGATATAGATGAATATCAAAACACTACAAGTATAACTGGTGAAACATTGATATACATGAATATCAAACACTACAAGTATAACTGGTGAAACATTGATATACATGAATATCAAATACTACAAATATAACTGATGAAACATTGATATACATGAATATGAAACACTACAAGTATAACTGATGAAACATTGGGATACATGAATATCAAACACTACAAGTATAACTGGTGAAACATTGAGATACATGAATATCAAACACTACAAGTATAACTGGTGAAACATTGATATACATGAATATCAAACACTACAAGTATAACTGGTGAAACATTGATATACATGAATATCAAACACTACAAGTATAACTGGTGAAACATTGATATACATGAATATCAAAACACTACAAGTATAACTGATGAAACATTGATATACATGAATATCAAACACTACAAGTATAACTGGTGAAATATTGATATACATGAATATCAAAACGCTACAAGTATAATTGATGAAACATTGATATACATGAATATCAAAACACTACAAGTATAACTGGTGAAACATTGATATACATGAATATAAAACACTACAAGTATAACTGGTGTAACATTGATATACATGAATATCCAACACTACAAGTATTAATGGTGAAACATTGATATACATGAATATCAAACACTACAAGTATAACTGAAAAAACATTGATATACATGAATATCAAATACTACAAGTATAATTGGTGAAACATTGATATACATGAACATCAAACACTACAAATATAACTGATGAAACACTGATATACATGAATATCAAGACACTACAAGTATAACTGGTGAAACATTGATATACATGAATATCAAACACTACAAGTATAACTGGTGAAACATTGATATAAATGAATATCAAACACTACAAGTATAGCTGGTGAAACATTGAGATACATGAATATCAAACACTACAAGTATAACTGGTGAAACATTGACATACATGAATATCAAACACTACAAGTATAACTGGTGAAACATTGAGATACATGAATATCAAAACACTACAAGCATAACTGGTGAAACATTGATATACATGAATATCAAACACTACAAGTATAACTGGTGAAACAGTCATATACATGAATATCAAAACACTACAAGTATAACTGATGAAACATTGATATACATGAATATCAAATACTACAAGTATAACTGATGAAACATTGATATACATGAATATCAAACACTACAAGTATAACTGGTGAAACATTGATATAAATGAATATCAAACACTACAAGTATAGCTGGTGAAACATTGAGATACATGAATATCAAACACTACAAGTATAACTGGTGAAACATTGACATACATGAATATCAAACACTACAAGTATAACTGGTGAAACATTGAGATACATGAATATCAAAACACTACAAGCATAACTGGTGAAACATTGATATACATGAATATCAAACACTACAAGTATAACTGGTGAAACAGTCATATACATGAATATCAAAACACTACAAGTATAACTGATGAAACATTGATATACATGAATATCAAATACTACAAGTATAACTGATGAAACATTGATATACATGAATATCAAACACTACAAGTATAACTGGTGAAACATTGATATACATGAATATCAAACACTACAAGTATAACTGATGAAACATTGATACACATGAATATCAAACACTACAAGTATATCTGGAGAAACATTGATATACATGAATATCAAATACTACAAGTATAACTGGTGAAACATTGATATACATGAATATCAAACACTACAAGCATAACTGGTGAAACATTGATATACATGAACATAAACACTACAAGTATAACTGGTGAAACATTGATATACATGAATATCAAACACTACAAGCATAACTGGTGAAACATTGAGATACATGAATATCAAAACACTATAAGTATAACTGATGAAACATTGATATGCATGAATATCAAATACTACAAGTACAACTGATGAAACATTGATATACATGAATATCAAACACTACAAGTATAACTGGTGAAACATTGATATACATGAATATCAAATACTACAAGTATAACTGGTGAAACATTGACATACATGAATATCAAACACTACAAGTATAACTGGTGAAACATTGAGATACATGAATATCAAAACACTACAAGTATAACAGGTGAAACATTGATATACATGAATATCAAACACTACAAGTATAACTGGTGAAACATTGATATACATGAATATCAAAACACTACAAGTATAACTGATGAAACATTGATATAGATGAATATCAAAACACTACAAGTATAACTGGTGAAACATTGATATACATGAATATCAAACACTACAAGTATAACTGGTGAAACATTGATATACATGAATATCAAATACTACAAGTATAACTGATGAAACATTGATATACATGAATATGAAACACTACAAGTATAACTGATGAAACATTGGGATACATGAATATCAAACACTACAAGTATAACTGGTGAAACATTGATATACATGAATATCAAATACTACAAGTATAACTGGTGAAACATTGATATACATGAATATCAAACACTACAAGTATAACTGATGAAACATTGGGATACATGAATATCAAACACTACAAGTATAACTGGTGAAACATTGATATACATGAATATCAAACACTACAAGCATAACTTGTGAAACATTGAGATACATGAATATCAAACACTACAAGTATAACTGGTGAAACATTGATATACATGAATATCAAACACTACAAGTATAACTGGTGAAACATTGATATACATGAATATCAAACACTACAAGTATAACTGGTGAAACATTGATATACATGAATATCAAAACACTACAAGTATAACTGATGAAACATTGATATACATGAATATCAAACACTACAAGTATAACTGGTGAAATATTGATATACATGAATATCAAAATGCTACAAGTATAATTGATGAAACATTGATATACATGAATATCAAAACACTACAAGTATAACTGGTGAAACATTGATATACATGAATATAAAACACTACAAGTATAACTGGTGTAACATTGATATACATGAATATCCAACACTACAAGTATTAATGGTGAAACATTGATATACATGAATATCAAACACTACAAGTATAACTGAAAAAACATTGATATACATGAATATCAAATACTACAAGTATAATTGGTGAAACATTGATATACATGAACATCAAACACTACAAATATAACTGATGAAACACTGATATACATGAATATCCAACACTACAAGTATTAATGGTGAAACATTGATATACATGAATATCAAACACTACAAGTATAACTGAAAAAACATTGATATACATGAATATCAAATACTACAAGTATAATTGGTGAAACATTGATATACATGAACATCAAACACTACAAATATAACTGGTGAAACATTGATATACATGAATATCAAACACTACAAGTATAACTGGTGAAACATTGATATACATGAATATCAAAACACTACAAGTATAACTGATGAAACATTGATATACATGAATATCAAACACTACAAGTATAACTGGTGAAATATTGATATACATGAATATCAAAATGCTACAAGTATAATTGATGAAACATTGATATACATGAATATCAAAACACTACAAGTATAACTGGTGAAACATTGATATACATGAATATAAAACACTACAAGTATAACTGGTGTAACATTGATATACATGAATATCCAACACTACAAGTATTAATGGTGAAACATTGATATACATGAATATCAAACACTACAAGTATAACTGAAAAAACATTGATATACATGAATATCAAATACTACAAGTATAATTGGTGAAACATTGATATACATGAACATCAAACACTACAAATATAACTGATGAAACACTGATATACATGAATATCAAGACACTACAAGTATAACTGGTGAAACATTGATATACATGAATATCAAACACTACAAGTATAACTGGTTAAACATTGATATAAATGAATATCAAACACTACAAGTATAGCTGGTGAAACATTGAGATACATGAATATCAAACACTACAAGTATAACTGGTGAAACATTGACATACATGAATATCAAACACTACAAGTATAACTGGTGAAACATTGAGATACATGAATATCAAAACACTACAAGCATAACTGGTGAAACATTGATATACATGAATATCAAACACTACAAGTATAACTGGTGAAACATTCATATACATGAATATCAAAACACTACAAGTATAACTGATGAAACATTGATATACATGAATATCAAATACTACAAGTATAACTGATGAAACATTGATATACATGAATATCAAACACTACAAGTATAACTGGTGAAACATTGATATACATGAATATCAAACACTACAAGTATAACTGATGAAACATTGATACACATGAATATCAAACACTACAAGTATATCTGGAGAAACATTGATATACATGAATATCAAATACTACAAGTATAACTGGTGAAACATTGATATACATGAATATCAAACACTACAAGCATAACTGGTGAAACATTGATATACATGAACATAAACACTACAAGTATAACTGGTGAAACATTGATATACATGAATATCAAACACTACAAGCATAACTGGTGAAACATTGAGATACATGAATATCAAAACACTATAAGTATAACTGATGAAACATTGATATGCATGAATATCAAATACTACAAGTACAACTGATGAAACATTGATATACATGAATATCAAACACTACAAGTATAACTGGTGAAACATTGATATACATGAATATCAAATACTACAAGTATAACTGGTGAAACATTGATATACATGAATATCAAACACTACAAGCATAACTGGTGAAACATTGATTTACATGAATATCAAATACTACAAGTATAACTGATGAAACACTGATATACATGAATCTCAAACACTACAAGTATAACTGATGAAACATTGATATACATGAATATCAAATACTACAAGTATAACTGGTGAAACATTGATATACATGAATAACAAACACTACAAGTATAACTGATGAAACATTGATATACATGAATATCAAACACTACAAGTATAATTGGTGAAACATTGATATACATGAATATCAAACACTACAAGTATAATTGATGAAACATTGATATACATGAATATCAAAACACTACAAGTATAACTGGTGAAACATTGATATACATGAATATCAAACACTACAAGTATAACTGGTGTAACATTGATATACATGAATATCCAACACTACAAGTATTACTGGTGAAACATTGATATACATGAATATCAAACACTACAAGTATAACTGAAAAAACATTGATATACATGAATATCAAATACTACAAGTATAATTGGTGAAACATTGATATACATGAACATCAAACACTACAAATATAACTGGTGAAACACTGATATACATGAATATCAAGACACTACAAGTATAACTGGTGAAACATTGATATACTTGAATATCAAACACTACAAGTATAACTGGTGAAACATTGATATACATGAATATCAAACACTACAAGTATAACTGGTGAAACATTGATATAAATGAATATCAAACACTACAAGTATAGCTGGTGAAACATTGAGATACATGAATATCAAACACTACAAGTATTACTGGTGAAACATTGATATACATGAATATCAAACACTACAAGTATAACTGGTGAAACATTGAGATACATGAATATCAAAACACTACAAGCATAACTGGTGAAACATTGATATACATGAATATCAAACACTACAAGTATAACTGGTGAAACATTAATATACATGAATATCAAATACTACAAGTATAACTGGTGAAACATTCATATACATGAATATCAAACACTACAAGCATAACTGGTGAAACATTGATTTACATGAATATCAAATACTACAAGTATAACTGATGAAACACTGATATACATGAATCTCAAACACTACAAGTATAACTGATGAAACATTGATATACATGAATATCAAATACTACAAGTATAACTGGTGAAACATTGATATACATGAATAACAAACACTACAAGTATAACTGATGAAACATTGATATACATGAATATCAAACACTACAAGTATAATTGGTGAAACATTGATATACATGAATATCAAACACTACAAGCATAACTGGTGAAACATTGAAATACATAAATATCAAAACGCTACAAGTATAACTGATGAAACATTGATATACATGAATATCAAACACTACAAGTATAACTGGTGAAATATTGATATACATGAATATCAAAACGCTACAAGTATAATTGATGAAACATTGATATACATGAATATCAAACACTACAAGTATAATTGGTGAAACATTGATATACATGAATATCAAATACTACAAGTATAACTGATGAAACACTGATATACATGAATCTCAAACACTACAAGTATAACTGATGAAACATTGATATACATGAATATCAAATACTACAAGTATAACTGGTGAAACGTTGATATACATGAATAACAAACACTACAAGTATAACTGATGAAACATTGATATACATGAATATCAAACACTACAAGTATAATTGGTGAAACATTGATATACATGAATATCAAACACTACAAGCATAACTGGTGAACCATTGATATACATGAACATCAAACACTACAAGTATAACTGGTGAAACATTGATATATATGAATATCAAACACTACAAGCATAACTGGTGAAACATTGTTATACATGAATATCAAACACTACAAGTATAACTGGTGAAACATTGATATACATGAACATCAAACACTACAAGTATAGCTGGTGAAACATTGACATACATGAATATCAAACACTACAAGTATAACTGGTGAAACATTGAGATACAGGAATATCAAAACACTAAAAGTATAACAGGTGAAACATTGATATACATGAATATCAAACACTACAAGTATAACTGGTGAAACATTGATATACATGAATATCAAAACACTACAGGTATAACTGATGAAACATTGATATACATGAATATCAAACACTACATGGATAACTGAAAAAACATTGATATACATGAATATCAAATACTACAAGTATAATTGGTGAAACACTGATATACATGAACATCAAACACTACAAATATAACTGGTGAAACACTGATATACATGAATATCAAGACACTACAAGTATAACTGGTGAAACATTGATATACTTGAATATCAAACACTACAAGTATAACTGGTGAAACATTGATATACATGAATATCAAACACTACAAGTATAACTGGTGAAACATTGATATAAATGAATATCAAACACTACAAGAATAGCTGGTGAAACATTGAGATACATGAATATCAAACACTACAAGTATAACTGGTGAAACATTGACATATATGAATATCAAAACACTACAAGCATAACTGGTGAAACATTGATATACATGAATATCAAACACTACAAGTATAACTGGTGAAACATTGAGATACATGAATATCAAAACACTACAAGCATAACTGGTGAAACATTGATATACATGAATATCAAACACTACAAGTATAACTGGTGAAACATTGATATACATGAATATCAAACACTACAAGCATAACTGGTGAAACATTGAGATACATGAATATCAAAACACTATAAGTATAACTGATGAAACATTGATATGCATGAATATCAAATACTACAAGTACAACTGATGAAACATTGATATACATGAATATCAAACACTACAAGTATAACTGGTGAAACATTGATATACATGAATATCAAATACTACAAGTATAACTGGTGAAACATTGATATACATGAATATCAAACACTACAAGCATAACTGGTGAAACATTGATTTACATGAATATCAAATACTACAAGTATAACTGATGAAACACTGATATACATGAATCTCAAACACTACAAGTATAACTGATGAAACATTGATATACATGAATATCAAATACTACAAGTATAACTGGTGAAACATTGATATACATGAATAACAAACACTACAAGTATAACTGATGAAACATTGATATACATGAATATCAAACACTACAAGTATAATTGGTGAAACATTGATATACATGAATATCAAACACTACAAGTATAATTGATGAAACATTGATATACATGAATATCAAAACACTACAAGTATAACTGGTGAAACATTGATATACATGAATATCAAACACTACAAGTATAACTGGTGTAACATTGATATACATGAATATCCAACACTACAAGTATTACTGGTGAAACATTGATATACATGAATATCAAACACTACAAGTATAACTGAAAAAACATTGATATACATGAATATCAAATACTACAAGTATAATTGGTGAAACATTGATATACATGAACATCAAACACTACAAATATAACTGGTGAAACACTGATATACATGAATATCAAGACACTACAAGTATAACTGGTGAAACATTGATATACTTGAATATCAAACACTACAAGTATAACTGGTGAAACATTGATATACATGAATATCAAACACTACAAGTATAACTGGTGAAACATTGATATAAATGAATATCAAACACTACAAGTATAGCTGGTGAAACATTGAGATACATGAATATCAAACACTACAAGTATTACTGGTGAAACATTGATATACATGAATATCAAACACTACAAGTATAACTGGTGAAACATTGAGATACATGAATATCAAAACACTACAAGCATAACTGGTGAAACATTGATATACATGAATATCAAACACTACAAGTATAACTGGTGAAACATTAATATACATGAATATCAAATACTACAAGTATAACTGGTGAAACATTCATATACATGAATATCAAACACTACAAGCATAAGTGGTGAAACATTGATTTACATGAATATCAAATACTACAAGTATAACTGATGAAACACTGATATACATGAATCTCAAACACTACAAGTATAACTGATGAAACATTGATATACATGAATATCAAATACTACAAGTATAACTGGTGAAACATTGATATACATGAATAACAAACACTACAAGTATAACTGATGAAACATTGATATACATGAATATCAAACACTACAAGTATAATTGGTGAAACATTGATATACATGAATATCAAACACTACAAGCATAACTGGTGAAACATTGAAATACATAAATATCAAAACGCTACAAGTATAACTGATGAAACATTGATATACATGAATATCAAACACTACAAGTATAACTGGTGAAATATTGATATACATGAATATCAAAACGCTACAAGTATAATTGATGAAACATTGATATACATGAATATCAAACACTACAAGTATAATTGGTGAAACATTGATATACATGAATATCAAATACTACAAGTATAACTGATGAAACACTGATATACATGAATCTCAAACACTACAAGTATAACTGATGAAACATTGATATACATGAATATCAAATACTACAAGTATAACTGGTGAAACGTTGATATACATGAATAACAAACACTACAAGTATAACTGATGAAACATTGATATACATGAATATCAAACACTACAAGTATAATTGGTGAAACATTGATATACATGAATATCAAACACTACAAGCATAACTGGTGAACCATTGATATACATGAACATCAAACACTACAAGTATAACTGGTGAAACATTGATATATATGAATATCAAACACTACAAGCATAACTGGTGAAACATTGTTATACATGAATATCAAACACTACAAGTATAACTGGTGAAACATTGATATACATGAACATCAAACACTACAAGTATAGCTGGTGAAACATTGACATACATGAATATCAAACACTACAAGTATAACTGGTGAAACATTGAGATACAGGAATATCAAAACACTAAAAGTATAACAGGTGAAACATTGATATACATGAATATCAAACACTACAAGTATAACTGGTGAAACATTGATATACATGAATATCAAAACACTACAGGTATAACTGATGAAACATTGATATACATGAATATCAAACACTACATGGATAACTGAAAAAACATTGATATACATGAATATCAAATACTACAAGTATAATTGGTGAAACACTGATATACATGAACATCAAACACTACAAATATAACTGGTGAAACACTGATATACATGAATATCAAGACACTACAAGTATAACTGGTGAAACATTGATATACTTGAATATCAAACACTACAAGTATAACTGGTGAAACATTGATATACATGAATATCAAACACTACAAGTATAACTGGTGAAACATTGATATAAATGAATATCAAACACTACAAGAATAGCTGGTGAAACATTGAGATACATGAATATCAAACACTACAAGTATAACTGGTGAAACATTGACATATATGAATATCAAAACACTACAAGCATAACTGGTGAAACATTGATATACATGAATATCAAACACTACAAGTATAACTGGTGAAACATTGAGATACATGAATATCAAAACACTACAAGCATAACTGGTGAAACATTGATATACATGAATATCAAACACTACAAGTATAACTGGTGAAACATTAATATACATGAATATCAAAACACTACAAGTATAACTGATGAAACATTGATGTACATGAATATCAAAACACTACAAGCATAACTGATGAAATATTGATATACATGAATATCAAATATTACAAGTATAACAATTGAAACATTGATATACATGAATATCAAACACTATAAGTATAACTGATGAAACATTGATATACATGAATATCAAATACTACAAGTATAACTGATGAAACATTGATATACATGAATATCAAACACTACAAGTATAACTGGTGAAACATTGATATACATGAATATCAAACACTACAAGTATAACTGATGAAACATAGATACACATGAATATCAAACACTACAAGTATAACTGGTGAAACATTGATATGCATGCATATCAAATACTACAAGTATAACTGGTGAAACATTGATATACATGAATATCAAAACACTATAAGTATAACTGATGAAACATTTATATGCATGAATATCAAATACTACAAGTACAACTGATGAAACATTGATATACATGAATATCAAACACTACAAGTATAACTGGTGAAACATTGATATACATGAATATCAAATACTACAAGTATAACTGGTGAAACATTGATATACATGAATATCAAACACTACAAGCATAACTGGTGAAACATTGATTTACATGAATATCAAATACTACAAGTATAACTGATGAAACACTGATATACATGAATCTCAAACACTACAAGTATAACTGATGAAACATTGATATACATCAATATCAAATACTACAAGTATAACTGGTGAAACGTTGATATACATGAATAACAAACACTACAAGTATAACTGATGAAACATTGATATACATGAATATCAAACACTACAAGTATAATTGGTGAAACATTGATATACATGAATATCAAACACTACAAGCATAACTGGTGAAACATTGATATACATGAACATCAAACACTACAAGTATAACTGGTGAAACATTGATATATATGAATATCAAACACTACAAGCATAACTGGTGAAACATTGATATACATGAATATCAAACACTACAAGTATAACTGGTGAAACATTGATATACATGAACATCAAACACTACAAGAATAGCTGGTGAAACATTGACATACATGAATATCAAACACTACAAGCATAACTGGTGAAACATTGATATACATGAATATCAAACACTACAAGTATAACTGGTGAAACATTGATATACATGAACATCAAACACTACCAGAATAGCTGGTGAAACATTGACATACATGAATATCAAACACTACAAGTATAACTGGTGAAACATTGAGATACAGGAATATCAAAACACTAAAAGTATAACAGGTGAAACATTGATATACATGAATATCAAACACTACAAGTATAACTGGTGAAACATTGATATACATGAATATCAAAACACTACAGGTATAACTGATGAAACATTGATATACATGAATATCAAACACTACAAGGATAACTGGTGAAATATTGATATACATGAATATCAAAACACTACAAGTATAACTGATAAAACATTGATATACATGAATATCAAAACACTACAAGTATAACTGGTGAAACATTGATATAAATGAATATCAAAACACTACAGGTATAACTGATGAAAGATTGATATACATGAATATTAAACACTACAAGTATAACTGGTGAAACATTGATATACATGAATATCAAACACTACAAGTATAACTGGTGAAACATTGATATACATGAATATCAAAACACTACAAGTATAACTGATGAAACATTGATATACATGAATATCAAACACTACAAGTATAACTGGTGAAATATTGATATACATGAATATCAAAACGCTACAAGTATAATTGATGAAACATTGATATACATGAATATCAAATACTACAAGTATAACTGGTGAAACGTTGATATACATGAATAACAAACACTACAAGTATAACTGATGAAACATTGATATACATGAATATCAAACACTACAAGTATAATTGGTGAAACATTGATATACATGAATATCAAACACTACAAGCATAACTGGTGAACCATTGATATACATGAACATCAAACACTACAAGTATAACTGGTGAAACATTGATATATATGAATATCAAACACTACAAGCATAACTGGTGAAACATTGTTATACATGAATATCAAACACTACAAGTATAACTGGTGAAACATTGATATACATGAACATCAAACACTACAAGTATAGCTGGTGAAACATTGACATACATGAATATCAAACACTACAAGTATAACTGGTGAAACATTGAGATACAGGAATATCAAAACACTAAAAGTATAACAGGTGAAACATTGATATACATGAATATCAAACACTACAAGTATAACTGGTGAAACATTGATATACATGAATATCAAAACACTACAGGTATAACTGATGAAACATTGATATACATGAATATCAAACACTACATGGATAACTGAAAAAACATTGATATACATGAATATCAAATACTACAAGTATAATTGGTGAAACACTGATATACATGAACATCAAACACTACAAATATAACTGGTGAAACACTGATATACATGAATATCAAGACACTACAAGTATAACTGGTGAAACATTGATATACTTGAATATCAAACACTACAAGTATAACTGGTGAAACATTGATATACATGAATATCAAACACTACAAGTATAACTGGTGAAACATTGATATAAATGAATATCAAACACTACAAGAATAGCTGGTGAAACATTGAGATACATGAATATCAAACACTACAAGTATAACTGGTGAAACATTGACATACATGAATATCAAAACACTACAAGCATAACTGGTGAAACATTGATATACATGAATATCAAACACTACAAGTATAACTGGTGAAACATTGAGATACATGAATATCAAAACACTACAAGCATAACTGGTGAAACATTGATATACATGAATATCAAACACTACAAGTATAACTGGTGAAACATTGAGATACATGAATATCAAACACTACAAGTATAACTGGTGAAACATTGACATATATGAATATCAAAACACTACAAGCATAACTGGTGAAACATTGATATACATGAATATCAAACACTACAAGTATAACTGGTGAAACATTGAGATACATGAATATCAAAACACTACAAGCATAACTGGTGAAACATTGATATACATGAATATCAAACACTACAAGTATAACTGGTGAAACATTAATATACATGAATATCAAAACACTACAAGTATAACTGATGAAACATTGATGTACATGAATATCAAAACACTACAAGCATAACTGATGAAATATTGATATACATGAATATCAAATATTACAAGTATAACAATTGAAACATTGATATACATGAATATCAAACACTATAAGTATAACTGATGAAACATTGATATACATGAATATCAAATACTACAAGTATAACTGATGAAACATTGATATACATGAATATCAAACACTACAAGTATAACTGGTGAAACATTGATATACATGAATATCAAACACTACAAGTATAACTGATGAAACATAGATACACATGAATATCAAACACTACAAGTATAACTGGTGAAACATTGATATGCATGCATATCAAATACTACAAGTATAACTGGTGAAACATTGATATACATGAATATCAAAACACTATAAGTATAACTGATGAAACATTTATATGCATGAATATCAAATACTACAAGTACAACTGATGAAACATTGATATACATGAATATCAAACACTACAAGTATAACTGGTGAAACATTGATATACATGAATATCAAATACTACAAGTATAACTGGTGAAACATTGATATACATGAATATCAAACACTACAAGCATAACTGGTGAAACATTGATTTACATGAATATCAAATACTACAAGTATAACTGATGAAACACTGATATACATGAATCTCAAACACTACAAGTATAACTGATGAAACATTGATATACATCAATATCAAATACTACAAGTATAACTGGTGAAACGTTGATATACATGAATAACAAACACTACAAGTATAACTGATGAAACATTGATATACATGAATATCAAACACTACAAGTATAATTGGTGAAACATTGATATACATGAATATCAAACACTACAAGCATAACTGGTGAAACATTGATATACATGAACATCAAACACTACAAGTATAACTGGTGAAGCATTGATATATATGAATATCAAACACTACAAGCATAACTGGTGAAACATTGATATACATGAATATCAAACACTACAAGTATAACTGGTGAAACATTGATATACATGAACATCAAACACTACAAGAATAGCTGGTGAAACATTGACATACATGAATATCAAACACTACAAGCATAACTGGTGAAACATTGATATACATGAATATCAAACACTACAAGTATAACTGGTGAAACATTGATATACATGAACATCAAACACTACCAGAATAGCTGGTGAAACATTGACATACATGAATATCAAACACTACAAGTATAACTGGTGAAACATTGAGATACAGGAATATCAAAACACTAAAAGTATAACAGGTGAAACATTGATATACATGAATATCAAACACTACAAGTATAACTGGTGAAACATTGATATACATGAATATCAAAACACTACAGGTATAACTGATGAAACATTGATATACATGAATATCAAACACTACAAGGATAACTGGTGAAATATTGATATACATGAATATCAAAACACTACAAGTATAACTGATAAAACATTGATATACATGAATATCAAAACACTACAAGTATAACTGGTGAAACATTGATATAAATGAATATCAAAACACTACAGGTATAACTGATGAAAGATTGATATACATGAATATTAAACACTACAAGTATAACTGGTGAAACATTGATATACATGAATATCAAACACTACAAGTATAACTGGTGAAACATTGATATACATGAATATCAAAACACTACAAGTATAACTGATGAAACATTGATATACATGAATATCAAACACTACAAGTATAACTGGTGAAATATTGATATACATGAATATCAAAACGCTACAAGTATAATTGATGAAACATTGATATACATGAATATCAAATACTACAAGTATAACTGGTGAAACGTTGATATACATGAATAACAAACACTACAAGTATAACTGATGAAACATTGATATACATGAATATCAAACACTACAAGTATAATTGGTGAAACATTGATATACATGAATATCAAACACTACAAGCATAACTGGTGAACCATTGATATACATGAACATCAAACACTACAAGTATAACTGGTGAAACATTGATATATATGAATATCAAACACTACAAGCATAACTGGTGAAACATTGTTATACATGAATATCAAACACTACAAGTATAACTGGTGAAACATTGATATACATGAACATCAAACACTACAAGTATAGCTGGTGAAACATTGACATACATGAATATCAAACACTACAAGTATAACTGGTGAAACATTGAGATACAGGAATATCAAAACACTAAAAGTATAACAGGTGAAACATTGATATACATGAATATCAAACACTACAAGTATAACTGGTGAAACATTGATATACATGAATATCAAAACACTACAGGTATAACTGATGAAACATTGATATACATGAATATCAAACACTACATGGATAACTGAAAAAACATTGATATACATGAATATCAAATACTACAAGTATAATTGGTGAAACACTGATATACATGAACATCAAACACTACAAATATAACTGGTGAAACACTGATATACATGAATATCAAGACACTACAAGTATAACTGGTGAAACATTGATATACTTGAATATCAAACACTACAAGTATAACTGGTGAAACATTGATATACATGAATATCAAACACTACAAGTATAACTGGTGAAACATTGATATAAATGAATATCAAACACTACAAGAATAGCTGGTGAAACATTGAGATACATGAATATCAAACACTACAAGTATAACTGGTGAAACATTGACATACATGAATATCAAAACACTACAAGCATAACTGGTGAAACATTGATATACATGAATATCAAACACTACAAGTATAACTGGTGAAACATTGAGATACATGAATATCAAAACACAACAAGCATAACTGGTGAAACATTGATATACATGAATATCAAACACTACAAGTATAACTGGTGAAACATTGAGATACATGAATATCAAAACACTACAAGCATAACTGGTGAAACATTGATATACATGAATATCAAACACTACAAGTATAACTGGTGAAACATTAATATACATGAATATCAAAACACTACAAGTATAACTGATGAAACATTGATGTACATGAATATCAAAACACTACAAGCATAACTGATGAAATATTGATATACATGAATATCAAATACTACAAGTATAACAATTGAAACATTGATATACATGAATATCAAACACTACAAGTATAACTTATGAAACATTGATATACATGAATATCAAATACTACAAGTATAACTGATGAAACATTGATATACATGAATATCAAACACTACAAGTATAACTGGTGAAACATTGATATACATGAATATCAAACACTACAAGTATAACTGATGAAACATAGATACACATGAATATCAAACACTACAAGTATAACTGGTGAAACATTGATATGCATGAATATCAAATACTACAAGTATAACTGGTGAAACATTGATATACATGAATATCAAAACACTATAAGTATAACTGATGAAACATTGATATGCATGAATATCAAATACTACAAGTACAACTGATGAAACATTGATATACATGAATATCAAACACTACAAGTATAACTGGTGAAACATTGATATACATGAATATCAAATACTACAAGTATAACTGGTGAAACATTGATATACATGAATATCAAACACTACAAGCATAACTGGTGAAACATTGATTTACATGAATATCAAATACAACAAGTATAACTGATGAAACACTGATATACATGAATCTCAAACACTACAAGTATAACTGATGAAACATTGATATACATCAATATCAAATACTACAAGTATAACTGGTGAAACGTTGATATACATGAATAACAAACACTACAAGTATAACTGATGAAACATTGATATACATGAATATCAAACACTACAAGTATAATTGGTGAAACATTGATATACATGAATATCAAACACTACAAGCATAACTGGTGAAACATTGATATACATGAACATCAAACACTACAAGTATAACTGGTGAAACATTGATATATATGAATATCAAACACTACAAGCATAACTGGTGAAACATTGATATACATGAATATCAAAACACTACAGGTATAACTGATGAAACATTGATATACATGAATATCAAACACTACATGGATAACTGAAAAAACATTGATATACATGAATATCAAATACTACAAGTATAATTGGTGAAACACTGATATACATGAACATCAAACACTACAAATATAACTGGTGAAACACTGATATACATGAATATCAAGACACTACAAGTATAACTGGTGAAACATTGATATACTTGAATATCAAACACTACAAGTATAACTGGTGAAACATTGATATACATGAATATCAAACACTACAAGTATAACTGGTGAAACATTGATATAAATGAATATCAAACACTACAAGAATAGCTCGTGAAACATTGAGATACATGAATATCAAACACTACAAGTATAACTGGTGAAACATTGACATACATGAATATCAAAACACTACAAGCATAACTGGTGAAACATTGATATACATGAATATCAAACACTACAAGTATAACTGGTGAAACATTGAGATACATGAATATCAAAACACTACAAGCATAACTGGTGAAACATTGATATACATGAATATCAAACACTACAAGTATAACTGGTGAAACATTGAGATACATGAATATCAAAACACTACAAGCATAACTGGTGAAACATTGATATACATGAATATCAAACACTACAAGTATAACTGGTGAAACATTAATATACATGAATATCAAAACACTACAAGTATAACTGATGAAACATTGATGTACATGAATATCAAAACACTACAAGCATAACTGATGAAATATTGATATACATGAATATCAAATACTACAAGTATAACAATTGAAACATTGATATACATGAATATCAAACACTACAAGTATAACTTATGAAACATTGATATACATGAATATCAAATACTACAAGTATAACTGATGAAACATTGATATACATGAATATCAAACACTACAAGTATAACTGGTGAAACATTGATATACATGAATATCAAACACTACAAGTATAACTGATGAAACATAGATACACATGAATATCAAACACTACAAGTATAACTGGCGAAACATTGATATGCATGAATATCAAATACTACAAGTATAACTGGTGAAACATTGATATACATGAATATCAAAACACTATAAGTATAACTGATGAAACATTGATATGCATGAATATCAAATACTACAAGTACAACTGATGAAACATTGATATACATGAATATCAAACACTACAAGTATAACTGGTGAAACATTGATATACATGAATATCAAATACTACAAGTATAACTGGTGAAACATTGATATACATGAATATCAAACACTACAAGCATAACTGGTGAAACATTGATTTACATGAATATCAAATACAACAAGTATAACTGATGAAACACTGATATACATGAATCTCAAACACTACAAGTATAACTGATGAAACATTGATATACATCAATATCAAATACTACAAGTATAACTGGTGAAACGTTGATATACATGAATAACAAACACTACAAGTATAACTGATGAAACATTGATATACATGAATATCAAACACTACAAGTATAATTGGTGAAACATTGATATACATGAATATCAAACACTACAAGCATAACTGGTGAAACATTGATATACATGAACATCAAACACTACAAGTATAACTGGTGAAACATTGATATATATGAATATCAAACACTACAAGCATAACTGGTGAAACATTGATATACATGAATATCAACCACTACAAGTATAACTGGTGAAACATTGATATACATGAACATCAAACACTACAAGAATAGCTGGTGAAACATTGACATACATGAATATCAAACACTACAAGCATAACTGGTGAAACATTGATATACATGAATATCAAACACTACAAGTATAACTGGTGAAACATTGATATACATGAACATCAAACACTACCAGAATAGCTGGTGAAACATTGACATACATGAATATCAAACACTACAAGTATAACTGGTGAAACATTGAGATACAGGAATATCAAAACACTAAAAGTATAACAGGTGAAACATTGATATACATGAATATCAAACACTACAAGTATAACTGGTGAAACATTGATATACATGAATATCAAAACACTACAGGTATAACTGATGAAACATTGATATACATGAATATCAAACACTACAAGGATAACTGGTGAAATATTGATATACATGAATATCAAAACACTACAAGTATAACTGATAAAACATTGATATACATGAATATCAAAACACTACAAGTATAACTGGTGAAACATTGATATAAATGAATATCAAAACACTACAGGTATAACTGATGAAAGATTGATATACATGAATATTAAACACTACAAGTATAACTGGTGAAACATTGATATACATGAATATCAAACACTACAAGTATAACTGGTGAAACATTGAGATACATGAATATCAAACACTACAAGTATAACTGGTGAAACATTGACATATATGAATATCAAAACACTACAAGCATAACTGGTGAAACATTGATATACATGAATATCAAACACTACAAGTATAACTGGTGAAACATTGAGATACATGAATATCAAAACACTACAAGCATAACTGGTGAAACATTGATATACATGAATATCAAACACTACAAGTATAACTGGTGAAACATTAATATACATGAATATCAAAACACTACAAGTATAACTGATGAAACATTGATGTACATGAATATCAAAACACTACAAGCATAACTGATGAAATATTGATATACATGAATATCAAATATTACAAGTATAACAATTGAAACATTGATATACATGAATATCAAACACTATAAGTATAACTGATGAAACATTGATATACATGAATATCAAATACTACAAGTATAACTGATGAAACATTGATATACATGAATATCAAACACTACAAGTATAACTGGTGAAACATTGATATACATGAATATCAAACACTACAAGTATAACTGATGAAACATAGATACACATGAATATCAAACACTACAAGTATAACTGGTGAAACATTGATATGCATGCATATCAAATACTACAAGTATAACTGGTGAAACATTGATATACATGAATATCAAAACACTATAAGTATAACTGATGAAACATTTATATGCATGAATATCAAATACTACAAGTACAACTGATGAAACATTGATATACATGAATATCAAACACTACAAGTATAACTGGTGAAACATTGATATACATGAATATCAAATACTACAAGTATAACTGGTGAAACATTGATATACATGAATATCAAACACTACAAGCATAACTGGTGAAACATTGATTTACATGAATATCAAATACTACAAGTATAACTGATGAAACACTGATATACATGAATCTCAAACACTACAAGTATAACTGATGAAACATTGATATACATCAATATCAAATACTACAAGTATAACTGGTGAAACGTTGATATACATGAATAACAAACACTACAAGTATAACTGATGAAACATTGATATACATGAATATCAAACACTACAAGTATAATTGGTGAAACATTGATATACATGAATATCAAACACTACAAGCATAACTGGTGAAACATTGATATACATGAACATCAAACACTACAAGTATAACTGGTGAAGCATTGATATATATGAATATCAAACACTACAAGCATAACTGGTGAAACATTGATATACATGAATATCAAACACTACAAGTATAACTGGTGAAACATTGATATACATGAACATCAAACACTACAAGAATAGCTGGTGAAACATTGACATACATGAATATCAAACACTACAAGCATAACTGGTGAAACATTGATATACATGAATATCAAACACTACAAGTATAACTGGTGAAACATTGATATACATGAACATCAAACACTACCAGAATAGCTGATGAAACATTGACATACATGAATATCAAACACTACAAGTATAACTGGTGAAACATTGAGATACAGGAATATCAAAACACTAAAAGTATAACAGGTGAAACATTGATATACATGAATATCAAACACTACAAGTATAACTGGTGAAACATTGATATACATGAATATCAAAACACTACAGGTATAACTGATGAAACATTGATATACATGAATATCAAACACTACAAGGATAACTGGTGAAATATTGATATACATGAATATCAAAACACTACAAGTATAACTGATAAAACATTGATATACATGAATATCAAAACACTACAAGTATAACTGGTGAAACATTGATATAAATGAATATCAAAACACTACAGGTATAACTGATGAAAGATTGATATACATGAATATTAAACACTACAAGTATAACTGGTGAAACATTGATATACATGAATATCAAACACTACAAGTATAACTGGTGAAACATTGATATACATGAATATCAAAACACTACAAGTATAACTGATGAAACATTGATATACATGAATATCAAACACTACAAGTATAACTGGTGAAATATTGATATACATGAATATCAAAACGCTACAAGTATAATTGATGAAACATTGATATACATGAATATCAAATACTACAAGTATAACTGGTGAAACGTTGATATACATGAATAACAAACACTACAAGTATAACTGATGAAACATTGATATACATGAATATCAAACACTACAAGTATAATTGGTGAAACATTGATATACATGAATATCAAACACTACAAGCATAACTGGTGAACCATTGATATACATGAACATCAAACACTACAAGTATAACTGGTGAAACATTGATATATATGAATATCAAACACTACAAGCATAACTGGTGAAACATTGTTATACATGAATATCAAACACTACAAGTATAACTGGTGAAACATTGATATACATGAACATCAAACACTACAAGTATAGCTGGTGAAACATTGACATACATGAATATCAAACACTACAAGTATAACTGGTGAAACATTGAGATACAGGAATATCAAAACACTAAAAGTATAACAGGTGAAACATTGATATACATGAATATCAAACACTACAAGTATAACTGGTGAAACATTGATATACATGAATATCAAAACACTACAGGTATAACTGATGAAACATTGATATACATGAATATCAAACACTACATGGATAACTGAAAAAACATTGATATACATGAATATCAAATACTACAAGTATAATTGGTGAAACACTGATATACATGAACATCAAACACTACAAATATAACTGGTGAAACACTGATATACATGAATATCAAGACACTACAAGTATAACTGGTGAAACATTGATATACTTGAATATCAAACACTACAAGTATAACTGGTGAAACATTGATATACATGAATATCAAACACTACAAGTATAACTGGTGAAACATTGATATAAATGAATATCAAACACTACAAGAATAGCTGGTGAAACATTGAGATACATGAATATCAAACACTACAAGTATAACTGGTGAAACATTGACATACATGAATATCAAAACACTACAAGCATAACTGGTGAAACATTGATATACATGAATATCAAACACTACAAGTATAACTGGTGAAACATTGAGATACATGAATATCAAAACACTACAAGCATAACTGGTGAAACATTGATATACATGAATATCAAACACTACAAGTATAACTGGTGAAACATTGAGATACATGAATATCAAAACACTACAAGCATAACTGGTGAAACATTGATATACATGAATATCAAACACTACAAGTATAACTGGTGAAACATTAATATACATGAATATCAAAACACTACAAGTATAACTGATGAAACATTGATGTACATGAATATCAAAACACTACAAGCATAACTGATGAAATATTGATATACATGAATATCAAATACTACAAGTATAACAATTGAAACATTGATATACATGAATATCAAACACTACAAGTATAACTTATGAAACATTGATATACATGAATATCAAATACTACAAGTATAACTGATGAAACATTGATATACATGAATATCAAACACTACAAGTATAACTGGTGAAACATTGATATACATGAATATCAAACACTACAAGTATAACTGATGAAACATAGATACACATGAATATCAAACACTACAAGTATAACTGGTGAAACATTGATATGCATGAATATCAAATACTACAAGTATAACTGGTGAAACATTGATATACATGAATATCAAAACACTATAAGTATAACTGATGAAACATTGATATGCATGAATATCAAATACTACAAGTACAACTGATGAAACATTGATATACATGAATATCAAACACTACAAGTATAACTGGTGAAACATTGATATACATGAATATCAAATACTACAAGTATAACTGGTGAAACATTGATATACATGAATATCAAACACTACAAGCATAACTGGTGAAACATTGATTTACATGAATATCAAATACAACAAGTATAACTGATGAAACACTGATATACATGAATCTCAAACACTACAAGTATAACTGATGAAACATTGATATACATCAATATCAAATACTACAAGTATAACTGGTGAAACGTTGATATACATGAATAACAAACACTACAAGTATACCTGATGAAACATTGATATACATGAATATCAAACACTACAAGTATAATTGGTGAAACATTGATATACATGAATATCAAACACTACAAGCATAACTGGTGAAACATTGATATACATGAACATCAAACACTACAAGTATAACTGGTGAAACATTGATATATATGAATATCAAACACTACAAGCATAACTGGTGAAACATTGATATACATGAATATCAAAACACTACAGGTATAACTGATGAAACATTGATATACATGAATATCAAACACTACATGGATAACTGAAAAAACATTGATATACATGAATATCAAATACTACAAGTATAATTGGTGAAACACTGATATACATGAACATCAAACACTACAAATATAACTGGTGAAACACTGATATACATGAATATCAAGACACTACAAGTATAACTGGTGAAACATTGATATACTTGAATATCAAACACTACAAGTATAACTGGTGAAACATTGATATACATGAATATCAAACACTACAAGTATAACTGGTGAAACATTGATATAAATGAATATCAAACACTACAAGAATAGCTCGTGAAACATTGAGATACATGAATATCAAACACTACAAGTATAACTGGTGAAACATTGACATACATGAATATCAAAACACTACAAGCATAACTGGTGAAACATTGATATACATGAATATCAAACACTACAAGTATAACTGGTGAAACATTGAGATACATGAATATCAAAACACTACAAGCATAACTGGTGAAACATTGATATACATGAATATCAAACACTACAAGTATAACTGGTGAAACATTGAGATACATGAATATCAAAACACTACAAGCATAACTGGTGAAACATTGATATACATGAATATCAAACACTACAAGTATAACTGGTGAAACATTAATATACATGAATATCAAAACACTACAAGTATAACTGATGAAACATTGATGTACATGAATATCAAAACACTACAAGCATAACTGATGAAATATTGATATACATGAATATCAAATACTACAAGTATAACAATTGAAACATTGATATACATGAATATCAAACACTACAAGTATAACTTATGAAACATTGATATACATGAATATCAAATACTACAAGTATAACTGATGAAACATTGATATACATGAATATCAAACACTACAAGTATAACTGGTGAAACATTGATATACATGAATATCAAACACTACAAGTATAACTGATGAAACATAGATACACATGAATATCAAACACTACAAGTATAACTGGCGAAACATTGATATGCATGAATATCAAATACTACAAGTATAACTGGTGAAACATTGATATACATGAATATCAAAACACTATAAGTATAACTGATGAAACATTGATATGCATGAATATCAAATACTACAAGTACAACTGATGAAACATTGATATACATGAATATCAAACACTACAAGTATAACTGGTGAAACATTGATATACATGAATATCAAATACTACAAGTATAACTGGTGAAACATTGATATACATGAATATCAAACACTACAAGCATAACTGGTGAAACATTGATTTACATGAATATCAAATACAACAAGTATAACTGATGAAACACTGATATACATGAATCTCAAACACTACAAGTATAACTGATGAAACATTGATATACATCAATATCAAATACTACAAGTATAACTGGTGAAACGTTGATATACATGAATAACAAACACTACAAGTATAACTGATGAAACATTGATATACATGAATATCAAACACTACAAGTATAATTGGTGAAACATTGATATACATGAATATCAAACACTACAAGCATAACTGGTGAAACATTGATATACATGAACATCAAACACTACAAGTATAACTGGTGAAACATTGATATATATGAATATCAAACACTACAAGCATAACTGGTGAAACATTGATATACATGAATATCAAACACTACAAGTATAACTGGTGAAACATTGATATACATGAACATCAAACACTACAAGAATAGCTGGTGAAACATTGACATACATGAATATCAAACACTACAAGCATAACTGGTGAAACATTGATATACATGAATATCAAACACTACAAGTATAACTGGTGAAACATTGATATACATGAACATCAAACACTACCAGAATAGCTGGTGAAACATTGACATACATGAATATCAAACACTACAAGTATAACTGGTGAAACATTGAGATACAGGAATATCAAAACACTAAAAGTATAACAGGTGAAACATTGATATACATGAATATCAAACACTACAAGTATAACTGGTGAAACATTGATATACATGAATATCAAAACACTACAGGTATAACTGATGAAACATTGATATACATGAATATCAAACACTACAAGGATAACTGGTGAAATATTGATATACATGAATATCAAAACACTACAAGTATAACTGATAAAACATTGATATACATGAATATCAAAACACTACAAGTATAACTGGTGAAACATTGATATAAATGAATATCAAAACACTACAGGTATAACTGATGAAAGATTGATATACATGAATATTAAACACTACAAGTATAACTGGTGAAACATTGATATGCATGAATATCAAACACTACAAGTATAACTGGTGAAACATTGATATACATGAATATCAAAACACTACAAGTATAACTGATGAAACATTGATATACATGAATATCAAACACTACAAGTATAACTGGTGAAATATTGATATACATGAATATCAAAACGCTACAAGTATAATTGATGAAACACTGATATACATGAATATCAAAACACTACAAGTATAACTGGTGAAACATTGATATACATAAATATCAAACACTACAAGTATAACTGAAAAAACATTGATATACATGAATATCCAACACTACAAGTATTACTGGTGAAACATTGATATACATGAATATCAAACACTACAAGTATAACTGAAAAAACATTGATATACATGAATATCAAATACTACAAGTATAATTGGTGAAACATTGATATACATGAACATCAAACACTACAAATATAACTGTTGAAACACTGATATACATGATTATGAAGACACTACAAGTATAACTGGTGAAACATTGATATACTTGAATATCAAACACTACAAGAATAACTGGTGAAACATTGATATACATGAATATCAAACACTACAAGCATAACTGGTGAAACATTGATATAAATGAATATCAAACACTACAAGTATAGCTGGTGAAACATTGAGATACATGAATATCAAACACTACAAGTATAACTGGTGAAACATTGACATACATGAATATCAAACACTACAAGTATAACTGGTGAAACATTGAGATACATGAATATCAAAACACTACAAGCATAACTGGTGAAACATTGATATACATGAATATCAAACACTACAAGTATAACTGGTGAAACATTAATATACATGAATATCAAAACACTACAAGTATAACTGATGAAACATTGATATACATGAATATCAAACACTACAAGTATAACTGGTGAAACATTGATATGCATGAATATCAAACACTACAAGTATAACTGATAAAACATTGATATGCATGAATATCAAATACTACAAGTATAACTGGTGAAACATTGATATACATGAATATCAAACACTACAAGTATAACTGGTGAAACATTGATATACATGAATATCAAACACTACAAGTATAACTGATAAAACATTGATATGCATGAATATCAAATACTACAAGTATAACTGGTGAAACATTGATATACATGAATATCAAACACTACAAGTATAACTGGTGAAACGTTGATATACATGAATAACAAACACTACAAGTATAACTGATGAAACATTGATATGCATTAATATCAAATACGACAAGTATAACTGGTGAAACATTGATATACATGAATATCAAACACTACAAGTATAACTGGTGAAACGTTGATATACATGAATAACAAACACTACAAGTATAACTGATGAAACATTGATATACATGAATATCAAACACTACAAGTATAACTGGTGAAACATTGATATACATGAATATCAAACACTACAAGCATAACTGGTGAAACATTGTTATACATGAATATCAAACACTACAAGTATAACTGGTGAAACATTGATATACATGAACATCAAACACTACAAGTATAGCTGGTGAAACATTGACATACATGAATATCAAACACTACAAGTATAACTGGTGAAACATTGAGATACAGGAATATCAAAACACTAAAGGTATAACAGGTGAAACATTGATATACATGAATATCAAACACTACAAGTATAACTGGTGAAACATTGATATACATGAATATCAAACATTACATGGATAACTGAAAAAACATTGATATACATGAATATCAAATACTACAAGTATAATTGGTGAAACACTGATATACATGAACATCAAACACTACAAATATAACTGGTGAAACACTGATATACATGAATATCAAGACACTACAAGTATAACTGGTGAAACATTGATATACTTGAATATCAAACACTACAAGTATAACTGGTGAAACATTGATATACATGAATATCAAACACTACAAGTATAACTGGTGAAACATTGATATAAATGAATATCAAACACTACAAGTATAGCTGGTGAAACATTGAGATACATGAATATCAAACACTACAAGTATAACTGGTGAAACATTGACATACATGAATATCAAAACACTACAAGCATAACTGGTGAAACATTGATATACATGAATATCAAACACTACAAGTATAACTGGTGAAACATTGAGATACATGAATATCAAAACACTACAAGCATAACTGGTGAAACATTGATATACATGAATATCAAACACTACAAGTATAACTGGTGAAACATTGAGATACATGAATATGAAAACACTACAAGCATAACTGGTGAAACATTGATATACATGAATATCAAACACTACAAGTATAACTGGTGAAACATTAATATACATGAATATCAAAACACTACAAGTATAACTGATGAAACATTGATGTACATGAATATCAAAACACTACAAGCATAACTGATGAAATATTGATATACATGAATATCAAATACTACAAGTATAACAATTGAAACATTGATATACATGAATATCAAACACTACAAGTATAACTGGTGAAAATTAATATACATGAATATCAAAACGCTACAAGTATAACTGATGAAACATTGATATACATGAATATCAAATACTACAAGTATAACTGATGAAACATTGATATACATGAATATCAAACACTACAAGTATAACTGGTGAAACATTGATATACATGAATATCAAAACACTACAAGTATAACTGATGAAACATTGATATACATGAATATCAAACACTACAAGTATAACTGGTGAAATATTGATATACATGAATATCAAAACGCTACAAGTATAATTGATGAAACATTGATATACATGAATATCAAATACTACAAGTATAACTGGTGAAACGTTGATATACATGAATAACAAACACTACAAGTATAACTGATGAAACATTGATATACATGAATATCAAACACTACAAGTATAATTGGTGAAACATTGATATACATGAATATCAAACACTACAAGCATAACTGGTGAACCATTGATATACATGAACATCAAACACTACAAGTATAACTGGTGAAACATTGATATATATGAATATCAAACACTACAAGCATAACTGGTGAAACATTGTTATACATGAATATCAAACACTACAAGTATAACTGGTGAAACATTGATATACATGAACATCAAACACTACAAGTATAGCTGGTGAAACATTGACATACATGAATATCAAACACTACAAGTATAACTGGTGAAACATTGAGATACAGGAATATCAAAACACTAAAAGTATAACAGGTGAAACATTGATATACATGAATATCAAACACTACAAGTATAACTGGTGAAACATTGATATACATGAATATCAAAACACTACAGGTATAACTGATGAAACATTGATATACATGAATATCAAACACTACATGGATAACTGAAAAAACATTGATATACATGAATATCAAATACTACAAGTATAATTGGTGAAACACTGATATACATGAACATCAAACACTACAAATATAACTGGTGAAACACTGATATACATGAATATCAAGACACTACAAGTATAACTGGTGAAACATTGATATACTTGAATATCAAACACTACAAGTATAACTGGTGAAACATTGATATACATGAATATCAAACACTACAAGTATAACTGGTGAAACATTGATATAAATGAATATCAAACACTACAAGAATAGCTGGTGAAACATTGAGATACATGAATATCAAACACTACAAGTATAACTGGTGAAACATTGACATACATGAATATCAAAACACTACAAGCATAACTGGTGAAACATTGATATACATGAATATCAAACACTACAAGTATAACTGGTGAAACATTGAGATACATGAATATCAAAACACAACAAGCATAACTGGTGAAACATTGATATACATGAATATCAAACACTACAAGTATAACTGGTGAAACATTGAGATACATGAATATCAAAACACTACAAGCATAACTGGTGAAACATTGATATACATGAATATCAAACACTACAAGTATAACTGGTGAAACATTAATATACATGAATATCAAAACACTACAAGTATAACTGATGAAACATTGATGTACATGAATATCAAAACACTACAAGCATAACTGATGAAATATTGATATACATGAATATCAAATACTACAAGTATAACAATTGAAACATTGATATACATGAATATCAAACACTACAAGTATAACTTATGAAACATTGATATACATGAATATCAAATACTACAAGTATAACTGATGAAACATTGATATACATGAATATCAAACACTACAAGTATAACTGGTGAAACATTGATATACATGAATATCAAACACTACAAGTATAACTGATGAAACATAGATACACATGAATATCAAACACTACAAGTATAACTGGTGAAACATTGATATGCATGAATATCAAATACTACAAGTATAACTGGTGAAACATTGATATACATGAATATCAAAACACTATAAGTATAACTGATGAAACATTGATATGCATGAATATCAAATACTACAAGTACAACTGATGAAACATTGATATACATGAATATCAAACACTACAAGTATAACTGGTGAAACATTGATATACATGAATATCAAATACTACAAGTATAACTGGTGAAACATTGATATACATGAATATCAAACACTACAAGCATAACTGGTGAAACATTGATTTACATGAATATCAAATACAACAAGTATAACTGATGAAACACTGATATACATGAATCTCAAACACTACAAGTATAACTGATGAAACATTGATATACATCAATATCAAATACTACAAGTATAACTGGTGAAACGTTGATATACATGAATAACAAACACTACAAGTATAACTGATGAAACATTGATATACATGAATATCAAACACTACAAGTATAATTGGTGAAACATTGATATACATGAATATCAAACACTACAAGCATAACTGGTGAAACATTGATATACATGAACATCAAACACTACAAGTATAACTGGTGAAACATTGATATATATGAATATCAAACACTACAAGCATAACTGGTGAAACATTGATATACATGAATATCAAAACACTACAGGTATAACTGATGAAACATTGATATACATGAATATCAAACACTACATGGATAACTGAAAAAACATTGATATACATGAATATCAAATACTACAAGTATAATTGGTGAAACACTGATATACATGAACATCAAACACTACAAATATAACTGGTGAAACACTGATATACATGAATATCAAGACACTACAAGTATAACTGGTGAAACATTGATATACTTGAATATCAAACACTACAAGTATAACTGGTGAAACATTGATATACATGAATATCAAACACTACAAGTATAACTGGTGAAACATTGATATAAATGAATATCAAACACTACAAGAATAGCTCGTGAAACATTGAGATACATGAATATCAAACACTACAAGTATAACTGGTGAAACATTGACATACATGAATATCAAAACACTACAAGCATAACTGGTGAAACATTGATATACATGAATATCAAACACTACAAGTATAACTGGTGAAACATTGAGATACATGAATATCAAAACACTACAAGCATAACTGGTGAAACATTGATATACATGAATATCAAACACTACAAGTATAACTGGTGAAACATTGAGATACATGAATATCAAAACACTACAAGCATAACTGGTGAAACATTGATATACATGAATATCAAACACTACAAGTATAACTGGTGAAACATTAATATACATGAATATCAAAACACTACAAGTATAACTGATGAAACATTGATGTACATGAATATCAAAACACTACAAGCATAACTGATGAAATATTGATATACATGAATATCAAATACTACAAGTATAACAATTGAAACATTGATATACATGAATATCAAACACTACAAGTATAACTTATGAAACATTGATATACATGAATATCAAATACTACAAGTATAACTGATGAAACATTGATATACATGAATATCAAACACTACAAGTATAACTGGTGAAACATTGATATACATGAATATCAAACACTACAAGTATAACTGATGAAACATAGATACACATGAATATCAAACACTACAAGTATAACTGGCGAAACATTGATATGCATGAATATCAAATACTACAAGTATAACTGGTGAAACATTGATATACATGAATATCAAAACACTATAAGTATAACTGATGAAACATTGATATGCATGAATATCAAATACTACAAGTACAACTGATGAAACATTGATATACATGAATATCAAACACTACAAGTATAACTGGTGAAACATTGATATACATGAATATCAAATACTACAAGTATAACTGGTGAAACATTGATATACATGAATATCAAACACTACAAGCATAACTGGTGAAACATTGATTTACATGAATATCAAATACAACAAGTATAACTGATGAAACACTGATATACATGAATCTCAAACACTACAAGTATAACTGATGAAACATTGATATACATCAATATCAAATACTACAAGTATAACTGGTGAAACGTTGATATACATGAATAACAAACACTACAAGTATAACTGATGAAACATTGATATACATGAATATCAAACACTACAAGTATAATTGGTGAAACATTGATATACATGAATATCAAACACTACAAGCATAACTGGTGAAACATTGATATACATGAACATCAAACACTACAAGTATAACTGGTGAAACATTGATATATATGAATATCAAACACTACAAGCATAACTGGTGAAACATTGATATACATGAATATCAACCACTACAAGTATAACTGGTGAAACATTGATATACATGAACATCAAACACTACAAGAATAGCTGGTGAAACATTGACATACATGAATATCAAACACTACAAGCATAACTGGTGAAACATTGATATACATGAATATCAAACACTACAAGTATAACTGGTGAAACATTGATATACATGAACATCAAACACTACCAGAATAGCTGGTGAAACATTGACATACATGAATATCAAACACTACAAGTATAACTGGTGAAACATTGAGATACAGGAATATCAAAACACTAAAAGTATAACAGGTGAAACATTGATATACATGAATATCAAACACTACAAGTATAACTGGTGAAACATTGATATACATGAATATCAAAACACTACAGGTATAACTGATGAAACATTGATATACATGAATATCAAACACTACAAGGATAACTGGTGAAATATTGATATACATGAATATCAAAACACTACAAGTATAACTGATAAAACATTGATATACATGAATATCAAAACACTACAAGTATAACTGGTGAAACATTGATATAAATGAATATCAAAACACTACAGGTATAACTGATGAAAGATTGATATACATGAATATTAAACACTACAAGTATAACTGGTGAAACATTGATATACATGAATATCAAACACTACAAGTATAACTGGTGAAACATTGAGATACATGAATATCAAACACTACAAGTATAACTGGTGAAACATTGACATATATGAATATCAAAACACTACAAGCATAACTGGTGAAACATTGATATACATGAATATCAAACACTACAAGTATAACTGGTGAAACATTGAGATACATGAATATCAAAACACTACAAGCATAACTGGTGAAACATTGATATACATGAATATCAAACACTACAAGTATAACTGGTGAAACATTAATATACATGAATATCAAAACACTACAAGTATAACTGATGAAACATTGATGTACATGAATATCAAAACACTACAAGCATAACTGATGAAATATTGATATACATGAATATCAAATATTACAAGTATAACAATTGAAACATTGATATACATGAATATCAAACACTATAAGTATAACTGATGAAACATTGATATACATGAATATCAAATACTACAAGTATAACTGATGAAACATTGATATACATGAATATCAAACACTACAAGTATAACTGGTGAAACATTGATATACATGAATATCAAACACTACAAGTATAACTGATGAAACATAGATACACATGAATATCAAACACTACAAGTATAACTGGTGAAACATTGATATGCATGCATATCAAATACTACAAGTATAACTGGTGAAACATTGATATACATGAATATCAAAACACTATAAGTATAACTGATGAAACATTTATATGCATGAATATCAAATACTACAAGTACAACTGATGAAACATTGATATACATGAATATCAAACACTACAAGTATAACTGGTGAAACATTGATATACATGAATATCAAATACTACAAGTATAACTGGTGAAACATTGATATACATGAATATCAAACACTACAAGCATAACTGGTGAAACATTGATTTACATGAATATCAAATACTACAAGTATAACTGATGAAACACTGATATACATGAATCTCAAACACTACAAGTATAACTGATGAAACATTGATATACATCAATATCAAATACTACAAGTATAACTGGTGAAACGTTGATATACATGAATAACAAACACTACAAGTATAACTGATGAAACATTGATATACATGAATATCAAACACTACAAGTATAATTGGTGAAACATTGATATACATGAATATCAAACACTACAAGCATAACTGGTGAAACATTGATATACATGAACATCAAACACTACAAGTATAACTGGTGAAGCATTGATATATATGAATATCAAACACTACAAGCATAACTGGTGAAACATTGATATACATGAATATCAAACACTACAAGTATAACTGGTGAAACATTGATATACATGAACATCAAACACTACAAGAATAGCTGGTGAAACATTGACATACATGAATATCAAACACTACAAGCATAACTGGTGAAACATTGATATACATGAATATCAAACACTACAAGTATAACTGGTGAAACATTGATATACATGAACATCAAACACTACCAGAATAGCTGATGAAACATTGACATACATGAATATCAAACACTACAAGTATAACTGGTGAAACATTGAGATACAGGAATATCAAAACACTAAAAGTATAACAGGTGAAACATTGATATACATGAATATCAAACACTACAAGTATAACTGGTGAAACATTGATATACATGAATATCAAAACACTACAGGTATAACTGATGAAACATTGATATACATGAATATCAAACACTACAAGGATAACTGGTGAAATATTGATATACATGAATATCAAAACACTACAAGTATAACTGATAAAACATTGATATACATGAATATCAAAACACTACAAGTATAACTGGTGAAACATTGATATAAATGAATATCAAAACACTACAGGTATAACTGATGAAAGATTGATATACATGAATATTAAACACTACAAGTATAACTGGTGAAACATTGATATACATGAATATCAAACACTACAAGTATAACTGGTGAAACATTGATATACATGAATATCAAAACACTACAAGTATAACTGATGAAACATTGATATACATGAATATCAAACACTACAAGTATAACTGGTGAAATATTGATATACATGAATATCAAAACGCTACAAGTATAATTGATGAAACATTGATATACATGAATATCAAATACTACAAGTATAACTGGTGAAACGTTGATATACATGAATAACAAACACTACAAGTATAACTGATGAAACATTGATATACATGAATATCAAACACTACAAGTATAATTGGTGAAACATTGATATACATGAATATCAAACACTACAAGCATAACTGGTGAACCATTGATATACATGAACATCAAACACTACAAGTATAACTGGTGAAACATTGATATATATGAATATCAAACACTACAAGCATAACTGGTGAAACATTGTTATACATGAATATCAAACACTACAAGTATAACTGGTGAAACATTGATATACATGAACATCAAACACTACAAGTATAGCTGGTGAAACATTGACATACATGAATATCAAACACTACAAGTATAACTGGTGAAACATTGAGATACAGGAATATCAAAACACTAAAAGTATAACAGGTGAAACATTGATATACATGAATATCAAACACTACAAGTATAACTGGTGAAACATTGATATACATGAATATCAAAACACTACAGGTATAACTGATGAAACATTGATATACATGAATATCAAACACTACATGGATAACTGAAAAAACATTGATATACATGAATATCAAATACTACAAGTATAATTGGTGAAACACTGATATACATGAACATCAAACACTACAAATATAACTGGTGAAACACTGATATACATGAATATCAAGACACTACAAGTATAACTGGTGAAACATTGATATACTTGAATATCAAACACTACAAGTATAACTGGTGAAACATTGATATACATGAATATCAAACACTACAAGTATAACTGGTGAAACATTGATATAAATGAATATCAAACACTACAAGAATAGCTGGTGAAACATTGAGATACATGAATATCAAACACTACAAGTATAACTGGTGAAACATTGACATACATGAATATCAAAACACTACAAGCATAACTGGTGAAACATTGATATACATGAATATCAAACACTACAAGTATAACTGGTGAAACATTGAGATACATGAATATCAAAACACTACAAGCATAACTGGTGAAACATTGATATACATGAATATCAAACACTACAAGTATAACTGGTGAAACATTGAGATACATGAATATCAAAACACTACAAGCATAACTGGTGAAACATTGATATACATGAATATCAAACACTACAAGTATAACTGGTGAAACATTAATATACATGAATATCAAAACACTACAAGTATAACTGATGAAACATTGATGTACATGAATATCAAAACACTACAAGCATAACTGATGAAATATTGATATACATGAATATCAAATACTACAAGTATAACAATTGAAACATTGATATACATGAATATCAAACACTACAAGTATAACTTATGAAACATTGATATACATGAATATCAAATACTACAAGTATAACTGATGAAACATTGATATACATGAATATCAAACACTACAAGTATAACTGGTGAAACATTGATATACATGAATATCAAACACTACAAGTATAACTGATGAAACATAGATACACATGAATATCAAACACTACAAGTATAACTGGTGAAACATTGATATGCATGAATATCAAATACTACAAGTATAACTGGTGAAACATTGATATACATGAATATCAAAACACTATAAGTATAACTGATGAAACATTGATATGCATGAATATCAAATACTACAAGTACAACTGATGAAACATTGATATACATGAATATCAAACACTACAAGTATAACTGGTGAAACATTGATATACATGAATATCAAATACTACAAGTATAACTGGTGAAACATTGATATACATGAATATCAAACACTACAAGCATAACTGGTGAAACATTGATTTACATGAATATCAAATACAACAAGTATAACTGATGAAACACTGATATACATGAATCTCAAACACTACAAGTATAACTGATGAAACATTGATATACATCAATATCAAATACTACAAGTATAACTGGTGAAACGTTGATATACATGAATAACAAACACTACAAGTATAACTGATGAAACATTGATATACATGAATATCAAACACTACAAGTATAATTGGTGAAACATTGATATACATGAATATCAAACACTACAAGCATAACTGGTGAAACATTGATATACATGAACATCAAACACTACAAGTATAACTGGTGAAACATTGATATATATGAATATCAAACACTACAAGCATAACTGGTGAAACATTGATATACATGAATATCAAAACACTACAGGTATAACTGATGAAACATTGATATACATGAATATCAAACACTACATGGATAACTGAAAAAACATTGATATACATGAATATCAAATACTACAAGTATAATTGGTGAAACACTGATATACATGAACATCAAACACTACAAATATAACTGGTGAAACACTGATATACATGAATATCAAGACACTACAAGTATAACTGGTGAAACATTGATATACTTGAATATCAAACACTACAAGTATAACTGGTGAAACATTGATATACATGAATATCAAACACTACAAGTATAACTGGTGAAACATTGATATAAATGAATATCAAACACTACAAGAATAGCTCGTGAAACATTGAGATACATGAATATCAAAC